>CM063501.1:166042631-166265131 GCA_032207245.1 Pardosa pseudoannulata
ATATATATATATATATATATATATTACGTAAAAGAAATCTGCTGTCTTTACTTGTGTACAATTCCTAAACCCCTCGCTTTGGATAGATGCAAGTTCTAAAAGACTGAAAATCTGGATTTAACACCAATTTCTTCCATTTAAAAAAAAATCTAGTGAAATATTTTAATATTATATGTTACTAGTGATTGCATGTAATTTTATTATGATTTTATATTGGTTTCTTTTATATTGTTGAGTATTTAACAATTAAAGTTCAATTAATTCTACAGTACAAAGTTCAATGAATATTTCTCCTTTTAACTTTCCATCTGCTGACCTACCAGTGGGAGGATTTCCAGATCCACAAATTGAAATTGTCCCTGCCAAAGAGACGCATGATGTTTAATAGCTTATCTGTAAATATTACCACTACTGCAGCATCTTTCGTCCTCCAGGATGAGTTTCAATAAATTCAGCTGGAGAATTTTTCAGACGTGTCTGTGTACTGTCTCTGTATGCTACTTATTCTCACAAATAACGCTTTATAAGGATAATAAGAACCTTATGACCAAATGAAATTTAAATTATATTTTCGCCTTATAAACAAAAACAGTAACAAGAAATAAACTTCACTTGTACTTTACCCAAATAGCAAATTTATGACGCTCCAACGTTGGCTATTGGTTGTTTCCAACAGAATATCAGCATAATGTTAGAATGGGCCAACGGATTGATAATAAAAGGCCAAATGAATGCCAGCGTTATAATTCGATGGGGAAACCGAACGTCAACATAATGTTTGAATAAGCTATTTTAATGCCGATAATTATAAATTCTTTCTCACAGTAAACTGTGTATCTGCATCCCACTTTTCTCTGAGCAGGAACGGAAAAATATAGTTTCTTACTAAAGTAACTAAGAAAAGTGTAGTCTAGTTCTGCAGTCAGGCACAAGCATACATGCTCTAATCATAGTTACTTTAGTAAGAGACTACATTTTTTCTCCAAACTCGTAGAAAAGTGTGATGCAGTTGTGAAGTTTACTGCGAACTCAATTGACTTCATTTCCACCGAAACATTAATCTTAAATACTTGCATATAGCCCGTCATATGACGGGATCAGTAAAATTTTTAATTTTCCAGAATTGTGAAGTACCCTTTGAGGCATGTAAAAAAATGGTTTGATTTTTGTCTGAGAATTATCTGATACACTCTCAATAATTTGTTTATCTTATTTACTGACTGTATGTTAGTAGCCAACTTTAATAATTTATCTTATCATATTACGTGATAGGATAGACAGCAGAGGTTTTAACATTGACAGTGATTATTTGTAATATGAAAGATGTCCGGTAAATATGAAGGATGTCCAAAATTGAGCGAATCGATTGCAAACCATGTGGTTATGTATAAAAAATAAACACACAAACGAACAAACTTCTTAATTTTCAAAGATATATAACTTAAACACTAGATATGTATTTTTTCCGCGAAACAGACTCTTAGACTTTTATGAAAACAATTTGTTGTTAATACCGGTGATAAAATTTTCAATGCTACAAAAAAATAATTGATAATTAAATTCAAAATGTACCTAACCTATTATTTAAGACAAATATAAAAGAAAATTATTTACGAAATATCTAAGTTCAGTAATAAAACGTATGAAAATAATGCAGACAATATTTAAATAATTTAAAATAAGAAATGATTAAATGAGATGGTTAAAGGAATGACGTCATAATACTAGAAAAAATGTTATTTTTACCTATTTATTATGTGATAAATTGATAAATTTAATCACCTGCTCTTAACCGGGGAAAATAGGGCTTGAAATAATGGCATTAAACGCTCGAAAAGGGAGGAAGGGGTGGATTTTGAACGTTTTAAAGACGAGAGTGTTTTTCGACAGTAGTGATACGAAATATATCTATACCAATTTATTTTAGAATCGGATCAATAGTTTAGGAGAAGATAAACTTTACTCGCTTTGAATTTTGCTAACCCTAAATCATCAAGAATCCAATATAAATGCCTCTATCCATTCTAGGTCCAAACGCTTCATCAATTCGAGGACAGACGGACAGATAACTTAGGCTATTATTATATAGGAATGGCAGCAATCTCCTGGTAAATATCGTTTGCACTAAGGAGGACAGTTGGCATACAACTTTCTCCCTTTTCGGTGGTTCTGCATATGTGCGTAACAACAGGAGGATTATTTATGTGTTTCTTATCATAATATTTATGACCATTTACAACAGCAAGCAGAAATATTCCTACGTTGGGCAAAAGGAAGGCCAACATTTGTATACTTCCGTTGGTCAGCAAGACATTTTTCAAACTAAATGCCACCCTATAATTTTCCGGTTTCAAAGTACACCCAACCAAAACACCGACTACCAATTAGTGGCCAACAAGCATCCAGTGCTTCAGTACTAGCTAGGTAGTCGAACACCCCTTACTGTGAACTGAATTGACTATAGAGATTTCTAGAGAGGCTTACCGATGACAGCTGTATCCTAAGCTTTAGAGCTTTGCCGTTTCCGTGACTCACAAAAAAATCCTAAAACTCTCTTTCCGAATTTTACCTGTTCTATCTCCATTTGTGTCTATATTATTTTCCCCAAGACTATTCCTATTTTATTTAAAAATACAAATATGTTATAAAATTACATTTGCTAATGATCATATTATGTTTTGAAAATATCATGTAATTTAAAAATATTTCATTTCATTTGTACACATTTTTTATAAATGCAAAATGATGAGAATATTCCTATTACCATAAAAAATTTTTTAATGGTATGCAACGCCTACACAGCTATTTAAAAACTCTTCCAGAACACATATCCCGTTAGTGCAAACAAGCAGGTTTCTTCCAAAAACTATTTCTATAGAAATTTCATTAGGTTTAATATATGGGTAAATGTCTATCGTAGCACCTAATATTTCATTGTCAAAATAAAATGAAAAATCATCAAAAAAGATCATATTTCTTGCATTCTATGGAGGTT
Source organism: Pardosa pseudoannulata (assembly GCA_032207245.1). Classification (NCBI taxonomy): domain Eukaryota; kingdom Metazoa; phylum Arthropoda; class Arachnida; order Araneae; family Lycosidae; genus Pardosa; species Pardosa pseudoannulata. Next base: position 166,045,627 of record CM063501.1, read on the forward strand.
TCTTGACGTTTGAATACTTACATCAAATTAATTGTTATAATGTAATGCTTCAAAATATTTTTAATTGTGACAGATATAATATAAATGGAATAAAATATTTTATAGGCTGTTTTTATGACTCCTATAAAGCATAACTAGGTTGTATTATCAAGAATCATAATTAATGTATAATGCTTCATAACAAAATAAGTTTTAATTAATGAACAATTTTTGTAAAATAATGACATACAGGAATTTATAAGCTTATAATTAGTTAACGGATAATTTCCTGCTAAGTATTTTCAGCATATCTGTATTGTTATATCTTTATATCTTCTTTTTATTAAAACTTAATTGGCGTCATTAAATTTTTTATTAATAAATGTTTACTTTAAACTAATAGGGAGATATTTTGGTCAAATCTGTTTAAAATTGATAGTATCACCTTTGAAAATTTTTTATTAAGGTATTACCCCCACTGTTATGTTCACTAACAAGAATGTGAATGTCACTGCTAGAATGTTGGCAAACATAATGGGACTACGTGGCATACAAGGTTGAACGAAAATCCTACAGTAACTGGAACGGTTTTGTAGCACCGTCTACGAGAGAGGTGGGGAGAAGTGTGCCTTGTTATACTCAAACTGGATGCCTCTGAGCAAGTCAAAATTCTGAACCAAATCTAGGTTGTAACAATAGGTGTGTCTCAATTTATATGTTTTTAGTCCGTTTTTGTCTTGCTCACCAAAACCGAAATGTCAGGTCGTTAAGGAAACGCATGGGTTAGAAAAGTTGCTTTTAGCTGGGAAAAAAATATAACTAAGGCTCTTCCATATAGGCAATACTTCATTACGTCTATATGGAAGATATGAAAAAATTTAACTGAGGTTCACAGAATACTTCGTTATGCCACTATGGAAGATATGAAAAAATGTAACTGAGGTTCACAGAATACTTCGTTAAGCCTATATGGAAGATATGAAAAAAATGTAACTGAGGTTTACAGAATACTTCGTAAAGCCTATATGGAAGATATGAAAAAAATATAACTCAGGCTCACAGAATACTTCGTTATGCCTATATGGAAGATATAAAAAATATTTAACTGAGGTTCACACAATACTTCGTTATGCCAATATGGAAGATATGAAAAAAATGTAACCGAGGTTCACAGAATACTTCGTTATGCCTATATGGAAGATATGAAAAAAAAATGTAACTGAGGTTCACACAATGCTTCGTAATGACTACATGGAAGATACTTTAGGTAAGGTTTGTGAAACGTATGACTCCCTTCTCAGACAAGCAATAAATGCTTGTGTTTTCATCAATTTTCGGTTTTGTGAACAAATAATTTGGGCTCAGGGTCGGAGAGACAATCAGTATTAGTATTCAGATATTTTTTTACGTGCTTCTGTGACAGTGTGATGAGGAAAAGACATAAATGAGCTATTTTGCAGATTCGATCCTCCACCACAACTCTCCTACTTAAATTGCTCTCTGTGATGTTTGTTATTTGGGTTATTCTAATTGCACTGGGAATTATTACGGACATTATTCACCCGACCTGGGCCCCTAAACGCTTCCATTTGTCTCCTTGAAGAACAAATAATATCAGAGAGATAAGAGTTTTTAAGATGTGAGAGTGTGTCTAAGCTGATTCAATAAAGCAATAAAGAATGTTTCAGGTCTAGATTTTGAAGAAATGTTATGATCAATCATAAAACAGATTAGATATATGCATCAAATGGAAAGCACTTTAAAAGAAATCAACATTTTGTTTTTATAGATGTCAATAAGCTTGAGAAAACATAATTACAGTTTTGCTTTTTGAAGTGATAGTCCCACACATGCTTTACCAAGAGCTATAAAAATCTCTTAAAATCCTTAAAAATGACAAAGAATTATCCTTAACAATTACTGATTTGGATAATATAGTTAGGAATGAAATCGAATATGTGTTTACATACTACATAAGGTACATTTTTTTATCTTTTACCTATGGTGATCATGCTGACCTTTTGATCTGGTTCAAAATTTAATACTGGTCTATAATTTTGGTTTCACGCGAGACAACTACTGAACGATAACAAAACTAGTGCAAGGCATCCACCTCTTTTGTGACAGATAATGAATGGCTTAAATTGCTGCTCTTTGGTACCAAAATCCGAGGGTTTGAATCCCTCTCCTGGCAGGGTTGTTCGTAGCCATTCGGAATCGGTTTTAAACAGTACATCCCGGACTCATTAACCTTCGTGTAGAAAAACAGTAGACTGTAGCACTACACACCAGTACGCATCAAACCAGTCTTTGGGTAAGAAAGTCTGATAGATTCTAATCCCACTGATGGCATGGCAGAGTAGTTTGAATTCAGTTTTGAAATAACAGTGTATATTCAGTACTAATCTTTATTATTTTTACTATATTTTATTATTTATCTATTATTAATATTTTTTCAAGAGAAAATCATTTTCTGTCTTCTCGCGCAGTCTCTCTTCTCTAGCATTGATAATGCGTCTCGGTCGTAGCAGCGAAACATTTGTCCGCTTTCAATTTGTAACTTACATTACCTTTGTATTTATTGTTATAATTATCCTGAATAGTTTCATTGACTGTACGTGAATGGAATTTTCACATCAAGTTTTTTTTTCTCTTATCTATTTTACTTCTCTTTTCCATAACTGTTTGAACATTGCTGAAGATAACTCCTTTGCTTGTAAATGACTACCATCTCAGATCATGAATTTCGGATATATTTCTCTTTTCAATCTTATCTTTTTTGAGTGTTGAAATTCCTAAAGTTTTTAACTGCTGCTTTCGACATTCTTAAAATAGTTTTTCATTTACAACATCATTTCAGTACAAACAAACCAGTTAATAATTCTCGAACTAATTGATGGTCTAGGATATTACTAGCAAAAGTCTATTGATAAAAAAATATTACACCGTTTTCTATGGCTTAGAGGTGAATGTATATTTCTACAGTATATAATAAATACTTTAATGTATATTTTAAAAACCACATTTAGCAAACATGCAGATATTCAGTTTGTCATTTTCGTAGTGAAATCTGTTAGAAAATATCTGATGTGAAGGCCATATGTCTTCCTTGTTCGAATTTCATATCACATATCTTTCCTGTACAAAGTAAAGGAAGAATTTTACACACAAAAAAATTCAGGGCTTAAATTTAAACGTAAAAGTTTATTTTGATCATGACTCACAAGATTTTGACCATTTTAAGTTTTACATATGAATGCACGTAAACGGAATATTTAATTCTGAAACCTCCATTTCGACATCTCCTGAAATAATTAACACTAATTTACTCTTGACGTCTTTAAGTATTTACCTCACATAACTCAAAACTCATTGGTCTTAGGAAGTTAGCAATAGTGTTAATAACGTTATACTGATATTTTCCTTTATATAGAGTTCAAAATGCAATCAAAATGTGAGCTGGAGGTCAACCACAGTGTTGATAATGTTATATTGATATCTTCCGTTACACAGAGGTCAAATTGGAATAAAAGTCACTGCACAACGAGATTTTATACCAGTCCTAAATAAACTTTTCCTGCTTTTCATTTTTCTCTTTTCTGTTTTTTATTTACTTTTTATTTATTTTAATTTTTAAAAAATTTACTTATTTATTACTTTTTTTGTAAATAAAATACTTCTATGTTTAAGAAAGGTAATATATTTTGATACATAAATAAAAATGTACCATAGTTTTGACTTATTAATTATTGTAACTAACATTTATATGTAAAAATAAGAAAATTTATGTATATAGTTTGTAAAGTTTGTATAAACTTCTGTACTATATTACTGATATGTTTGTATACTTTTGTGTTAATGTAGTTTAAATTATTCTCTAATAAAGAATGATGAATGTAGCTTTTCTCCACTCGCCGAGTGTGGATTACTTCAGTCCTAAATAATGAATTCAAATATTTTACGACAAACCGTTTTTGAGTTAAACCCCACAGCTTTAACTCAAAAACGATTAGTCGTAGAAGGTCAGCCACAGCGTTAATTCAATTATATCGAAATGTTTCTTTACACAGAGTGAAGTTTTCAGTCCAAAGAGGAGATGCACAAGTAGGTGGTGTAACATATCCAGTCCCTGTTTTAGGTAACATAATGAAGAATCAGGTGTTTCTTGAATAATTGATTTATTTACACCTCTGGTATATACAGCATTTCTATATATACAAAACAAATTCAGTTCACAAGTATGTGATTCGATACACGTAGGCCTGAGTAGAGACTTACAATAAATGTTTCTGCCTAAATGTTGCCGAGAAAACAATTTGGTACCCCGAGCGAAAGTTCTCTGAAGTAATTAAGTAGACAGTACACTCAGTTAGACGAGATACGTTGAAATAACAAATGGTTTCTTCGAAGAATATCAAAACACAGTTACAGTTCCTAAGAGGAATATGCAATCAATTCTGAGTGGATTATATTAAAAGAAAACCCAAAGCACAGGGTATCGTTATCAATCTCAGCAAGAGATATATCCAAGGTGGGATTTTCGCCAGGAAAAACTCTCCGATGGAGAGACTGGTCAAGACGACCTCCGAGTTAACTAACTCTAGCTACCTCTCAAAAGAAAAAACCTAAAGGTGGGATTATAGCTAAGGAAACTGTCCGATAGAGAGACTGGTCAAGGCAACCTCCGAATTAGCTGGTTGCTAGCTAACTACTTCTTTAAAAAAACTTATCTCGTCTGTTTTTTAGGAGAAGGGCCTCTAAGAGAGGGGTCTCACCCACAATTTCATCATTGGATGATCTGGCGATGATCTCACCTTCAACCAACTGAATTGGTCTGGGCTAGACGATCACCGGCAGCAAACCCTGGAGTCTCTGGAATTTCGTCGGCGGAGATCCAATGTCGGGCGTTCCCTTGTGGTTCCAATGATCATCTTTCTCGCTGTCAGTCTGGGCATCCAGTTGTCTGGTCTGTTGTTTCGCTACTGTAGGACACAAAAGTCTAGAAATCGTGGTGCCGGGGGAGACAACACCTTTGTCTTCACATAAGCGAAGTCCATTTCTCAAAGCAGAGTCTTTCATGTAGACACACCGTTAAGGAACGCCATTACAGCGGTTTAATCGTTTTTGTGTAATGCAAGATGCATACTTACAGATATCAAGAGCTAACTGGTCATAACTACTTAGGAATGGTTAAAATAGATATTTAAATTTTCACAATTAAAGTTCCCTTGTATCTGCATACAAACGTCTAGGTACTAAATTACTACTAAAACTTGTCAAAAATCCATCAGACATGGCATTTTAAATAAGTATTTCGGTAGAAATTTGAGCAATGAATTTTTTTATCGAAATACTTCACGGTAAAAACGGTGAGTTTAACGGTAAATTTCAAATAAACAACTACGGAGACTGAGCAGAAAACTAAATACCGTTTTTGAATCGTATTTTTATAATGATCTTACCTTAAAGAGAAATTACACTATATTTTCCGTAAATTTTAGAATGCTGAATGATTAGTGACATAAATGTTTTCATAAAAACAATTTTCATATTTTTATCGAAGGAAAAATGTATTTTTACTGCAGTTTCTCTGTCTCTTCTAAATCGTACTTTATTTGAATATATCTGTGTTAATTATAGAATTTAAGTTTTATTTCATTTTGGTCGAATAATTTCCTTATTAACACAAATTCCGAACAAAAGAACATTAGGGTTGAAATTTTTTTAAGATAGTTCAGTCTCACAGTAGTTCATTAATTTCGCATGATGATAAATTTAAGCGGCTTCCTTCCTCGGAGAAAATACTGTAATTCCATTTTTTCGCCGAGTATACACTACTTTCCGTTACAATAAGATTAATAGTCTGTGGCTGAAAATGCGAAGCAAGTATTAACTTCAGTTTCAGCATCCAATAATGCTTTAAGTATTACGGATACATTCATATTTGTATTATTTCAACAATATTTATCGCTATCACCTTTGTTTATACCAATTTAAGTTTTTCAATCTTTTTTACAATCAGTCAATCTTTAAATTCCGGAGTTAAAACGAGACATTTGAAGACTTAAATTATCAATTAATGTTGTTTAAAAAATCTGATGCAGACTACACATGACTTCCTTCCACGCCTATTAAATTTTACACAGTTTATTATTTTGTATGATGCATCATCAAAATTATAATTTGCAAATTTGTACCTATCATTTGTACTTCTCACAGTAGAAAGTCAGTTTCATTCGTTGACACGTGACTTCCTTGTCTACTTATTGTAACAATGAGTTGCACTACTGGACAACGCCAGAGCCGTAGACTGACCGTAGGAGGAATGGGATGTCAGTGTTACAATAACCCTTAACCCCATTGGACAAGAGGGGTTGCTAACGAGGGGAAGTCGTCTTTGGCAGCACTGGTCATCGGACTTGTTCGGTAAATTTGAAGGCCCCTTCACAGAGAGAGCAGGCAAAGACGGAGGGAACAGCATAGAATCATAAGATGCAGAGATTTGCTTAACCTTTTTTTTCCATATTGAGGAGCCATGTTAGGCCTATAAGAAATGTTCTACCTCAAATATAGTACTTTAAATAAAGATTCAGCAAAGGGGTAATTCTTTGCTCGTTTGTATCTGGTGTCTTGTTCTTTGTGTTCTCTCAACAGGCTAGGTATAATAATTATGCACATTATTATTGTGTTATTATATCATACAGAATTTTTTAAATTTTTATTGTATGATGCGTTCTCAGAAGTATCACTTACACATTCGTCCAAAGAGTAAAAGTAAGTTTCGTTTCTAAAGGTAACAGTGCTGGCTATTTAGATCTCAAGTACAGCCCTCCAGAGGCAAACTACAGAGTTAATTTTCATTATGTAGGTATATCATTCCAAAAGAAATCTTTAGTAATTACTATGACATACCCTTCGTGAAACAAAAAGTGAACCGTTGTACCCACGTCCCTAAAATACTATGGAAAAGAACGATTTTCAACTTAACAAAATAGTGTTTTTAGATTTTAAAATAAAACAGTATTTTTAGATAAAAGATAAATAAAAATCATTTTTGGTTGATTTTACAGGTTTTATCAAGGCTACAAATCAACCTGAACTAAAATAAATCAGTGGAAAAATTTTCGCTGTAATACAAGAAATATGCACGTTCGGCACCGGTAATTTGAATCGGTAGATAATACGTACATATTGACGTGTGATATGGCTTTAAACCGCTCGGACTTGGCTTTAAAGGATTATACAACTGTTAAATCGACACTTTAAAGAAATTTAACTTACAAAACTATAAATTGATTTTTCTCAAATTTTGGTTCTTTATGTAACGTGCATGTTATCTCAAAAAGTTTTTAATATTTTTTCATAAAACTTTTACATATGTATACAATATAATTTCATCCGATTGAACTGAAATTTTCTTGTACATTTCCCAAAAAATTTTATTTGCAATAAAAAATTTTTAATTTTTAAGTAAAAAAAATTCATTTTTTTCAAATATTTTTAAAAATATATCTTAAATACATACAAATTTAGGTTTAAAGTTATTTTAAGATATTGTTGTATGTTTCAAAACAATAAGTTTGTCTTAAACTTAATCATATTTTTAGTTATCGTGCGCATTAGACTTGACGTCATTTTTGTTAACAACAAAATGTCTCCTATTTAAAAATTTCTAACAAAAATATATTTCAGGTTTCAAAAATGAATGAGATATGTAAATAAAGATAATAATTTGTTCTATCTATGTTAAAAAATATATGTTTGTAAAACTGGTAGTTTTCACTCTATGAGAAGTCGAAAATGATAATTATTTTATACTTTTTCGACTTTTAAGAGTCTATGATCTTTTAAGCAATAGGTCCTTGTCTAATTACCTCTCTATTGCAGACATGCTCCATGATCGAAAATAAAGTAGAGAATAATGGCCTTATTAGAACCTTATGTCAGCATGTACGTGTTGAAAAAGCAACAGATTCAGTTTATGATTCCTTTTCCCGTTGAAAAATACGTTGTTTTCTCCTGTGATAGCCAAAAGTTTTACACTAATTAAAAGCTTAATTGCCCGTTAACTGGAACCAAACTAAATCGACGGAAAACCTTTCGATGTAACACATGAAATCTGCACATTTTTTATCTTGAAAAGGAATCATAAACAAATTCCGTTTCTTTCTTAATACATATATGTTGGAATGTGATAAGGTCTTAAGAGAGATAATTATAATTACCTCCTTTAACGATGGCTGATTAGAAAGTGAAATAAGAAATTTAAAATCAATATAAAGGGATAATCGAAAATTAGTACTTTGGAAATAAAATTCTCATGTCACATAAAGTCCAATCAAAGCATCCTAGTTAATCTGTGAAGTAATTAAAAACCATATGGGGATATAAACGCCTTTAATTAAACAGAAATCAGAACCAGTCCACTAAAAGTCTTTTACAAATATCCCACCAAGTTAAAAAGACTTAATAAAAGATATAAATAAGCTCCTATTTATCGTACATTATAACATATTCTGTCGACGCAAATTTTTCTTCCTAATTCTGCGCGTAATTACCAGACAGTAAGCTGATATTTAGCGATTTTGATTTTTTCCCTAATGGACTTCATTATGCAGCAAAGATGCGCATTTTAAGCCCGAGTTAATGCCAAGGAGCCAGAAATAAAATGAGCCCGTCGTTAAGAATTCACCAAAACGTGATGGGGTCATCATAAATGCAGTTTTAAAAAACTGGTCCCGAGAGATCGGCCAAGTCCGGACTATTTTACGACCTTTCTATTTGTGCAAAGTATTTAGAGGTTCATTAAAACACAATGGCTGCTGGCATATTTGGTTAGTAGTTCTAATTAAGAGACTTACCCTCAAATGAGACCAGAAAAATGTCATTATTTGGCAAAACCCGTCGTTAATAAAAGGATTTTCGGGATCAATATTAAATACTTTTGGAGAGAGTTTAATTAGAGAGTAATTCAATTCCGTGGATCATATTTTAATTGAGGACGTGTAAGGATTCCAGCTCATTAGGTATTTAATCGACAGAAAACGGGAAAACTTTACCGAGCCTAGTTTCGAATATTTAATTAATTCATTTTCAAAAAATCCACCTCTTTAAAAACATTGTCCTAAACTGGAAATTAAATCCGATGATTCTTTCAAGAAAAAAGAATCTGTGATTGAGACGCTGGAATAGCGAGTTGTTATTTCGAATGAATGAGCTACCGTTTTAAAAGTAAGCCAAAACCTTTAGTGCGTAAAGAGTTTGGGATTTTTCTTTTCTTTTCTTTTTTTTAATTTTTACTTTTAATGATTTCCAATGCTGCTCGCAGTCGGCGATCACTTAGTTAGTTATTCATTTACACGGTTTAGATTTTAATTATCATTTTTAAAATTATATCCAATGTGACGGTACTTTCTTTTACAGTATTCGCCACTACAAAGCCGCAGATATTTGTTGGCCATTATTTATTTTGAGAGCCCCATATAGATGGTCAACATTACTTCCTAGGAACAACACAACAAAAAAATGGGATGCAAAGACCAGGCAGTTGACCCCGGTCTTGGTCAGCAAACTCTAAAGATATCGTTTGGTAACGACCATTGTTGTAAATAACACTCTGTCTAAAGAAACAAACGTCGAACTGAAGTGGACAGTAATTATTCAGTTAGGTAGATGTTCCGGCGTTGAAGTGCAGGTTTGACAACTAACAAATTACTTGAAATGACACAGTACTTGAAATAAGTAAAACCGCTCACATAAAAGGTTAATAAAATATAAGCCATAAAATCTGTAAACTTGACCAAAACTCAGAAAAGAATAAACTCGATAAAACAACTCAGTCTTTCAGAACGGCACTCCACACCACGTTTACTCGTAAGGCTGAATCTCGTATGCAAGCTAGTTGCAGTCACTCCAAAACCTTGAATGGCCCTTCACTACTCTACGTCGGCATAAATACTGCAACACCTCTCGCTGAGCTTCAAAAACTTTAACAGTATCGCCATCTATGGGGAAAAACTAAACAAAACTCGAGCAACCATGAACCTATTTTACGTACCTCAGGCACCATTAATAAACACGGTAGATCTTTGGCTAGCTCAAGTCTTGAACTTGAAACACTCTTGTCATAATATTGACGCCTTCGCCAGCTCCGATGCTGCCGCTAATTTATTTTTAAATTGTATGAAATAACCCAAGCTTTCATACATATTTTTTATGAAAAAAATAAATTTTTCGGACAATTTAATGCAGAGGTTCCCAAACTGTTTTTGTTCTGTAGACCACTGGCGATATGTTTTTGTATTTCGTAGCCCCTTCCTAGGGGGTGATTCTAAAACCATCAGTGTGATATTTATAATTGAACACTCGAAAAGCTTGGGAAATCGAAATTAAACTTTTATCCAAAGCATTCCAAACCATTCAATTGAAATCAAAATGTATGGAAATGTGGGCTCATTATGATGATTATAGCTTGCTTGCTTCCCCACTAGCCTTGGTTTTGGCAGTTATAAACCCTCGGGTTCACTTTGGGTGGGGGTCCATTCCATTCCCATTAGATACTTGCATGAAATATAACTACGGCGCAAAAGAAATATACCTTCGGTTCAGTCTACAGACCCGAGATAGAAGAACAAAAGTCCTGTATGGTCTTGAACTATTTCCCTTCTGATTCCAAACCCTTCATCCAACTACTGTTCTCGTAACGAGAAGACTTTCGGACTCCTAGATTTATCCTGTTGTAACAATATATTGTTGAAACATAAATTCGGTTCAGCTTTTTTTTTACCTCTTCCCGAGAGTCATCGTCAAAGACATACCAGAACAGGACCGGTTTGAACTAGAAAGAAACTTCGGACTTCTCCCAACCAATAGAAGAACCCGTTTGTTTGACTTTTTCTGATACCTCCGTTCGGGAGTGGACCCTGTTTTTTCTTCGCTAGGCATCTGATTCGTTTTAGAGGACAAGGTTGTGGCCAGAGGAGAGTAGAAGGTGAATGCTGCTGGCATCAGCGGCTTGCGGTATAGATCTTTTGAGAAAAATCATCGCCATATTCTTTTTTAGGGCCGACGCCGACTCGAGAGCAGTCTTCGATATCTACAAATGATAATAAGTTGATTCCAGTTGTATTCCTTAGGCATTTATTTAATTGTATAAAATCATTTAATCAAGACATATTTGTCCATGTGCTTTTTAATAAGTTTAGATTTCTTCTTTCTCAAACATTAGGCCAACGTAACATTATTTTTACACCTGTACATACTCCTCGTGCACTAAAAGTTTTAGAGCTCTTTCTCGATAAAATTCTTATAGGAAATATTTTTTGGCAAACTGTATAATTTTAGAGCACATATAATTAGAAGAGAACGAAGAGGAGAAAAAAAATAATATTAGACAGTTGGTCATAGTGTATAGTAGCCTCCAAGATAAAAATCATAAAAATAAATGTATGAGCAAATTAGTATATAAACAAACAAATTTACCAAAAATTATTATACTCTCTTGTTCTGTTACAAAGTTACATCAACCGATGTTACACATGGCACAATAAAATAACATTATGGGAATTAACATGAATTAGTTATTGTTAACGAAGTTATTGGAGAATCACCTAATCGATTACATTCGGGGCACAGTGAAACAATTTTATAGGAATTATCTAAAAAATAATTACTAATAGAAAGCACCATTACAAATTATTTAAAAAGACTGCTAAATTTGTTGTGATGCTTCGCTAAAAAGGAAAATAGATTAATTGAACATCTGGGTTATTTCGTGTAGCTCTCATTAAGTTTTGATATGATCGTATGATTAAATTTATAGTGGTTATTATTTTGTTAGTCGAAGACTACATTTTATTTGTCTTGCGTTGTGTAGATCATTTAAATTTTAAATTTAACCACAGGCTCTGAGAGACTAAAGAATTATTTTTTTAAACTAATAAGTTAAATTAAGAGTTACTCAAATATTACACACTTAAAATAAACACATACAAGGTTGATAGATTAAAATAAAAAATAAGCAAATTTATTATCATGCTATTTACATGTCTATGTAGAAAAAATTTGTTTCAAACTTCATAAAATTTGCTTTCCCAAACTTTCAACTAAGTGCCACATTATTCAAGATTTAACATTAATAATATCCTAACATTTAAGTAAAAAAAAGAAGAAGAAAGAGGACCTAATTTCAAATTCAAATATTTATAAGTACCTTTGTGGATCTATTGGATGTGCCAGGGATGTACTCAGGTTAGGAGCTTTGGTGAAAGGATGTAGACAATGCTGACTTCAGTTTCACTACTATTCTGGGTCCTTCTAAATGATTGGGGGGATTCTGAAAGGCGGGTGCACTGGAACACGTCTGTTGGTTGCGAGATGTCGTCCTCGTTGTTTTTTCGGTGCCTCTCTTGAACCAACTTTTCCTTTGGTCTCAGACTTCCGAACTCTGCTCTCCCTTCTTAACTTTTCTTCTTTTATATTATTTTCATCTCTGTCCTTTCTTGATTCTCTTCGACCAATCAGCAGAACTGTATACATCCATTGGTCTCCCTTTCCCCGCCTTCAAACCGCAAACGTGGGGAAAACATTACCCCTTCAAATTAGGCACTGTCCCTTAGGGATTCATAAATAACTCCACGAAGGTACATTCTTATTTAGTGTCATGAACGGAGACACGATTCTAATCTGAGACTGAGATCAGAACCCCGCCCGAGAATCCCGCACACGTCAAATTCGTTCAATTAATTTTTATAGGTGAAAAAATGTGATGAGGTCAGATTTAGATCCTAAGCCCTTCACTTCTCATTTTATTTATATCAATTATATTAATTAATCAATTACATTATTTATATCAATATATTATCAATTATATTAATGATCTAAATCGCCTCACCACAGGTTACTACTATACACAAGAGGGGGGAGTGAGAGAATAAGTTTTTGTTCCATCGTAGGTTATTGTTCTTTAGTTTTTATCCTTAGTTAAATCCACGAGCCCTCATTCAAGGCTATTTTCTCACTGAGATTGGTTCAATAATCTTTTCCATGAGAAACTATGGCATCTTCCCAGGCAGAGGATTTTCGATGCATTCGATGCGAAATTCTGGTTAATTCTCGCCATTCGGCTGCTCAAATGGGAAAACTTCAGTTATCTGGTAGTCTCAGTCTATTAAATTTGCCAAGGAACAGGTGCACCTATTTCTTAGAACTGGCTTTTGGAATTCTGTTATTCCCTGCGAAGCATTTCTCATGTCTTCCAATGAAAACACAATTTCTGCTATTGAATAATTAAAATAAAAAGCTTCATTTCTTTGCTTTTACTGTAAGTGAAAATACTTGTAATGCGCTATCCGGTATTCACACGCGTTCAAGAAATATTACTGTGGTGCAAAAGAGTACGTAAAAGTATATCTGGGAAATAGGATGTCCTCTTAATAGAAATTCAGTTGTTAGAAAAGAGATACGGAATAGGGAAAGAATATAAAGGATACTTTGAGACCATATAGGAATTTATCAATGAGTCTCAGGTTTTAGACTAGAGTAAAAGATGCTTTAGCGCAACAAAACACTTATATGCTAAATAAACTTCGGAACCAGTATTTCTAGAATATTCTACACCTACCCCAAAAGCTATAACAATGCAGACTTGGCAACTGCTAAGAAAAAATCGTAGTTTCTACGAATTTAGCAAGTATTTACGATCCTACGAAAATCGGTCAAAAAAATACGATTTTTCGTCAAAAAATCTATACAGGAATAAAAAAATTACATCGCATCAGAAAAATCAAAATAAATGAATATATTTTCGATAGGAATATAAGGAAATACGTAAAAAACTTTTCCGATCAATTTTCGGAAAGATTTGAGAGAGTATGGTATCGCACCCTAACTACGGTGCGATACCATACTTTAACATAAGTAGAAATTTTTGGATTAAAAATTAAATTTTTTTCTGAGAATATTAGTTATAATGTAATAGTATATTTCTGTGTTCTTCCCTCAGTATATTAAGATTTTTTTAAATTATTTTTTATTACTGTAAAAATATTAAGGTGTGAAATGACATTTAAATACAATTAAAATAAATCTTAATAAAATACTTCATCTCACTTTTTATGGGGAGTTTTCAGTTCAGAAATGTATATAAACGTATATGATATTTTGAAAATGAAATATTTTCTATTTGAAATTTTATATGGTATTTTAGATATTTTAGTAGAATTGATTGTTTTGTTTGAGCAGTAAACATCATACACATGATCATTTAGTGTGTTTATTGTGTTATGACATGCGTGTGATTGCCCAAGATTTATGGTGTAAAAACTCGCCATCCAACCTCCCTCGAAAATTAGTGTGCTACTATTTTTGATTTCAAATGTTGTCAAGTGCTACTATTTTCAATATTCAAAAGTTGGTAGGTCTGACAATGGTTTGTCTCTCAGTCAAAATTAGTACAGCTCGAGGTGCCAGACCTAACAGTTCTCATCGTGATTGATAACGTGGTATTTAATGCTCCATTACCGTGGCTCAAAGGATGTCGTTTTTGAGCTACAAGTCACATATTATGGGATTACTGGTAGTTTAGGATCCAAGAAGTTATTCCAATATCTTCTGAACTATTCTCATCTGAAAGAGTCTTTTAACTAGGAATAATTACTCCAAATCTGAACCTGGATCATTCAACAATATGTTCCGTCTGTTTAGTACAAAAATAGCTTCTGTAGATGCTTTAATTATTAAATAAAAAATGACGCCATTATACCATCAAGGCATTCAGCAAGCCAAAGTAGACACCATTCTTCTAACATCCCTATCGATAATCTATCTTTCGAACGTACTAACGAAGCACCAAACAACTTAGTGCTGAGATTGCCTTCGCAGTTTGTGTGTATGTGGGCAAACAGAAATAAAGGCACTAATACTAAGGTATAACCTAAAGCCCGTATGTCACAAGAATTCTACAGCATGTTATCAGATTACGGTTAAAAAATTAATTCATAAGGAAGAAATCTTGACGATTATAATATTTAAAACACGAAGCAATTTAAATGATTTTTTAAAAAATGGAAATAAAAGTAAAACAAAATGCTCAGATTTTTTCTCAAGATACATTTACAAAAAATATATAATCTTAATTATTCAACGAACAAATTTCCCGAGCGATAAAATGAAGAAAAATTCATTAACATCGAATATTACTAGCCATTAATGTCAACTGAGTATAATCCATTTTTTTTTCAAGGATTCTGTTTAATGATATCTTGAGATGCAGCTTAATCGTTTCCTAATTAATTTGAACTAGACAGAGAGTATCCATTTCACATGGAGAGACTTGGTGAAACGCAAAGAATTAAAATTTATAAAAATCTATGACTCGAATATTTACAGAAATATCACACAAATTGATTTCAATCCATTGAATCTGGAAGTGCGTAATGGCTTGTCTTAAACTCTCATTTATACGAGATGTAAGAGTGCATCGATTCTCATTAAATATGAGATTATATTCAGAAACTTATTGGAACGAAAAAAAAGCTTGGATTCTGTGATTTTTGAAGTGGTGTGAAATAGAGAGTTGCATTTCCTTTAAAAGTAGGCATCTAGATCTCTTGATTTAGTTCCCCTAAAGTTCCTCAAAAATGAGGTACTTCGAATCTTAGTTAATTACATTATTATTTTCAATGCAATGGCCAGTGCTTCTTATAGCATTCAGTACTACTAAGCCGCAAATTTTTGTTGGCCATTTTTGTTATGTGAACACTATGTAGATTTCCAATATTACTCCCTAGAAGCATCACAAAAGGGGTCCTCGAAATTCAGAAGCAGGATACAAACAGCAGTCACCCAGGTTTCATGTGTCACCTCCAGGGGTATCCTTTGAAAACTTTTAGGAAATTGCAAGCACAAACCTATTTTACGAGCCCTAACTGCTATTAATGAACACAGTGGATCTTTGGACGTGCCACCTCCAAGGGTATCCTTTGAGAACTTTTAGGAAATTGCAAGCACAAACATATTTTATGAGCCCTAGCTGCTATTAATAAACACAGTGGATCTTTGGACGTGCCACCTCCAGGGGTATCCTTTGAAAACTTTTAGGAAATTGCAAACACAAACCTTTTTTACGATCTCTAACTGCTATTAATGAACACAGTAGATTTTTGGACGTGCCACCTCCAAGGGTATCCTTTGAGAACTTTTAGGAAATTGCAACCACAAACCTATTTTACGAGCCCTATCTGCTATTAATGAACATAGTGGATCTTTGGGCGTGCCATCTACAGGGGTATCCTTTGAGAACTTTTAGGAAATTGCTAACACAAACCTTTTTACGAGCCCTATCTCCTATTAATGAACACAGTGGATCTTTGGACGGCTCGTCCCTCGAACTTGAAACCTCCGGTTATAAAATAAATGTTTTTGCCAACTTAGCTACCGCGCCGTATTAAATTAAAATTTGTCCTCTTTTACGATCTTTGAAAATATGTTAATATTGATATTTTTGAAGACTCGAACCGTTTTCTACGTCTCTACTAAATTTATCGAATGTGTCACTTCTTCTATTTATGTCGGCAGGGGACATTCATTTGGGCGAGCAATATGTTTGTTACAATAAATCTGTCGGTAAATTTACATTCAAATAAACGAATGGTTCATTTCAGATACGGACTCGTTAAAGAAGCAATTTAGAATACAAAATATTAAAATTTATAAATGCAAACACTGAGTGGTAATTTCTGCTTAAATAAACAATAACCTTTTATGAAAATTCCTTAAAATTCCTTTAGTTCAAAAACGTTTAGGAAAATTCTCGATGTTCTTTTTTTCTTTCTCGCAACACATTCTTCAATTTTCATGCAAGGTCCCAATATGTTCATACAAATATTACTTAAAAAATAAGTTTAACTTTCAAAACTTACAACTCGGTGGAAAATAATACATTACTTGTCCCAAACCTGTACACACAAACCAATTTTTTCAAACAAAAAAAATGCAAGCTTTAATAAAGTTTGGTAATTAAAAATAATCTTCTGCAGTGTGAGAAAATAAAGAACATATTTTAATAACTTGATGTTCAATATGAAGAGTAAGTGGAAATTTCCGACGTAGACTTGAAATTTTTATAATATAAATACATCAAAAGAAGCAATCTGTTTAATGAAAAATGACATAAAAGCACCATTTTAAGGTTTCTTACCTTCAATAAATTATAGTTTTATCTTTATTCTTTTATTTTGAGCAAACTTCATTTGAATATACTACGTACGAAAATTCCTAGTAATAAATAGGTGTATTCGTGGAAAGGATAGTGACATTTAATTAAAACTGATTTAATTACTGGGGCTAAAAGTTTCTAAAGGTATTTATACATATTTAGGGTTCATTACACTTATCTTTTACGTTAAAGTGTTTAAAGTCAGTGTAGTGTAAAACTGTTTGCTAGGTAATCGATATTCTGCTCGGAAAAACTAATAAATCATTCTCGGAATGACAAATATTTAATGCAGGGTACTGCGCTAAAATCTTGGTAATTTATACATTTTTTTTCAAGCATAAATTTTTTATTGCCAAAGTAAAAAGGTTTACTAATCTTTTGTCCGCAACAATTATACTGCCATAGGGAAAACATATACGCTCAAGAGCCAAAACATTGTGACATTGTGACACCCCTACATTTTGCAATGAACTCGCCTGGATGACGTGGAAGGCACGTGATCAGGTGGAAGGGGTATTTAACTGCTGCTGGAGAATCTGAAGAATCACTTATCTTGTTATTGATGCTATTTTTAAATTTAAATACTTTCCCCCTAAATGGAAAAATTCCATCATCATCCCTATCCCTAAGCCTGGTAAAAATCATAAGGACCCTAATAACTATAGACCCATCAGCCTCCTCTGTACTCTAAGTAAAATTGTTGAAAAAATTATTGCTAATAGACTTAATAATCATCTCAATGAAAATAATATTATTATTCCCTATCAATATGGCTTCCGTCCCAAGTTATCTGCTCCCCACCAGGTTTATCGCATCACTGAGATGCTCGCGTCTTCTAAAATTAATAAACTTTCTACTGCTGCTGTCTTCCTTGATGTTGCTAGAGCATTTGATAAAATATGGCATGATGGTATGATTCATAAGCTTATCAACTACAATACTCCCACCTATATCATCCAGCTTATTATCTCTTATCTATATAATAGATCTTTTCAAATCAAAATTAATAGCTCTTATTCTGATAAATTCAATATTAATAGTGGTGTTCCTCAGGGCTCAGTGCTAGGTCCTATACTGTTTAATATTTATATCAACGATATCCCTCAAGCTCCTAATACTACCCTGGCTATCTATGCGGATGATACCGCCATCTTTTCTACAAATAAGAACTACAAGTATGCTGTGATTGCCCTAAATAAACATCTTCGTCTTATCACTAGCTGGCTGAAAAAATGGAGAATTAAAATTAATACAGACAAATGTGAAGCTGCCATGTTCACCTCCAAACACCCTAGAACCTACAACGAATATAACATTAACATTGAGGACACAAGTATCCCTTGGTCTAATAACGTTAAATACTTAGGAATTACTTTGGATAAAAATCTCACCTGGTCTACTCACATTAACAATATTAAAAATAAATTTCGAGCTGCTAAAAGACTACTCTTCCCCTTAATTGCTCGAAATAGCGTTTTAAGCACTGATAACAAGTTGCTCATCTATAAATCTTATCTTCGACCCCAACTTTCGTATGCGTGTATTGCATGGTCATATGCGGCTGACTACCTTATTACTTCTCTTGCTGCTGCACAAAATATTACTATTAGACAAATTACAAACTCCCCCTGGTACTTTCGTAATGTTGAAATCCATAATGAAATTAATCTCCCCTCTCTCCCTCAATATTTTCAAAACTTAGCTCTTAAATTTAATAATAAATTAAGCATTGATCATCTTATCGAACTAGCTCAGTATGACTATGCAGACACTGCTAACCGACGTCGTCCCATGGCCATCTTAGGTAGAGATTTTACTTAATATTCTATTTGCTACTTGTGCTCTCTCCCTCAATTTGGATTGGCTCCTGGAGTCAGGTTTCAATCCTCCCCAGCGGTAACTTCCCCCCCCCTCTGCAGTTCCACTGTCGCTGCCTAAGCAGCAAAGTGTAGGGCTCCCTCCTTGGAGGGTGAAATCCTAAGATTGCCATTGGTCGGCACAGCGAGAAATTCTATTGGCTCTTTTCTTGCCATTTGGATCCGATAGCTTCTGTGCATGCACAGCTCCCTATCTGTCTTCATTTCTCTGCTGCTTTATTAAATAATTTAAAAAAAAAAAAAAAAAAAAAAATTTATCTGATTATTTAAAGTAACTTGTACTTTGAAGTAAACGTACTGTTTACATTTACTACCTAGAGTAGTACTAATTTTTTCTCCTTATGTCTTTATTATACTTTTGTGTCCCTCGTCGAAACTCATGTATCCCTGTTCCATCCCCTATTATTCTTGTATTTTAAGTTATGCCAACTCAATTTCATAGTTTCCAACATCAACCTAAATAGTATTCCAGCACTAGAGGGCTAGGCCCAGGAAGTGCTGTAGCCAACTCTTTCTGTGAGCTTCTGTGAGCTGAAGAATCATTCTTTCACTTACTTCTGTATGTGATGGGAAAGGCTGCGGATCTAAGTGACTTTGATAGAGGGCAGATTGTAATTTCTCGAAGGCTCGGAACAAGTATTTCCGAAACTGCAAGACTCGTGAGTTGTTTGCCATCTACTGTTGTTAGTACTTAGTCACTAGTTAGTCTCCGGATCCCGTGGTTGTGGTTGAGCAGAACATGAATGCTACATGGTATCTGAATATAACT
Organism: Pardosa pseudoannulata; assembly: GCA_032207245.1. Classification (NCBI taxonomy): domain Eukaryota; kingdom Metazoa; phylum Arthropoda; class Arachnida; order Araneae; family Lycosidae; genus Pardosa; species Pardosa pseudoannulata. The sequence goes on from CM063501.1 coordinate 166,065,467, forward strand.
GTGAACCAGTTGCACCCTTATATGGCCTCTGTTTTTCCAGCTGGAAATGAAACTTTCCAACAGGACAACTCCCCGTGTCACAAGGCTAAAAATGTGTTGGAGTGGTTCCAGGAACATGATGCTGAATTTCAGTTAATGTCCTAGCCGCCTAACTCACCGGATCTCAATCCGATAGAATATATTTGGGATGCCAGGGACAGCAGCTCAGAGTTCAAAGACCACCAATTCGCAATATCTTGGATTTGCGTAACCGTTGCTTAAATATCTGGTACAATCTGTCTCCTGCTATCTACCACGGACTTGTGGCATCCATGCCAAGGCGGATTGAAGCTATGTTGAGCGCCAAAGGTGGGCTAGCTCGTTATTGACAGGTGGTCATAATGCTTTGGCTCTTGAGTGTATATCGCTAAATTTTGTTATCTTATTCTGGAGACATTTTCACATTTTCTTCAGAGTTTATACAACACGGTGAAATCAGAAAGGATTTCTTGAATGATCTCCTTCATCTTGGTCTGAAGCGTGTACGGTCACAGTCATATCGGTAAATGTAGCTTCAAAAGTCAGCCTTATTAATGTAACACTTTGATATCTAGACTTGTTGTGACCTATTCAATTAAGCTTCATACATGGAAGTCCAAAGAATTCAAATTTCGGCTAATGAGAGGCCAGAATATCTTCCACCAATATAATATTTTAAAAGGTCCCAACATTGACATATTTACTCAGAAAAAAATGTATAAATTAAATTAAATTAAATCAGATTTTAAATATTGCATGGATTTGAATCCTACGGTTGGTATATAAGTTCGTAATATTTTATAATGAGAATAAGATGTAAAGTACCAGAGTGATAAACCGTCTCATCGCAAAATGTTTTTCCCAGTATTTCAACCCAAACAACCACAGTTGTAAATAAAATGTGATGTGGACACCACATAACTTCATTTTGCGTATTTTTACATTAAACCACTTTTTTATTTTGTTTGATGCTTCGAGAGAATTTTCATTTGCACATTCTCAAGATTCAAAGTAGGTTTCGTTTCTCAAAGTACCTATGCTGTCTGAGTATAGCTTAAATACTGCCATCTGGTGGAGGCCTGTAGCCCTAATACTCGTTTTATACACTACAGCGTAATATATGTTATTTTGAAATATTTCTTCATATAGAGGGCAAATTGAGATTAAAAGGAGAGGCGCGGAACTACACGTTATAATAGTCCTAAATACAAATTTCAACATTTTACGACTAACTATTTGTGAATTACACCCTTCAATCTTAATGTACGTTATATTGCAAGTTTTCGGTATAAAGAATGTAGTTTGTAATTAAAAGAGGAAGTGCAGAACTAAATAGTTTCTAATTAAAAAAATTCGATTTTGTACCACCAATCATTTTTTTATTATGCTCTACAGTGTTAATATATGTGATACTGAAATGTTTCATTACATATAAGTCTGGGTGCAATAGAGGTAGCACAGAATTGGACTTTATAATTGTTCTAATTAAAAAAGTTCGTTTTTGTTATTATTCTCTACAGTGTTAATGCCATAAGGTTCCATTTACTTTCCCTTAATTCTATAAAGTTTGCCTTAAACAAAAACACCCTGTTTGTACCTTCCCTGCCATGCTCCCAATTATTACGTTGGCGAGACGAAAAGTTACTTTTTTTAGCGCATAAGCCGCTCTGGATTTTCAATCACACATGTCCAAGATGACATCACTCATACCAGGAGCGTCACTTGGCATTCTCCTTGGCGAGCGCCGTGATGCAATAGTTCCATAAATTCGCCCTTTTTATGATATGACATATCCCCACTCCACACATTGGCGTGTTTTTAGTGCTGCGTTTGGCAATGTTCCACCGTGCTGCCAGGTCAAAGGAATTTTGATGAGAAAGGCACAATTTCTGTTATCAGCCCAGCAGCCACAGTCTATACTCTGGACTTGCAGACTTGATGCCCAGCAGCTAGCATGGAGGAGAATTTTCGACTCACTGAAAAGATGAGGGAACCGGAGTCCCCCGTAGTTTTCTTTTCATAGTCGCTATGAGCGACATTTTTTTGTTTTCTCCTTTTCCTTTTTAATTTAATTTTTATAATTTTACATGCTCAACTGGCTGTCAATTAATTAATTAATTTTTAATTTCAATTTAACATATTGTCTCAAACTAGATGTCAATTAATTAATTAATTTTTAATTTCAATTTAACATGTCTCAATAAATTCAATTAATTCTATAATAACTTCTTCCTTTTTTAATGTCTATTTTTTTTTCTTTAAGATTTAAGACATAAGTTGGTGGAAAGCCAAATTTACTTTAAATATTAAAAATGAGGTTATGGTCATAACGTGTACTTCACTATACATCACCACTCATCAAATAATACACTTTTTTTATTGTCTTTTCTGTGAGTTTCTTTTCAGATACTAACTCGTTATGTTTTGCGAGATGCAAACTCCCCCATAGAACTTCCTCCATAGAATGGTTCTGTGAATTTACTCAAAGACAGAAACTACTCCATCATAGTTCATATACGTTATATTGAAATATTTCACTATAAAGAGTGTGGATTGCAATGAGAAGAGGTAGGATATGACTATATAATAAATACAAAATTTCAAATTTCTACTACTAATCGTTTAATGATTATGTGCTACAGTGTTATATACGTTATATTGAAATTTTCATTATATAGAATGCTGAGTAAAATCAAATAAGGAAGTGCAAAACAAGATATATCAGTGGTAAATGAAAGAATTCAATATTCGACATCTAATCGCTTTTGAATTATTGCCCATAGAACTAATAATATTATATTGAAATTTTTATTTATATAGGAAAATTATTGTAATCAAAAGAGGAGGTGCTTAACTATGCATTATAACAGTCTTAAATACGAAATTTCGATATTTTAGAGATAATTGTTTATTAATTATGGCCCACAGTGTTAAAAATGTTATACTGAAAGTTTTCTTTGGACAAGAGTAAATATTGCAATAATAAGGGGAACTGAATAAGTAGAAGTTATAGAAGTCCTAAATACACAATATGGTGTTACTAATGCTGTAAACATATAATTTTTATGGTATCTCGCCAAACTGGTGAGATAGTGGTGACTTGGTGGCATTTGTTGCCAACCCCCTTTTTCTGGATTTTACTAGAAGCTTGTGGTAATTTCCAAAAACCTGAAAGCTATATACAGGGGCCGTGAGTTCTCATAAAAAAAAGTCAGTTCTCGGCCAGATCTGGTGAAAGTAGGACTTGTGTTAATGCTCTCCATATTGCTGTGAAAAAGTTAGCCAAAAGGCTGCCAAGTTTTATCCCCATCCATTGTAATTGTGATTCATTTTAGCGAGTTAATAAATTGTTATTGTTTGTAATTTTAATATTTGTTGTTGTGTACCTTCTGCTCAAAGATTGTAGTGCTTGGAACAAACAGTCTTTGAGAGGGGAGAAATGTTAAGAATGCTGTAAACATGTAATTTGTATGGTATCTCGCCAAATCGGCGAGATATTGGTGACTTGGCGATATTTATTGCCAACCCCCATATTCTGGATTTTACTAGAAGCTTGTGGAAATTTCCGCAAACTGACACCACTCCTGACACCAACTTGTTACGAAATTCTCGCGTAAAGTTCGTTGATTGAATAGACTTTGGCTTAGACAAAAATTATAACAATTTATTAACACGCCAAATGAATCACAATTGTAACGGATGGCTATAAAATTTGGCAGCCTTTTGGCGAACTTTTTCAAAGCAATACGGAGAGCATCAACACAGGTCCTACTTTCACCAAATCTGAGCGAGAACTGACTTTTTTTATGAGAACTCAAGGCCTCTTTATATAGCTTTCAGGTTTTTAGAAATTTCCACAAGCTTCTAGTAAAATCCAATAAAAGGGGGTCGGCTACAAATGTCGCCAAGTCGCCAATATCTCGCCAAATTGGTGAGATACCATACAAATTCCATGTTTACAGAATTCTTAACAATAGTTTTTGAGCTATGAGAGATATATACGTTTGTACGTGCAGACGTCAAGAGTAAACTATTCATAACTAGTTCAGGAACAGTCAAAATAGATATTTAAAATTTCAAAACCAAAGTTTCCTTATGCTTACTTAATACTAAAACTGGTGAAAATTCAAGCAGGCACGAAATAAGTATTTTTGTTGAAATCTGAGTACTGAAATTAATCTCGGGGAGAAAACACTAAAAAAAGTTAAATTCCTATACATACTAGGACACAAACATTCGCTGATCTTATATCCGGTTTAACTACCATACGTCATTTTCTCAGTTAACACTCTCATTTTCCGTCACAAGGATCTCCCAAGATTTTTAAAAATGAGGAGGATGCACTTACGAGATAATTGACAAAACATTGTGCTTAAATAAAAAAAAATTAAGAGCGCACTAACTCAATAGGAAAAAAGAAACGGGAGTTAAAAGCAAGTAATTCTATAACAGCTAAGAAACCATCAGAAAAACGGTGTTATCATTAATGGATCGCAAACGATTTAAATGAAATATTTTCAGTTTAGGAATAAAATATGTGAAGAGGTTAATAATACCGATTTGGTGTTTATGGTGCATTATCGCCAAATGGAAAATTTTTGTCTCCAAGGGGGAATATAAATTGTATTTTATTTTAATTTGTTTTTGTAGATCTCTTAGAAAAATCAATTACATTTACCACAAACAAAATGAAAACTGTGGTCGCGTAAACAAACCACCTTATATAGCGTCTATTACATTCACTATACGAAATTTTTATAACTTGTTAAAATTAAGTAAATTGAAGAGTAGATTAAATTACGACTGTGGCAGTTTTCTCAGATTTCAACCAAAAAGGAATTTGCACTAATTTTATATTAAGAACTGTTCTAATATCTAGTTGTGCACATCCCTCCCTCTTTCTGATAGCAATTCAAAAATTTCAATATAATGTTATTAAAGTTGCCAAGGCATAACTTAAGAACGCATAAGCCGTAGAAAGTTAAAATTCTGTATAAGACTGTTGTAACATCTAGTTAGTCACTTCCCTTTTTGATTGTAATCTGCATTCTACATAACGAAAAATCTCAATATAAGGGATATTAATGCTCCCATTGTAGAATACAAATCTAATTATTGTTCAATAAATACTGTATGAATCCTTGATGCTATTAAAGGTAACATTTTAGCAATTGTATAACTTTATTATTATCTTTTTTATTTAAAAAACGAGGATAGTATCTCCCACTAAACTAAAAATTATTTTAGTGGAGTGTAGCAAATTATGTGTATAATTGAATTGGCATACAAAAAAGTCATATGGTGTCCACATCTGTTTCTCGCACTAAAAAGCACGTTCACCAAGCATGCATGTTGCTTTAAAGAATACAGTAATTTACTTATATGTGTAATATATAAAAATTATTGCACTTAATATATATGTTAAAATTCGCCACATTTTTCAACTGTCCCAAGAAAACTGGTTCACTTTTCCAATGATCTAAGTTCCTGTTAATAATACTGACTAAGCTATTCTCTCATGAAAGGGAGTTCGACTGATCTCTCGCTGTGGGGTGGACTTTGTAATCGAAAAGTGCTTTTATGTATCTTTAATTGCTCTACTCTTATCGGAGATGTCTTTCTTAGTCTTTAAAGTTCCACAACGGACAAGTTGCTTCCTTCTAAGGGATTCACGACTTTACTATAATTAAGTTCACTCATTACCTAGCCCATGCAATTAAAAATAATAGGGGTTAAAGTTTAACTGTAACTGGTGGATGTAAACTTTGCCGTGTTATATGTACACTGGATTAGGAAGAAATAAGTACCCCGCTTCTGAGAACAATTAAAATTTAATTATTCTATTGGTCCAAATGAGATAAGCCGAACGATGGCCGATTGGTTAGGGTGCTGGCCATCGATACCGGAGTTCGTGTGTTCGAATCCCACTGTGGGATGGATATTCGTAGCCTTCCGAAATCGGCTTTAAGCTGTAGGTCCCGGTCTCATTAGCCCTGGTGTTGCAAAAAAGTAGACCGTAGCACTCCAAACCAAACCAAACCAAACCAAACCAAATGAAATAAAATTGGAACTACAGATAATTCAACTGATGCGCTAGGCATTTACTACTTTTTAGTAACAGAAGATTTTAGGATTTTTTTTTAGATTTTAGTGTAAATATCCTCCTATAGGTGGCGCAGTGACACATATGGTATTTATTTAGTTGCATTAAGTTGAGTCGAGCTTTAGTTTTAATGTGTCTCCCAGGGGCACATCTTCTTTAGGTCTTTACGAGTTTTCCGGAGTACCTGAGTAATCTTTTCCTAGCAATCTACCACGTAGTCTTTTTAGAGTTTGCTCCTTACTGGGTTGGATCACATTAATCTTCAAATCATGGCGGACCTCTCTGTGATGATTGGGATCAGTAGCAAGTTGCTGCTGTATGGCTGAAAAAAGCTGGGTCAGAGTAAAACAAATTCTCTTTAGTTTCATGTGTACATCAAGACTCCGTTGGAAGAAAAAGAGGTACTGGTAAAACTATTTCACCAAAACCAGCAGAACTCCTTTGCAGCTCTAAAAGAATTCCGTCGTATGAAGTGGGTACGAAGAACTCCAATCTCCGCACGTGCCTTACGCATGATGATCGTTCTTGAGATATCACCACTTGCGACTTTCGGTTGAGGGGTTTCCTGGAATCTACCATCAAATGCCAGCATCCATGCCAGATCTGAAGTACAGAATAAGCATCGTGTTCATGCTATTCAGACTCATCCCAATCAGCTGCGGAAAAAAAGGTTCTGCGATTACAGCATGTTGTTGAACATGAAGTGTTACATATTGCCCACTTTTAAAGCTAATTATCCATCATGTATATACATATATATGTGTATATATATATATATATATATATATATATATGTGTGTGTGTGTGTGTGTGTGTGTGTGTGTGTGTATGTATATATGTGTATATATATGTATATATATATATGTGTATATATATATGTATATATATATATATATATATATATATATATATATGTGTGTGTTATATATATATATGTGTGTGTGTGTGTATATATATATATATATGTAATCCATTTTTTATAACACTCCTTCACAAGGAGAAAGCTCAACAGCTATAAGTAGTGAGAATGCAGTCGGGCTTCATATTTAAGAGAACTCAGAAGTCTAATTTAAAACTTTATTTCAGAGCGGCAACACCACACATCTATCCTTCTGGACGATATACAATCAAAAGCCACAGAGTTCACTCTGCTTTGACACAAGTACACCCAAGAGTGCTGACAACAAGAATTTTCCCACAACAAAAACAGCTTAATAAGTGAATTAAATGCAATATCAGCAAAACGCGAAATCATGTTTTCCACCAGCTTGAAAACTGCTCTATAGACAGAAAGTTTACAGTTTTATGACAGAAAGGAATGTTAAGTGGAAAATACTCCGTTGATTAAACCATTTAGAGGCTGGTAAAGATATTTAAGTGAATTAAAATTGGAGAGATGAGGCTTTTGAAGAAATATTAAAGTTAAATAATTTTGACATATATATATATATATTATATATTACATATATATATATATATATATATATATATATATATATATATATATATATATATATATATATATGTATATATATATATATATATATATATATATATATATATATATATATATATATATATATATATATATATATAAACCTATATATGTGTGTATGTGTGTGGGTGGGTGTATATAGATAGATAGATAGATTTCAAAATTTACCGAAATGACTTATAAATATGAAAGACATACATCAAAACCGCTTCCATTATCTAGCCACTAAGTAACAAAAATTTCAAAGAAAAGAGAATTATGTTTCTAAGAATCAAGAAAGGTTTCCCAGTATTTTTTCATACATTATGCATTATATGGCTAATATTATGTGAAATCGCACTCTAGAAATAAATGTATCTTCTGCTTAAAATGTAATGATAAATCTAAGTGCACAAAACTTTATGCTTAATATATGTTTATATTTGACTACAGAATTAGATAAAATTGTACATTTTTATGAATTATGCAGTAGCGAAAGTAAATGTTCTTCTTTTTAAAAGTTCAATCCTGAAAATATTTGCTTTGTTTCAATTAAACGTGTTTGAATTTGCTTCCTGTCTTCCATTAAACAAGTCTCGTAGAATATGCAAAAAAAATCATTCTTCTTTACTACACGAATATAGATTTTCTTTAAGCATTAAAATATGATAAGAAAATAGATTATTCAAAAATTCCAGTCAAAAAAGTAAATGACTGTGAAATTCCCCATTAAAATAACTCATTCTTTTCAATATTCCAACAAGAGATTAATCCATCATGTGTCAGTCTTTCAATTTTCAAAATGTGTTTAATAAACGTATTTTGCAAAAGATATTAAAATCTTAAGCACTTTTTTCTATTATACTAAGTAAAATTTCTTCCGATAATTCTGTGATCTTTGCCATAACGGCTGCAAAACTTTTCAAGAATTAAATATAATATCAAGTTCAAGTATTAATTATAATTTAAATTTATTTAATCTCCACATTTCACATAAGAGATTTCCTTCGCGCTGAGAGTAGTTAATAATTTTAAGCACTTTTTTCTATTATACTAAGTAAAATTTCTACCGATAATTCTGTAATTTTTGCCATAACGGCTGCAAAACTTTTCAAGAATTAAGTATAATATCAAGTTCAATTATTAATTATAATTTAAATTTAGTTAATCTCCACATTTCACATAAGAGATTTCCTTCGCGCTGAGAGTAGTTAATAATTTTAAGCACTTTTTTCTATTATTCTAAGTAAAATTTCTTGCGATAATTCTGTGATTATTGCCATAACGGCTGCAAAACTTTTCAAGAATTAAGTATAAAATCAAGTTCAAGTATTAATTATAATTTAAATTTAGTTAACTTCCACATTTCACATAAGAAATTTCCTTCGCGTTGAGAGTAGTTAATAATTTTAAGTGCTTTATTCTGATATCCTCCTGAACTTATCTGAATATATACGACGCATTTATTCCGTCTCTCTCCGAACGACAGTCGAATTGGTAGGATGCTGGTCTTTGTAGGTTCGAATCCCACACGTGGTATAGATTTTCGTAGCTGTTCGGAGTTGGCTTTAAGCAGTAGTTCCAGATCTTATTATCCCTTGTATACCAATAAAGTGGACAGAAGCTCTCCAAACAAACCAACCGTTCCAGTTCTCTTATATTTCATAATTTTGTGAGAATCTGGGTATATCCCTTTAATGTCCAGCGTCTCATTTTAGACCGGTAAAAAATAGCTTGTAGAATTTTTATGATTTGTTAGAACGAATTTTTGTTTTGAGAGTAGGCAGAGGGCAATCTTATAAACAGCCTACAAAATTGAAAGGTTGCTGATTCGGGGCTCGAGCCGGCCTAAGATCCGTCATGTTCGTTAAAGGTGACTGGGGCACGTAAAATATGCTCGTAGTCACAATATCTTCCAAGTTTTCCTCCGGGGTGCCACACCAAGCTTGGTCGTCTGCTTGGCCTCTGCTTATAAATGAGGACTGAGAGGGGGTAATGTTACTCGCGTCAGTAGCATATCTTAAGCTACACGTGCTCCTCGGGGGGGGCTAAATGGGTAACAGCTTCGCAGCCATGTATTGGAATAAAAGTATATGAGCTTTCATTGTCACCTGCGTTGGAAAAAATACGGTCGAGATGTGTCATAGATCTCGCGTTATAATGACGTCAGAAGCCATCAGAGATGAAAATTTGGTATCGTAAATTCTCCTCTCTGAGAGTCATAATTGTGTCTTCTGATGTACATGTAGTCTGTGACATAGAGGGAATGTAATATGTTAGTACCCTATAACTATTGAATGGTTCAAATCGTAGTATTTTACTGCTTGTGTTGTAACTTTAAGGTGCCGCTTGATGCGGCCGTCTCTTTGCGATATGAAGTTCTTGAACGAGTAGAGAAAAATAAAACATTGTTACGAGATTTAAACATACTTTAGGTCTTATTTGTAAAATTGTATTTAAAAGCTATTTCTAGGTATTTAATTATAATTAACAATTGTGGTATATTAAGTAAGTTTTAATTAACCCTTTAACGGACAGTGGTTTCGTAGCAAAACCACTTATTAAACATCTTTTTTTTTAAACTTTACTTTTTGGATTACTTTACTTTATCTTTTTTTAATTATTTATGGCTCCAGTCTCATAGATCTATGATGTATGGAAGCCAATGATATAGAATCAAGAGCTTTTACAATTAAAAAAACTTTTTTGAGACATGGATGAGTTTTCGATTATATATATATATATATATATATATATATACATACACACACACATATATATATATATATATATATATATATATATATATATATATATATATATATATATATATATGTATATGTATATATATGTATATATATATATATATATATATATATATATATATATTATACATTTTATACATATTATATTTTTGATATTTTAAATATATAACAGATGATAGTTCTACATTTAACTTATTTATTTATTTTTCTATTGAAATGTATGTATTTAAACTTTCTGTACTTGAGAAGTCAGATTCAATTTATCTTACTTTGACCTCAAATAAAAGTATCTATACAAACAACACTTTTAAGCTGTTAAGCTATTTATTAATTATACCAGTTTAAGGATTATCATTTATTGTTCTTCCAGGATAGTTAAACTTTTAAAAAGGCATAATGTTCAAGCTGTACAACGGTAGGGGTTAGTCAGTTAAACCACTTCTCAAACCCTAATTTGGTATTCTCTAAGGCAAACCCTTCTAAGGAATGTAAAGAAAATTTATATATTTTACATATACAAGGCTTATAGATAACATTTATAAACAAATTACATTAAATTCCCATGAATTTATTTTGCTGACCTTTAAAGGGTTAACTGATATAATATCGCATACTCTCCCTTATTTGCATGCACACTAAAATTATTTGAAAACTGAAGTCCTTATGTAACAGTTTCGCAGCCCTGTATTGATATAAAGACATATAGTGCCTGTATTGTGAGCTGTGTTAGGAAAAAATCTTTAAAATTTTCAAGTAATGTATATTATTTATGAATTTTTCATTTGTATCGACTTTTTATAGTTTTTCGAGCAACGTGCATGAATTTACTTATTCGACAGATAACATAGACTGAAATCAGGAAAAATTGTTCTATCTATTGTAAAACTTCATTTTACAATACCTTCATTTTACTACATTTTACAATAGATAATTACAATTGTAACTATCTATTGTAAAACTTCATTTTACAATAGATAGTTACATGTAATACCAAATAAATCTTTTTTAACTAAGTTTTTCGCTTTTCATAAATGGCATCCTAGGATGTTTAAAACGATAGAGGATCACTAACGTAAGAAGCAATATAGTATTTAAAGTTTTTAAACTTCATATTTATTTTATTCTGTGCAATCCATAACTTAAATTTTAGACATGTATCAAATGTAATCGGCAGAAATGACTCGGGTATTAAAGGGATATAGGACACATAACTCGTCTCAGAGTGAAATCCACTGTTTAATAGCGAGACAGTCTTCTTCCTAAGAATGGGTAGTTCCACTTTTCGAGCAGTGCTATTAACATCGAGTAGCACCATAGTCAAATGTCTGACGCGCAGGGTTACTACTTGACAGGTCGTCGGTTCTCAATCCGTCAATAGTTTCCGACAGTTGAACAAGTAAAATAACGGAAGTTTTACTGCCAACTTTACATGAATCGCTATAATGAAAAGGTAAAAATACATTATTTAATCTCTAACATCTCAAAAAAAGGAATAGGCCAAAACAATCGTAATAATATCCTCCCAAAATATCCCATTTTCCTTTAAAATTAGACTTTATAGGTTCTAAATACAAAATATTAACCTTTGTCTTCTTAACCGATTCTGAGCTGTGAGAGATACGTACGTACATACGTCAAGAGTAAACTAGTCGTAACCAGTTCGGAAAGGGTCAAAATGAGAATTTAAAGTTTCAGAGTTAAACGCTTCCATGCACTCATATGCAGATGTAACTGAGGTAGTTGACTGTGGTTATGAGGGATCTACGATCGTCTTGTGTGTTTGTTTGGTAGCAGTAAACAGGAACTTAGCTTTACTAACTTTTAATTAAATGCAACAATTTCAAACCTAACTTTAATAAGCATAAGTGCACATGTAGTAGAAAAAATAAAACATGACCGCATAAATCAAGTCCAGTTGTCACCCTATGTCCTCGCTGCAGCCGGCGTTGACTTTTCGAGGAAAAAGTGACAAGAGATGAGTGAATCTGATCTTCCCTCAGTTTTTATTAGAAACGCAGCCCTGACGTAAAGAGGAGACTTTCTTCTTATTCGGATGCTTCTTCTTCCCTTGTTAATATTGTCATTGCTAATGCCACTTAGACGAGCCAAAAACGTTGACCAGAGGGCACACGAATTAAAGTGAAGGGATGCTACTTTCGTTTGACAATCAACCACCAAACTGGACCCATACGGCTCTCCAGGCTTCTTCCGGTGGTAGTGGGCAGATCGCAAGTACTGAGCCGCCCCGCCAAGCGCGGAACCCGGCATGTGATCGGAGAGCCGCAGGTGCTAGAGAAAGCAGAAGATTGGCAGTGGGAAGGATCCTTTCATTTGACAGTCATCTATTGAGACAATCATGTTCCAAATCGGGACCATATGTCCGTGATGCACTCCAGGCTGGCCCCGGAGGCGGTGGGTAGATATCGCATACTGGGAAACTCAGTCTTGCACTTAGCCCTTCAAAGTACCCGAAACGCGTCGCGAATCACTAAAAAAAAATTATCTCCAGAGTGGGATGGTCACCCTGTGTTAGCTGCGAGGGCCTGCCCTTAGGGTCTAGGCCTCAACTTACGCAAATCGAAGAAAAAAGAGAGAGAAGAGGCACTCACGTTAAGAAAGAAAAAAAATTAAAGGGGTGGAGCTGAAAAATGAACTGTGGTCCCTGGGGGGTTGAATCTCCTTCGAGTGCACTGCGTGAGCCTGCCCCATAGGTCTTGGCTACGACTTATGCTAACCACATTGCTGAGTCACTCATCATTGCATCTTTCGTTTGACAGGCACCGCTAGGATGAAAGAACGTCTTCGCTCAAGTAGGTCCTCGTAATTTAGAAGCAGGAACCAAGCAGAAGACCCCCTTGTATTGGTTTGCCACTCACACAGGTATTGTTTGCGAGCTTGGAGATCATTGTGATCTTGAAATAATTTACAAAGCAGAGTCAGCATTAAAGAACACGATGGATCTTAGACCTTCTCGAGACCCTAACCCTCAACTCTCCAGTTAAAAGATCGTTGCCTTTGCCGACTGGCCTACTACGGCTGTCTTCACTTGCAGTATATATCAGATACAATATGAAGCAGTATGCAGATTATGTTGAAAATAAGATTATGCATGAAGATGATTATACTTACAAAGCTCAAATGTCCTACCTACTGTGCTTAAAACTAATTATTTCTCCATGACTGTCAACAGTAATTCTGATCTAGAGGGCTTGGTCCAGGCAGATCATATAATACTCCCCTGTGCGATTGTATTGGCTCTGGTCTACCATATAAATCTTAAAATAATCAAAATTTAATCAATACTGGTTAAAATAAATATTTTCGTTGAAATTTAAGCCCAATAATTTATTGCAAATAAAATACTTACTTTATTAGACGTATTTACTTTTTTCAAGGAAGTATTTAACTATGTCTCTTTAGAACATCTCTCAAAAACCTTTTCTGAATCTTTGTGTCTGAAAACTCTATCATCAGGCACAAACGTTTTCGACGAAAAGTAGCATACTTATGTAAAAACATACAAGATTAAAGAATAGCCTCGATTTTTTTCCACAAAATATCGTCATCTCTGATTATAAACAAAATAATTTTATATACTTAATTCCGTCTTTCAAAATATAAAAAGAACGGCTTGCAACACTATACTTATTTCAATAAAAATGATAACGACTCGTTATATTATTGTGATGGAACGCATTATTCCGTCGGAATCTACGTTCCGTGTTTGTTTATCACTTATTTAGAGAGACTGAAAGACTTTTCCGCTTACCTCAGTAGTTCCGTCTACCAAGAATAAAAAAAGCAAACGCCACACACTTAAAAGAAATGACTGTCGTTGACGTCATTCGATATATACTAAAAAAAAACTCGCATGAAAAGTCTAAACAGGGAAGATGTCTTTTCATTTTCTTTAAAAGAATCGTTGAAACCCGGCGCACACGGTAAACTTCTTTTGTCGGGATAATGCGCTCTAGGCATATTTTGATTAAATTCTGCCTTCAGAATGAGTTTCGAAAGAATGATTTAGATAATGGCCGTATATATATAGATTCGGAAGCATGGAACAAATCCTTTGCAAACCGCTTTTAATATCTAACTCGAATGAAAATATCGGTAGTGTTCTCTCTTAGATATTATCCTCTATGTCAACATAAGATGCCCTGTATTAAATGAAATTGCGATTATTTAAAAATTATATGACTAAATCACACCGAAATGTATTGTTAAATTAATGGCACATAAGACTATGGCCCTTACTCTGGACATTGTGGTTCGTTTCATACCTTCGTTGTGACATCATTTTGACGTCAGCTTGCGGAAATTATGCGAGCAAATGATCAGGCTGACGTTAAAGATATGTCACAACGAATGTTCGACCCAACTCGCGACGTCCAGAGTAAGCTCCTATATTTTCATTTTTTCCGGGTCATAAATCTCATACTAGGTGACTCAAAGAAGTCCCACACCTTCTATATGTGATGCAACACAATATTTTAAGGCATTATCGCATTATCGAAACTTGCTGCTGGTAAGGATGCCCGTAACCTACTTTTAAAAGCCCATTAAAGCTGATTTTAAACAGTTACTGCGTAACCGTTTGAAATCGGCTTTTAAAAGTACTGGTATTTTTAGCCTCATTTAGCAAAATAATAACCTATATTGCTCTCAATTAAATGCAAACTTTTTCATATAAGTCTTCACGATTAAACTGTAGAACCGCGGTAGCTTAGTTGACTAAAGCAAGGATATCGAGACTAGAACCAGCCAAAAAATTCCACCATTAATAGCTGCCGGGGTGCATAAAATAGGTTCGTGGTCGCAATGTTTCCCAAGTTCCCAAGCGATGACCTCTGAAGATGGCAGTACAAACCTGGAGATCTTCTGCTTAGTCTCTGCTTCTAAGTTACGAGGACTTCAGGTTTAGTCAGTCATCATTACTCGTGGTGATGAGTGGGGTGGGTCTAATGCCACTTGGTCATACCATGCTCGAATGAGCACTGCTCTTTCGAATTGAGGCAGAAGTGTGCGCCTTTTGTTGTTAACGAGCACCGTTAAGGTGAAAGCACGACTTTTCTTGAACACTCACATTTATAGGGGTCTGTCGAACTTATTCATAAACTCATTCATCCATCCGCAAGTCAGAATTTAGGTCCAAACCAGAGACCGACTCATCCTTGATTCAGTACTCCTAGAGGTATAATTTGTTATGGGAACTTGGAGAACTTTGCAGTCACAACATATTTAAAGTGCCTTAACTGCCATTAACAACGCGGTGGTCTTTGGCTGAGACGAGGACAGACCTCGCCTCCTTTCGGTTACGAGACTGACGTTCTACCAACCAGGCTACCGCTGCCCTTCGTTTTGGTTCCTCGCTCAAGTGAAGGTGTATATTTGTTTTATCCATGTACCAGTTGAATCAGAGACGTACCCAGGGGGCGGGGCAAAGGGACATTTTTCTGGGATTGACCCCCAAGATTTTTTCTCATAAAAGTAAAAGAAGGGGGAAGGAAATTTTAAATGCTATCTTCCTTTTAAGTTTAGAAATACCATAATACTACAACAAGACCATTATCTTGAAATTTTTCGGTTTTGTGAAAAAGATCTCGGGTGTGCATATGTTCCTTTGCACAAGAAAAGAAAGGTGTAAGATTCCACCTAATCCAGTTTCTGTGAAAAGCAAAGTATAGAAAAGCTTTTGCTATCTGTCCAAATATTCTTATCGTTCTGGGCCATTGTTTATAAATCCAGAGGTAGAAAAAGGAAGAGGGATTGGACAACGGAGAAATTAGATTGATATGTATTCTTTAGTTTTTACATAATGTTAATACTAAATTACAGAAGTCTATTTTTTCATGGCAATTATAGGCGCCTATGAGAAAATTTAGAAGGGGGGTCTGATATAAAAGTATATGTATGCATGTATTGTATTTGTAGCCACGGTAGCTCAGTCCGTAAAACAGCGATCTCGTAACTGATAGGTTGTGAGTTTGGCACTGAAGCCGGCCTAAGATCCGCCGTGTTCGTTAAAAGTGACTGGGGCACGTAAAAAATGTTCTTGGTCACAAAGTCCTCCAAGTTTTCAATCGATACCTCTGGGGGTAGCAGGCCAAGCCTAGGGGTCTTCTGCTTGGTCCCTGCTTCTAAATTACGAGGACCCAGCGAAGGTAATGTTATTCTAGTCCGTAGCATATCTTAAGCTACCAGTGCTTCCGGGTGGTGCTAAATGGGTAACAGCTTCGCAGCCTTGTATTGGCATAAAGGCATGCAGTGCCTGTATTGCCAGCTGCGTTGGAAAAAATGTGTTGTTTTTGCATATTTAAGTGTTAGATTTAGTTTAAAGAACTGACTTTACAAAATAGGGGCGAGCTCAAGCCCCATATGCACTTTCCATATGGGTACCCTTGTTGGCAATGACAATATGCACCCTCCAAAATTAATTTCTGGGTACGCCACTGAGTTGAATATTTCACGGAGTATAAGACCTGGTGATAAGTATTCCTGCTTCAGGGGGATGAGTAACAACAACAACAATTAAACTGTTGAATTAATTTTCTTGGATGGGAAAAGTCGTGGTTAATTTTAACACACCTTTTATAAAATAAGAGTCTTCATTGTTCTATTGCATACCATTCATTCTTTTAATGATGGGTAAACATTAATGTTTCTAACCAATCAAAATTTTAAATTAACGTTTTCTTTCTCCTGACTAGGAAAACAATTCACTATTTGCAAAAGATGCGGCCTTCATTACAGCTTCATTACTCTGAAATTGCTTTGCAAGTCACGAAACAACCCAGCTCAAGTGAAACAAAAATAAAAAATGACGCCAAACAATTATTGTCGTAAGAATTTTACAAAACTTTCTTTCAGGAAATACTCTTTAGCAACTCAAAAGAATAAAAAGGAATAATATGGAACAAATTACTTTTTTCTGAAGGGATTAAGACAGAAATACAAAAGAAAATTAATTAATAAAAAATACAATAAATTTTTTTAAAAATAGCATATAATCATTATTTCGGATCTATCTGGTGATGCTTTTGAATATATAGTAATAGTAAGTAATGAAAAGATTTTAGTTTTTAACAATCTTAAATTATTAATATGAAATCCATGAATGATATTGTAGAACAAATTGAAAAGTTCTAAAATCCTTTTTATATGGAAAAATATTGTTAAAATTTTTCATTTTTACGTTATATTCGTCATATTATCTTTCTTTTATTACCATGAACACTAAAATTCATCTATATCATACCAAATAATTAAATAATAAGGGATTCATAATTAACGTATATATATATATATATATATATATATATATATATAAAGTAAGACATCATCTATTGATCCACTTATACATTTTCCCGCATTCATTGTTCGATTCATTTGATAACGAATTTATTTCCATAGAATTAAGGTTGTTTTCCCCGTATTATCGTTCTAGAATTATATGTTTTCCTGCATTTATTGAGAGATTTTGGTCCCATCGCATTGTCATTCCAAGAGTGTCGTTTACGTGGAATTTAGAAAAACAATAGAAAGTGTAGCTAAAAGGGTCAAGAGGGGCATTTGTCCCCGAGGGCAGCATCGAAGGGTACCAGATTGAGGTAAAAAATTTTAGAATGAGATGCTTTCCATTCTTGAATGAACTAAAAAATAAATAAATAAATATTCGCATACTCAGTTCCTCAATATAAGAATATTATTTTATTATAATTCTTTCTCTTTCTGATTTAGAAAATAAATTTTAAACATTGACATCAGTAAAACTTTTCGATTGAAATATCAGTTGGTTAGTTAGTTGACGTTTAATAGCACAAGTAAAGGAAATTAATAAAAGTTAATATTTTTCCTATACCAGGAAAAATTGTAACTAATAAAATATTTATGCATTTATTATTCGTAATTAACTTATTTCAAACTGAATATCGATCAGATAAGAACAGAGAGATCACTATACTAATTATTAATATTGGATTTGATAATACTGATTTTAATTTCAATCAATAAGATTAATTTATTTTCATTTGTGGTTGATTACTTTTTAAAGCAATGATCTTCGGTACCGAAATTCGAGGGTTCGAATCCTGCTCATGGTATGGTTGTTCTTAGCCGTTCGGAATCGTCTTTAAGGTAAGTCTGGGTCTGTATGTCCCGGTCTCATTAGCCCTCGTGTAGCAAAACAGTAAACTGTAGCGCTCCAAACCAAACCAAACCATTATTTTTTAAAAATATAATATTCTGCCAATGCCTTATTTGGTGGTCATTAAAGCCATGCAAAATATATAATTATGCCACAGAAGGAAGTTTATGCATCTTTTTATCAGTTATGTAATTTTCTGCTATTAGATTTTTTATTTTCATTACTGTAATTTATTGTCCAAAAAAACCATTATTTTTTAACGTATAATTTAAATTTACGTCCATCCATCAAAATATATATTTATTACATAAAAAGTATTTAATTAATTTATCATATAAAATTAAAAATTTAATTTAAATTTTCTTTTTATATAAATTAATTTTTTAAAATTAAAAATTTTTTTATTTTTTACAAAAAAAAAAATTATTTTTTTTAAAAATATAAACTAATATATAATATATATATATATATAAATATATATATATATAAATATTTATATGTATATATATATATTACATATATATATATATATTATATATATATATATATATATATATATATATATATATATATATGTATATATATATATATATATATATATATATATATATATAT
This sequence comes from Pardosa pseudoannulata, assembly GCA_032207245.1. NCBI lineage: Eukaryota > Metazoa > Arthropoda > Arachnida > Araneae > Lycosidae > Pardosa > Pardosa pseudoannulata. Next base: position 166,084,588 of record CM063501.1, read on the forward strand.
ATATATATATATATATATATATATATATATATATATATATATATTATATATATATATATATATATATATATATATATATATATATATATATATATATATATATATATATATATATATATATATATATATTATATATATATATATATATATATATATATATATATATATATATATATATATATATATATATATATATATATATATATATATATATATATATATATATATATATATATATATATATATATATATAATATATATATATATATATATATATATATATATATATATATATATATATATATATATATATATATATATATATATATTATATATGTATATATATGTATATATATATATATATATATATATATATATATATATATATATATATTTGCATGTATGTAGGTGTATAATGTATCTATATACAGGAAAACCGTTTAAGTTCCCTGTTAAGAAGCTTTTCCCCGCTTAAAAAACGTTCTATTTTTTGGGTCTCGATTTTAACCAAATATCTATAATTGTAAAATTCCCCGTTTAAAAAGTTTTGCTCCTAAACATTTTCTCGCAAAAAAAAATTATTCTGCTACGAACCTCCAACACTTCATTATACTAACAGGATGAACTGCTAAATCATCTAACATAAAAATCTAAGAAAGAATCTCCAAAAGGTCTAAGGCAACATCTAAGAAAAAAATCCCTGAAAAATTAAAGAAGAAAAATGTCCGAAAAATTCGTCTTCGATAGCATGCATCCCCTTTTTGTTCATAATTTCCTACATTGGCCGTTAGGGCACTATAAAATTTTATTTGGTTAGACCCATCTCCTAAGGGTTTAAACTGTAGGCCCAGTAGACAATTAAGATTAGGGATTAAAGGGGGGAGAGAAGCGAATATTTTACTCTTTAGATTTGAAAACCCTCGAGAATTTTCTCGGGTCTTTAATGGGAGCTTTCGGCTACAAATTTATTTTGGCACGATTGAACTATTAAAATATGGAAAATCCTGACATTATATTCCTTAAGAGGCAGTCTTTATGGTTTTATGTAAAATCCTTTACGTATACATATATAAATGTGTTTGTGTAAAAATTATTTCCTTTGGTCACAATAATTATGTAGCCCCTATTGTTTTTATTTTCCTGGAAGACTGGGTAAGGAGAAGCCTAATCAGCTAGCAGTAATAAAGAATTATGCAGTGCAGACACATTGAAAAGAACGGCACACAAATCCAAGTCTACTTGAGATTTTATTTAAGAGCTGATAGAAAAGGACATCTTCACTAGTAAGCGGCAGACAAGATAAAGACACAAAAAACTCTTTGCTCAATCAGAGGTGCTCCCAAGAGCGAAGACAGACAGAATTTTCCCAAGGGACAAGAAACTTAGTCAGCGAATTTAAGTGATAGATCAGGAGAAAAGCAGAGCCATTTGCCGGCGACAGCTAGTAAACGTGTTGAATGGACAGAAAATTTACATCTCTTGGACAGAAAACTTTGGGAAATGAATTGAAAGAATTTTTAGTCGAGGACACTCCTTTGATTAAGACATTTTGAGGCTGGGAAAATAGATTTTAAGGAATTAGAATGGGAGAGAGGAGGTTTTAAGGAAATATTAAAGTGAAATAACTGTGATATATTACATATATGTGTATATATATTACAAATTCCAAACAATTATCGCCTAAATCATTAGTTCACGGGCTCTCCAATGCTTTTTAACAATCACCTCATACTATGAAAGTACAACACATTTATTTAATCAAATGTTCAAAAGTCATTGGATGACTAGAGTCACACAAAACGCAGTCCGATGAATTCACCACTTCAATTCTGTAGAAATGATCTTGTAAACAGTCATGCTCAGTGAGACCCCTAAAATGGGCCACTGCAATCTCATATATATATATATATATATATATATATATATATATATATATATATATATATATATATATATATATATATATATATATATATAAGGACCCTTTATGTAGGCAACTAATCACAAGTCTCTTTTCTTTATTAAACCATGCTTTATTAAACTCACTCCTTTCATTAGGCTTTGGCTACTCCATAAATATAATCCTTTGTTCAATTACACCGTCAACGAGCGTAGAGGGTGTTGTCCAGCCCAGCTTTTGGCTCAGTGAGCAGAAAAATGCGCTAAAAAGTTGCTTGCCTAAACCTTTTCTTCCTGATCTCCTATCGTATTAATTTGTTCTTGCTGTGTACATCTGCCCGAGGGTGCGTCTCTCTCCTCTTAAGTGATCTTTAAATAGTTCCATTTATTTTTAAAGTACCGGGTGACCGAGCTCCGCTCGGAGAAAACAGGGATCGAAGCTAACTCGAAGATTTAAATTTTCAATTGTGATTTATCAAAACAATACATGCTATAAGATAATTTGTGAAACCATTAGTGAAAAGATAACCGGTTAAAGTGCACCATTGTAAACTATTCTAAACAAAGTTGTTTGGAAAGGGAACTATTCTATACAAAGGTAAAGTTTGAAAAGTCATAGAAAATAAAATGTAATTGATAACAAAAAATTATACAATTAAAGAAATGGTACAAAGTGAGCAGTGTAAAGATTGAAGTGTGATGAATGAAGAAGCATTCTGACAATGACGGTATCTTCTAGTTGTCCATTTGCGGGTATAATTGAGTTGATCGCTTGTTGTTCCAAAATCCCGGCTCCCTGAAGCATTTCATGTAGAGGTGTGTTCTGCATGTTGAAAATGTAGCTTGAAATCTGATGAATGTTGAAATGTCGAACTTTTGGTGTTTTGAAATCGTAATCAGTTCCTTAACACGTTCGCTGCCACCGACGCACTGGCGCGTTAGAGCGGCACCTCCTGGTATGCCGACGATGCACTAACGCGGCGACGGACTTTGATAAGTTATATGCTCTGTGTTTAGTGTGGTTTTGGAAATTGAACGGCGAGGTTGTTTCGGCACGTTAGTGAAGCATTATTTTTTAATTTTTTGTGGTTGGTTTTCAAAATTTTTGTTTGCATTATTTTTTTTTTTACTATATCGTTTATGTGTTATATATACTTTGCTACATTAATTTAATATTTAGAGTTGATAGAAAATAAAAATGGAAACCGATATCAAGGAATAAAGACAAATCAATAAAGACTTTTATTATTATTATTATTAATTCGTCAGAACTACAGCCAATCGATTCCTCGTGGTCGAAAACCCCCGGGTACCAATTTTCACTTGGTTTGGACGCATGAGAAAAAAGTTTGCCCGCACCGGGGTTCGAACCCGGCCCTATCTGTAGCGCTGAACTACGTGACCTTAGCGCGTCAAAACCGATGCCAATCGATTCCTCGTGACCAAAAACCCCAGATCCCCAAGTTTACTACAGTTTATTAATTCTGGGGCGATTTTCGACTTGACAACCATTCCTCGTATTATAGTATAGGATATAACTCCCTTAATTTTTAAAATTCCATTTCCAAACCTAATATATATTTATATGTAATCCAATATTTATAAAACTGCTGGACACGGAGAAAACTAATCAGCTAACAGTAATAACGAAAGATGCAGTCTGGCCACATTAAAGAGAACTGCATAGGTTTAATTAAAACGTTATTTTAGAACTGCTAAAACGGACATATTTGCAAGTCAACGACAGACAAAGGATCAAAGGACAAAGACACAATAATCACTCTGCTCGAACAGTGGTGCACTCAAGGGCGAAGACAGGAAGAATTTTCCTAAAGTAGAAGAAATTTACTCAGCGAATTAAGCGTTAAGATCAGGAAAAACGCGGAGCCATTGACCGGCGACAGCTGGAAAACGTGTTGAATAGACAGAAAATTTACATCTATAGGATAGAAAGCTTTGGGAATTGTATCGAAAGAATTTTAAGTCGAAGACACTCCTTTAATTAAGACATTTAGAGGCTGAGAAAAAGATTTTAAGGAATTAGAATGGGAGAGAGAAGGTTTTTAAGGAAATATTAAAGTTAAATAATTTTGATTTATTACATATATATATTTGATTTATAACACACATAAATATATATATATATATATATATATATAATCACTTTTCCTAATTTCCGATTTAAGAAGTTTGTTCCCTTAAAAAACTTTTTAAGCTGATACCACTGTATATATATATATATATATATATATATATATATATATATATATATAAAGATATGTGTTAGTTTATGTTCCTTGTATACTATACGTAATTTATTCTGGTTGCGGACGACTCAACGGTAAATTCTCAGTTAACTCCAAATTATTCCCCGGGTTTTATTTCGTCGTTAACGTCAAACGCCAAGTAAATTTTAAAAGCAATTCCCGTCTATTTCTTTTCTACAGAATAAAGCTTCCAGAAAACGACAAGCTATCAACAAGTGCCACACCGGCAGTAATGAAAATTTCTTCCCGCGTATTATTTATATTTTGGGACTCCTCCTGTTCGCGCATCACGAACACCTGTTCGGGTTAAAACGATATTGGGTTTCCACGAGTAATTACGTTGTTCCATCATTATCGGAAGTTTAAAAGGGGAATTATGTCTGAAACATTGCCCGTAAAACCATTTTTAAAATGAAATTTTCTCTCGTCAGCCGATAGCTGTTTATTCGGAGACAGATATCTACTTTTTAAAAAAGCTTAAAGCGGAAAGAAACAGACGTTTTATGTTCCTTGTCTTTAGAATGCTGAAGATGAGATATTTTTAGCATTTAGCACGCCAAATAATCGAATAAATATGTAATTATTATTGTGTTTTAAAAGGTCTTATGCGTCTTTAATGAAGTCGGCGCTGACTGTCTGTTGACCTATTATAAATTTCTAAATACTTAATGAAATTATACAAGTTTTGTGAGAAGTTCAAGACTTGTTTGATTCATGTGTTAAACAGCTTTGAAGTATTCAAATTTATTCACTAAAATAAAAAAAATGTAAAACAATTAATGCAGAAGAAATTATAACTGTGCTATATTACTAACTGTAAGATTTTTAAAATTCCACTCAAAAGATTAGCCTAATGTTTCTTCCCACATATAAACTGTGTATATATATGTATAAGTTGTATGACTGTTAGAGTGATTGAAAATAAGGATAAAGAAAAAATAGTCCTGTTTGTGGATTCTATAGCTATCATTCATACTATAACTAATCATACTCGGGTCCTTAATCTCATTGAATTCGAGTGTAAAAAGCGAATTAGTTCCTTGATTGAATCAGGGAAGGAGGTAATTCTGCAACGGATCCCTAACCACTGTGATGTGCCTGGGAATGAGCATACGGACGCTCTTGCTAAAGAGTGCTGTTTTCTGCACCAACCCATAACTTGTGCCCCTCTAAGAAATATTAAGCTTGCCATAAGTGAACATGTTCGTGAGGCTCGTCTATGCCATTATAGGGATATTGCTTCCGGAATAAAATGTTTTTTTTTTTTTTTTTTTTTTTTTGGATAGGCAAATATTTGTCACCTTGCCCACAGCTATTAGTGTGGCCTGTGTTTCCGCCTTGAGACGGGACAGGATTTTCTTCAGGCCCATCTGTGCAAAGTTGGTCTTGTTGATTCACCGAACTGTGTTCTTTGTGCTTCAGCCCCAAGGCATGGAGATCACTTTTCTTTTTGTCCTGCCCTACAGGATGTTATTCATTCGGGTTCCTCTTCAACTCTCCCATCTAATGGGGCAATTTCTTGTCTGTATTGGACTGCAAGGCGTCGTATGCAGGAAAGAGTTCAGAAGGGCGTAATGTAAAAAAAATATATGTATAGGCATATGTATATATTAATATATATGTAATATGTACATATGTATGTAAGTAAACTATGTATGCATGTGCATGTATGTATATATATCTATGATTTGTAAGCATATATATACATATATATATATATATATATATATATATATATGTGTGTGTGTGTGTGTGTGTGTGTATATATATATATGTATATATATATATATATATATATATATATATATATATATATATATATATATATATATATATATATATATATATATATATATATATGCGTATCTGAGTGTGTGTATGTAAATAAATATATGCAGTACTTTTTTATGTATCGAACTATCCAATTAGACTATCGATATAATATTTCTTCTAGATTTTATACAAAAATATCTACATTCATTTGCAGATTTAGTTTACTTTTCCTTACACATACATACACACACACATATATATATGTATATACTGTCACTATTATTATTATTATTTATTTATTTTATTTTTATATGTCTAAAAAAGATTTCTTGCTGGCCGAACACTAAAACCGTAATTTTTATCAAAACTGGAGATAAAACTGTAAAATAACTGCTGCTTTTCTATCTTTTATGAAAAAAATTACTTCGCAACTAAAATTATTGTAACTTTTGTGATAAATCTGATAAATTAATATACCTTTGAAGAGAAATTATGAATGTAATCAGATTTCGTTCGTTTCTGTTTCTTGTTAGTCGAATGCATTAGTTATACCTTTAAAAAAAAGAGAGAAAAAGAGAGAGAGAAGGGGAATGAGAATTGCTGTATATATTTCAACTTTCTTTGATACTTTTACAAAAATATAAAAATAAAAACAAATAAACGAATGGCAGTATTGAGACTCGTTTCTCCATGCATAGCATTTAATATGCAATTCTTGCCGTAGACGAGCATTCACTCAAGAAAAGATGTTTCGCCGGAGCAGAATAATTGCCTTTGTCAAAAGTTGCTGCGTCTTATAGAAAAGAATGTTTTTTATTTTAATCTCTTTTCCTACTTCTGAAATTTTCCAGAAGAAGGAAATAAACTGTGGCAGTTGTGTGTCTTTTTGCGATTCTAAGTGTTGTCAGAACTGAAAGTAATAAAGTTAATCTCGATGGATTTTGTGGATTGTATTAAACTAAATTATCTTTCTTTTGAAGTGCCATATATTCTCGAGGTTATTTTTCCCTCAGCCTGGTTCTACGTAGTTTTCGTGTAATCCAAGTGGTAGAAAAATATAGGCTAATATCAAAATTATATTATTAGCTTACATCAAATGGACTCCCGCCCTATCTTTAAATGATATCCCTGAATATCCTTTTTGATAATTAGGAATGTTGATTAATACTCCCAAATATCCTTGAATGTAATTTTTTGATACTTAGCAATGTTGCTCAATATTCTCCAATATCCTTGAATATAATTTTTTGATATTTAGCAATATTGTTCAATATTCCTTGATATCCATGAATATCTTTGTTCATATTTAGCAATATTGGTCAATATTTCCCTGATATCCCTGAATATCCTTTTTTGATATTTAGCAATGTTGTTCAATATTCATCGATATCCTTGAATATCTTTGTTCATATTTAGCAATATTGGTCAATATTTCCCGATATCCTTGAATATCATTTTTTGATATTTAGCAATGTTGTATAAAATTCCCAAATATCTTTCAATATCTTTTTAGCTATTTAACAATGTTACTCAATATTCCCCAATATCCTTGAATATCTTTTTTTTTATATTTAACAGAGTAGGTCAATATTTCCCCGATATCCCTGAATATCATGTTTTGAAATTTAATAATGCTGGATATTGACCCTGGTTAATTCACCGCATGGTAATTTTACCATGCGAACTAATTTCTTCACTTCTTGTCGAAGTAAGACTTTTTCTATTAGTTTAGAAGCTCTGCGTTTAAGTTTTGTATTACCTGGAATTTTGTTCAATTTATGGCAGTTCAGTTCTACTTTGCTTGTCTCACAGCTTTCCGAAGAATGCAAAAATTAAATTAGTCGTAGAACTCGTTGTGAAGAAAAGGCAGAATCGACTCAATTCCGTTCAGATTCAGCTAATGTAGTATTGTGCGCTGTGCTGATGTCTTGAAATATCATTTCAAATGCTAAAAATCTTTAAAAAACAAATAAAACTTTACAGTTTTATAAAAACAAATTAAAATATCTTTTTGTTCTACTTTTTATCTTAATTTCTGTACCTGGAGTGACTGTTTTTGCATTGTGTTATAAATTTCATTCCATATCTAATTCAAAATTTACTTATTTGAATTTTTAGTTCACTTGAGCCTCAATGAATGGTGATACGGAACTTAACTCACTTCAATTCATTCCCAGCTGCGGAACAGTTTTTTGCATATGTCTAATCATATTGTGTCACTGTTAAGGTTGCTTTTAATCTTAGACAATGTGCTGTTACTCACAGCTTTGATGTAAGAACAAAATTATGCTTCGTATTATTTGTTGATCAAGCTTGTATCAATACATAATTTGAGCTGTCAAAATTTTCTCGTTTGGCAAACTCATGCATTGAAATTTTAAGCTTCGGAGGTTAAGGTGGCGTATTTTACATCACCATGTACTCCCTACAACCCAATATTTTGACCCTTATCGATATTGAATTCGTTCGTCTACTTCGCTAAATATCTTGCCTTCTTTTTAAGCAATCGGTTAAATTCAAATTCAGACAGTAAAAATGAGTAGCCACCACAGTTTAGAACAGTGGTTCCTAAACCTTTTTGCCAACGAACCCCTTCTCATAGCAAACTTGCCATGAGACCCCACGTGAAATAACTCTATACAACTCCATAACAAAACTACAGTTATAATTTTGATGTTTATAATAGAAACGTCAAAATAAAATGAAAATAAAACAATTTGATATTTGAAGTGAATTAGGTTTAAATAAAGTAATATTATCACTAGTGTTGTCTTTTATTTAAAAATGAGTCAGGTATATTTATACTAAAAGGCAGTTAATTTACGTCTTGCTGTAACAATGAAGCATATATTATCTGTCAAAATGGAATATGCTGAATATTTAGTAGTTTTACATAAAATATCATTTTAGAACTAACCTAATTAGGATCTGGAAATCGCGTGTACAATCAGGATACGGAACAATGAGTGGTTGAAGAAGTTCACCCTTTCTCATAATCACAGCTACTGCAATTCGAGATGCTATCTTGCCCTGTGGTCTGATAGTGGGGCAATTTTCAAACTCCGAATGACCTGGTATGTTGGAACCGAAGAGGAAATGGAATCTGGAATATACGATGGGATTCGTGCTACTGTCTTAGCATACCCCGGGCGAGTACTATTTGTACAACAGGAAAAGCAAATTCCACAGAATGTTTCATCCCACAGAACACGTGAGTGCTTTTCAAGCACTCAAGTGTTCCCCTCCTCAAACAGAAAACTTTTTTTTTTTTTAAATATAGGACACAGAGGAAACGGGCAGAACGTGGCGTCCTTTGAAAAACGTCAAACGAACACTAATTAGCACCCTTCTCCCCTTTTCTTAACACCTCGCAAACTTGTGCGCATATTACTTCCAAAATTCATGTGCAACACTAAGCAGTTACATGTTAACTCTACAAATCTAAGAGAACAAAGAAGTAAAATCGCCATTTTGGATTCGAACTTGCAATCATTAGTGAATTAATTTCTTGACCCATTGGGTCCTTTCAGACAGGTATTTAAATATCTCCTTGGATGAACTCTCCGCTTTTTCGCTTTTATTTTTGTAACTGATTTGGTGTGCGAGAACTTGACAGTTGAAATGAATAAAGTATGAAAAACTTAGCCTCAGGAACAGTTAAAAGAGTACAATGGCCGTCAACCATGTTTTAAAAATTGCATAAGGTTCAAAAATTTATATGATTAATAAATATTACGTGTGGATAAAGATAAATATTATAAAATCCAATTTTATGACTCATATAAAACTTATAAATCATTTTCAAAAACTGACAATTAGGAAAATGTCACCATACCAACCAAAAAAATTGACAATAGATAATATATTTTAAAGGCTCTAGTAAGTCATCTTCCGTGATAACCACATCACTTGGCGACTTTTATTCCTCTAGGCGAATTTTCTCAATAGCATTCCAATTTGACTCGACGTTTTTCCTGGTAACAGTATTTTTATTAACCATCTCTCACGCATCCACATTTTTGTCACTGTTTCGTTAAAATCATATTTGTTTTTTTCCCGTGATGGATATCAAACTTTGAGGACTCAGAAAAGACAAGTGACCGTCCTATATTTTCCAAACAGAGGTATTCTTCGCAAATATAGAAAGTGTTTTGATATTGACCTAGTGTTCTAGTAATGTACCTATGTAGTGTAAGTTACCTATCAAAGATGACAAAAAGCCTAAATGGCTCTATAACATTCATTTCCGTCCAGATAAAAAAGGGATTCGAACACAAACATGGTCACATATTCCTTTCGTTACTGGCGTACGATTTATTTAGTTTTGGAATAAAACAAAATGTTAGTAAAATAAATAGTTAAGGTGGGTCTGTAAGCCATTTCGGATTCCTCTAGTTCCATATTAATGTATAGGAAAAATACAATTCCCCCTGGCCGGCTCACATATGCAGAATTCTTTAAAAACATATATACCACGTAATTGATTTGGTTTGGTTTTGGAGAGCTACGGTCTACTTTTTGCAACACGATGGCTAATGAGACCGGGACCTACTGCTTAAAGCTGATTCCGAACGGCCACGAACATCCATGCTATAGTAGTATTCGAACCTACGAACTCCGGCACCCACCCTACCACGAAGGCCAGCACCCTAATTATTCGGCTACCACGTGATAGAACAGCCCAACAAACTTTCTAAGATGCTATTTTTTTCTGCTAAATGTTTTTATTTCCGTTTGAAAAAGAGTATAGCAAAATTTCTCATAAATAATTTTAAATTAAATACAGTTTTCTTCATTTTTTAAGCGAAAAATAGTACACTAGTAAATTTTCTGCTATATTAGTTGGTATTATTTTCTTAGAGAATTTTTAACATGTGAGAGGGTGAAAAGGAATTTTATTTTTTCCATAGGTTAACATAGAATGAAAGGAATCCTAGATGGCAGGTAGAGAATCCTTTTAAGCATTTGTTATGAGCATGCTTAATATCACACCAAGGCAAGGTGGAAAGAAATAACCCAAAATGTACCGATCTGGTGTCAAAAAATATAGATATGTTTGTAACGAAAAAGTATTTAAATATACTTTAACTGTTCATCATTTAATTGTAAGAATCATTTTAGAATGAATTTTCTTGCAATTTTTCTAATAATTGAAAAGTTATGAAGTGGACGAGGGATCATCTAAATAACAGAATTTGACCCAAAATATGAGAAGATTTTTTGTTCTGAAAAAAATCAAGTTATACGTTTCATCAACAAAAGACGTATAATATTGATATTTCGTATAATATTGATTTACTGCTCTACCTTTTTTTTCAGTTTGATAATTTTTGTAATCAATTAGTAATTTCAACATGTTAACATGTTTCAGATGTTTCACTTTTATGTATTTCTGACTCAAAATTTTGGAGAATATCTGTTAATGTGTTTCTCGAAAAACTGGGCATACTTTTTAAAATCACAAATTATTTTTCTGAGTTACAGGGAAAAACTAATAAAAACAGTAGTTAAAGCATTGTATAACTTGAAATAATCATGTTATATAAATAGTATTCAACGTAAGTGAAACATTTACCCAATTTTGTTTTTGTATAAATTCTAAAAATAAAATGAAAAAATAAAAGCAATTGGCTTGTACGAGGGTTACTCTGAAATTTTAGAGATACGAGCAGACTAGAATTTACAAAATAAAAATAACGGTTTAATTTTAAAATACAAAGTATTTTAAAACAGCAGACAATTTTTTTCCTGACTTACTTCAACTTGTTTGACGTAGAATAAATTTTAAACAGAAGAGAAAATGGATTGACGCGAAAACATTTTCGAGCTATGATTTTCTACGAATTTAAAGCAGGACTAAATGAAAAACATTGCTTTCAACGGTTGCAATTGGCATTTAGTGATGAATCTCCAGCTCGTGCTACTGTATTCAGATGGTTTAAAGAATTTAGCAGAGGTCGCAATTTTTTTCAGGATAAAGAACGCACAGGAAAGTCCCATCGGCAGTAATCCTGGATATTGTGTCTGCCATACAAAAAATGTTAATGGATGATAATCGCTGTACCTATAAAATTATACAGAAGAAACTTAACATTGGATCCGCAGCCATACACAAAATTATTAATGAAGAATTGCATATGAAAAATGTAGTTTTCTGTTGGGTTCCCCAAAATCTAACTGAACACCAAAGAGGGGAGAGTGTCAAAATCAGTAAAGAAACTCTTAAATTGCTAAATGATGGTAGCCACAGCATCATTTCTAAAATTATAAGGGTTATTAAACTTACATACGTTTTTTGACGTTCCAACACGTCAAGAAAGCAAAGTATGGGTCTTTGAAGTTGATCCCATGCCGACAATGGTGAAAAGACAACGCGCACTGAAAAAAAAAAGTGATGTATGCCGTTTTCTTCAGAAGTACGGAATTGGTCAAAGCCATCAAGTTGGAAGGACAGGAGATAGTAACGGCAAACTGGTATACCACTAAATGTCTTCCACAAATTCTACAAGAAGTGAATGTTAGGGGACTAATGCTTCACCATGACAATGCATCTTCACATACAGCTGGATTAACAGTTGAGTTTCTTAAACAAAAACAAATTAAAGTGATAGAACATCCGCCGTATTCACCTGATCTAGCTATGTGTGACTTTTGGTTATTCTTTAATCTAAAAACGAACTTATGTAGACATCGTTTTCATTCAGAAGAAGAGATTGATGCGGCTATAAATGCATTTTTTCATCTATTCCAAGAAATGAATGGCTTGAGGCATTTAATCTGTGGAAAATTCGTCTACAAAAGTGCATTGATGCTGGAGGAGACTACTTTGAACACACCTAAAATTTTGTAAGTATAACTTTAAAAATCTAGTTGTATCTCAAAAATTTCAGAGTGACCCTCGTATGCTGTGCATTTGGAGCATTTTTAAGGAATATTGCTGGAGAAGATTGTAGTCTCGCATTTTAATCAAAAATTATTTTCTTCAAGGTATGCCCCAGAAGTAATAAGAATATTTTTTCTGTGCAATTTTACAGCAAATCACCAAGGAAAACAGTACACCCAAAAATGTTTAAGGGAATTTTAGTGGCGTATTCCAGTAGTTCGGAAGCTTTTCCTAATTCTCAGTGTCCTCAGAGTGATCCATTGTGAGCATAGCTTGTTGCGCTTAAGATGCAGCAATATATTAAGCTACACTAGCAATAAAATTTTGATTCAAACTTGGTAAAAGTGGCAATAAAATATTGTAAATGTTAAAAGAGACTTTCAAAGGTGAAGTTTTGTCACAATCGCAAATCTACAAGGGGTACACTGGGTTTAGAAAGGCCGACAGAACATTGAAGAGGATCCGTGTGTAGGACAACTATCAACCAAACCGGGGAAACTCCAAGGTTAAAACCCGAATGATCTCGCACTTTCTCCAAGGAAACCTTCTTACTGTAGTCACCGTCTGTGGGATCCACACCTGCTGCTGTTTTAATTGTTACTGGCTACGTTTTGCAGTAGTGGCGTCACAGCGCGGGAACTACGAATCACCAATCTAAAGAATGATATAGACTCGTTTTTTTTTTGTCGAGCTTAATGTTCAAAGCCATTTGCAGCTATCAGTTTAACAGAAAATTTAATCCAGAATGTAATATAAAATTAACTAAAAGATTTTTTACATATTAGCATATTACCTCAAGTATATGATCTACAAGGAATTATTAAAAATCCATACCTGAAATCTACAAACTTGATAATTTAAAAAACAAAATCCAATCCAATAAAAGAGGAAGGGAGAAACTGAATTTGAGCAGAAACTTGTAAAGAAGTTTTTCTGTCAAGGCTGTTGGAGATCACTTATTTCGCTTAAGTGTTTACATTATCTCTACAGCGTTACCCTTCTCCCTGTGTCTATTATGGTGATGTATCCATATTCCTTGGTGCATTTCATATAATGAAGTTGACAAATAATACTATTACTTCAACTCTCAGTACTTGGAATGTTTGTGTATATAAAGTGCGCTTCTGTGCTAATTAGGTGGAAGCTGCCGCTACAACTGAACGGCGTATCTTGCTTATTTTCAGTTAATAAATTGCTTATTTTATTTAATATTGTATTGGAGTATTTAATCGGAGTGAATGATCAATTTAACGTATTTAACATATGCCAACCCTCTACACTATATTCTTTAGCTCGGTCCCATATGACGTTGGTTAGGACTGAATACCAAACCCAGGAACACATTCCTGTTCTTCCCCATCCACCATACAGTCCCGACCGGGCCCCCCGTAAGCCTTTTTTTCCTCTTGGCTGAAGAAAGACGTGGAAGAACACCATTTTGGCACACTCCAAGATATCCAAAGAGCCATAACCACTAAAAAAAGTAGCAAATTTTTGCTAAGTCCATTTACGGTTTTATCACATACAGCATAAAAGTTTTACACTGTACATTGTAAAAAATATGCATTATATATTATTAAATGTACATTATAAAAAATTTAACATTTGTATCTTTAAAAGAAAAGGGATAAGAAAAGAGATTGGAGAGAGAGTATTATTTTAATGCATGGAATTCGAGGAAAAATAAACATGAAAGAAAAATGGGTTTTTAGTTTTTATTTAAGAAAAGTTCCTATAAATGAAATTATATCTGTAAATAATTATGGAAATATTAAAAATACAGATTTAAAATTTTGCATGCTTATGTTGAAATGTTAGAATAATAATGTGAACCAATAAAAATATTCAATATTTTGACTATATTTGAAGTACCATGTACCCTTCATAAATTAGATTAGTAAATTGAACCCTTGTTACCATGTTTGAAAATATCCTAGTTTAGATTCTATATTTAGAAATAAAATCTTCAGCGTTTTTACAAACTGAAAGCATATAAGTATTTTACAAACCTGCGTATAGATGGCAGCACTTCGCAGTTTATTTATCTAATCTTCTAATATGTGGGTTCAGATACTATATAATCAAACCTTTTTTACAGCAGTTGAAATAAATCTGGTACTGTTCCTAGTTTTTAAATAAATTTTCATTTTCTACTGGGAATATTAAAATTTTAAAGTTGATTTCTCGATTTACGTGCACCATGATTTTCTTTTTAAGAACAGAAAAGCTTCTGAAAAATCACTTATAATTTATAATATTTTCGAATTATGAAAACAGATTTTCTCGATTATAAACAAATTGTTAAGCAGGGGAGTTGAAATCCGAAGTTAGGAGTATGGAAGCTCGAGTAGCTAAATGCCAATAATTAATTGTTTTAAATCAGGGAGAGGAGATTCCAGAATTCTGTTCTTTAATAAGTGAGAGACTTTAGGCTTAAAATTCCTGCGCCTGTGGTATCAAAGCAGTGAAATTAATTTTTTTGACTCACGGAACGCTTAGAACCCTAAAGTATTTACAGGAGAACCTAAACCCATCTTTAGAAAAATATATGCTAATATTATTTAAAGTATATCAGTACGTTACATTTACTTTATGAAAAGAAAATTAAAGAAAAGCATTGTGTTTTTATTACAAAATGTAACATAAAATCAAAGCAATATCCTGGCTAGTAATCTTATGTTGGGTTAACATAATACTGGATTCGATGGACGAACCCATATGGTATATTGGTAACTGAAGGCCAATAGTTGGCTATTGGTTGTTTTTAATAAAATACTAACATAAAGTTAGGATGAGCCAATGATGGCGAAGCTAATGTCAACATAATAATAGGATGGGCTAACTGAATGCCAACATACTGTTTGGATGAGTCATCTTAATGTCAATAAATATAATTTCTTGTTCACAGTAAACTGTACAATTGCATCATACTTTTCTCTGAATTTCAGAAAAAAAATGCAGTTTCTTACAAAAGTGGCTCAGAAAGATGTGATACAGTCCGCCACAAGCATTTATAAGCACTATAATTCCAGTTACTTAAGTAAGAAAGTGAATTGTTCTCCAAACTCGGAGAAAGTTTGATTCAGTTGTAAAGTTTACTGTGAACACCAGAATTTACTTCATTGCCAGTCCACTCAAACATTAATCGGGAAATATTGTAGCAATCTCTTGATAAACAACGTTAATACTAAAGGCGGTGGTTGACTCACAATTTTAACGTTTGTTGTTAGTTCTGTACATACGCATAGCTATAGAAGATGTTAACTTTTGTGTTTCTTAGCCAATGGTATTCCGATATTTATGTTCAAAGCATAGACAGAAATTTTTCTACTTTGGACCAAAGGAAGACCAACATTTTAATACTTCAGTTGGCCAAGCAGACATTTAGACAACTAAATACAATCATTTAATTTTTCTTTTTCAACGTACCCCTAACCAAGAGACAAACTAACAATTTGTGGCCAACGGACATCCAGAGTTCCGTGCTACCTGGAATACTCATTATTTCAGGCTCCTTAAGTGTCCTGTACCCTTGTCTTATATTTCGTAGCTGGGTTGTGCTTTAATTTTTTTCACAAAAGTTTAGTTTTATTGATGCTGTCTTCATTCACATTTCAAATCAGCCTTTAACTTGTTTCTATATTTTGTTACTTTATCACATTGAGCTACCCTGTGAAAGATTTTTCGCCTAAATACGTAGCTCGGATTGTTATTAAATTATTTACAGCAGAGTGAAAAACTTCCGGATATTCTGCAAGAATTTACTACCAAAAATTTAGAAACTGCTTTTGCTTTAGATTTTAATTTCTTATCTATTGATATGTCTGAATGTATTTTTCAATTTTTTTTATCAATAAACCCTAGTCAACAAATGTGAGTTCTTTTTCCGAACTTTTGTTTTGACTCTTGGAGCCCCAGAGTTCCGCGGAACACAGTCTGATGATCACTGAAAAATATGTATATTTTACATTACTATTTTCTGTTCGATTATATGCAGGTGCATGTTATTGGATTGGTTACGTTTTGCTCTGAAATTAGTTTATCCACTTCCTTTCTGAAGAAAGAAACTTCTTACCCCTACGTTACACAAATAACAAAAAAGGCAAATATCTTAAACTCATAGCATCTATGTTCTGATTTATTGCAATGTTCTGCAGTTGTTAATGCATCTGGGAAATTGAAAAGCTTTTATCGCTGCAACTAGAGTTGTGAGCAGTGGAAAAAACCCGGTTTAAACCCGGAAAAAAACCGGGTTTTTTTTTTTGGGGGGGGGGAAGGGAATTTTGAAAATTTCCAAAACATGGGAATTTTGAAGTATTTTGAAGTCACCAATTCCTATGACACAATGAGAACCACCATTTTTTCTGTCTTTGTTATAGACCTCAAAAGTTGATATTTTCACAAAATTTAACTATTATATGCTATGAAAAAAAATTGAATAATTGGGATTAACTAACTATATTTGGCAAGGTATCATGTTTAGCATGAAAGTATGAGTATATTTTTCCTTTGAGAAATATCCAATATTTTTATTATTACATAAATATTAGGAAATAATCTGTAGTGTCACAAAACCCATAAATCATTATTTTTCTTGGATAACATCTATCTCTCTCTCTCTCTCTCTCTCTCTATATATATATATATATATATATATATATACACACACACATATATATATACACACATACATATATATATATATATATATATATATATATAATGTGTGTATGTGTGTGTAGGAATTGGACACAAAATGCAACAGTGTCATTTGATTACACCTTTAAATGATATATGCATTAGAAAAAATAATAAACTGTTATTTTAAATCTAAATATATTTATTTTTATATTGTAAAAGGGAGGGGAAAGTTTAGCATAAAGCAATTTACATAATAAATAATGATAAAAAATAATGTATATAATTATTATATTAGCAATTAAAATTGAAGCAACCAGTTATGTGTTTGATAAGACTAACAGGGTAATTAATTACATAAGTACTACTATAAAATCATTTAAATGCTCATTGCTATTATTTCTTGAATATATATATATATATATATATATATATATATATATATATATATTGCCAAAAGTAAAAATATATATATCTCTTAGAAATAATATGCTAGTTCTTAAATAGCCACTGCTGAAAAAATAAATGTAAACATTGTTAAAATGATTTCTTCCCAAAATTCCAAGTTTATTCCCCAAAATTCCCGGGTTTATTCCCACCTCTTCAAAATTCCGGGTTTTTTTACATCTTTAGTTGCAAAGGAAGAATTGCTGAAGTGAAGGTCAATTATTTTTTAAGATAATGATAAACGTAATTTCTAATCCGTTAGACTTTCAAGTTAGGAAAGACTATGTAACTTCTGTAGTACATGCTAATTTTCTATCTCCTTTGGTAAAATAAATCATTTGTTCTTAACAAAGAATATATTTTAAACTAGAAAGATGGAAGAGTCATTTTAACGAAATTAAAACTCTTAAATCCCCATTATTCATTCTTCCATTTCCTACTTGTTCATAGATTTTCCGTAATTATTCACATAGAACATGCTGATAAAAAAACATTCATTTTTACTCATTATTACCAAAGCTACAAATCTGTATGCCTAGAAAGGCTGGCTTCTATCCTATAGACTGCTGAACAAATATCTCAATCTATGTTTTATATTCTGATTTTAATTCTTTTTATGGAAATGGGTGGTATGATCTGTGGAAAACCACCCTAGGAGAATGGTGCTCAAGAGCTTCAGTACTAGTCGCGTTTCAACTCCAGATGCGAATCGATCTGGGAGACTAACTACGATTGGATCATGGAGACGTTCACTGCATATTCATTGGTGTGCTTTCAAAAGATTTCGAACTTAAACTTCGGTAGCGTGAATTACATCATCCGGCAGGTACACAGATGGGTAACAGGCAGTTCAGGACTTTGTCAAACAGCAGAAAGAGGAGTTTTACCAAAGGGGTATATGCAGTATGGTGAAACAGTAGGATGATTGTCTCGAAGCTCAAGGTTATTTCGTATAAATGGTATACCAAATTTGGAATGTACAGTCTTCGAATGGAAACTTTTTGATCGTCCCGTAAATAATGGACCTACACTCAAAACTTCATTCTAAATCTAAAGGCCGATCTCACCAAAGTCGTTTATCGGCTAACCGCGATTAACCCATGCTGCTAACCAATGAGGGGCACCATTCTCCGTTTAAACAGACATTATACTTGATTATCCATTATCGACTTTCGTGAGACCGGACCTAATTGTTTCTCGGTTATGAGTGACTGATGAATACGTACATAGTCAAAATTAATAGAAAAAGTTTCACAGTTAAAGTTTCCTTTTACGTGTGTAGAAACATAAAGCTTAAACCAATCAAAATGGATTCAGTCATGGTTAAAATCATTATATCCGTTTTAAACAAACCAGACTTTAGCTTACATTCAAATACGATTTCTTGTTTTGCTTTCATATAAAACGCTCCCTCTGCAGGCTAGAAAGGAAATATTTTTAGCCCCCACCCCACCCAACCTTTTTTTTAACCTTATTCCTCAATGAAGAATTTAGATCCTGCAAGAGTAGCAGTGACTTTCAAGATTTTTCTTCCTCCAAATCCTAGTAATTACTTTCTTCCAATATTTCTTGAATAGCTAATATAATTGTTACGCATTTCATTCACATAAATATTTAATACATGACAGCCATTCAAATTTCTTTTCTTTTTTTTTTACAGTGCTGTCTAATTTACCAATTTACTATCGATTTCAAGTTATTTAATGTACATATTTTCCTATTTCATTTCAAACATATATTCCAAGGAAACTGAGAGAACCGATTTCCTCAGAAATTCCGTAAAAAGAGCTTGTAGACAAATTTTGCTGCCAGTTTTGTGTTCATCGTCCCCGAATTCGTAAGAAAAACTAAATTCATGTTAGAGAAAAATATTATATTTTGCAGTACTTTTCCTTAGGAACACTTTAAAGCCATTTAGTCTACTAATATGTGTTCCTTTTTTTAAGGATGTCTTTTTGGGCTTTTATAATTGAGTTAAACTAAACTGGGTCAATTTTCATAACATGTTATTAAAGATATTTTGGGAAGTGATACTTTTATAATTCATAATTTCTACTATTAAATACTGAAATTTGCTTTTATAAATATTTATTTAGTTATTTGAAACTTTTTATTTATTTTTATTTTTTGTTTTGTTTACCTTTAATATTTGGAGTAAACTGTGATCACGTGAAAATTTTTGGGCCAGCTGAGTTAAAAGTTTCGGCCCACTCTTAACAGATGGGCAATGTTTATCTCTTAACCTTTATTCAGATTAGAGTGAATCTGGGCATTAAGCCACTCAGTATAAAATGAAAAACTTAATATACTTCTAATTTTAGGAAAAGATTTAATTAGTTTCTTATATCAATATTGTTACATATTTTAGTTTATTCAAAGCTGCGAAAACTATTCAGGTAATTATTTTGCTTCCTGTGAAATGACATTTACTATAGCACATTTAACAATGTAATTCATTAACTTAAAATTATTTAATTATATCTTTAACAGTAATGCTTTACGCCCGTTTATGTTGTATCGTATATTCAAATTTTGTGCCTCAGAGGAATTACAGCTTGAAGGAAATGTTGAAAAAATCTGTAATCGTAATAAGTTACTTAGATATGCTCTATATCTGAAGTTTATTTTAGGAATATTTGGTCAAATTTCCTGAATCAAAGTACATTCAATATTCCTTTTTATAACTCAATATTAATGGTTTCTTACTGTTGTCATGGAAACTCATAAAGAATAGGGGATAGTTGCTTGTGTGTGTATAAATCTAGATTTAGATATCAAATAATTTTTTTATTTTAAAAAATTTCTTTTAAACTTTGTTGTTTTGATAGAATTTTTTGCAATTTTCATTATTTCTTCAAAAGAAAATAAATCTGTTTGAAGTATAAATAAATCATTGGATTTGATTTCCTGTTTACTGTCAAAATTATTTGATATATATATATATATATATATATATATATATATATATATATATATATATATATATATATACTGGCTATTTAACAGTTTATAAATTTAATATGCAATGGGTTATGATTTTTCTTCAAATATGCAACATGTACATAGTTTTCCTTGTTCAAATGGGAATTTTTTTTTTATTTTACATAAATTATTATACTAATAAAACCATTTATTTTAAGATATAAATCATGTTATTTAATTTTACCCATATTAAAATTGTAATTTAGTTATTCTATTTATAGAATTTTTCTTTTTATTAAGATAGCTAGAAAATAATAGGTATGTGTTGCATTTGTATGCATATAGTCATAAACATATTGATTTTATTTTTAAATATTTAATAACTTTATATTATATACCAGTTTTTTAATTGGGGGCAGATTATTTTATATTTTGCAAACCATTTAAATTTCTTTCACATGTTGTTATTACTTAAGATTCAAAAGTATGTTTCTCTTAAAATAGCATGGACCCTCTTGGAGTATCTGCTGGTATTGTTGATGCAAACACTTTAAAACGTTGGAGTGAAATAAGCCCCAGAGATTTGCCTGACTCCAGTAATTTTGGTAATCAAGAAAAAGTTCATGGAGAAAGTCCTTTCCCATATGACCCTAATATAAACAAGAAAATAGCATTATGGTAAGTTTTATTTGTGCTTTTCGTTTGTTTTTTTAAGAATAACATGTAATTTTTTTATTTTTCTTTTGTATTAAATTTGTATAGTGGTGTTTTTTTTTTTTTTTTTTTTTTTTTTTTTTTTTTTTTTTTTTTTTTTTTTTTTTGGAGGGGGGGGTCTTATATTTTATTTTGCATATAATTATTTGTTTCATTTATAATTGGAAATCATTATTGTATATTATTGTAGGTAACTAAATCAGTTTGCAAACACAAAGCCATTTAAAAAAAGAATTTTTGATTGTAATTAAGGCTTTTCCATAAATTTGAGTTGTCTAATTGTATCATATAGATGTTCATACTAAACTGTGTTATTGCCAGTTGCTCAATATTTTCACTATATGTTCAGCATTTATACAGAAGCAAATCTAGGTATAGATTTTTACTTATGATAAAAGCTGTAAAAGACAATTATTTCAAATCATACAAGGTTTTAACAATTATATTCATTGCTTCATGGTATCAAACCCTCTGTATCCTGGGAAAAAACTTTTCAATTTAAAAATGCACACCTAATATTATAACAATCACATTAATAGACAAGGTTAAAAGTTTCGAGAAAGATTAGGAAAGCAATAATGCATATGAAACATCAGTATAGTCCTTGATTTGACACTAAAAGCATGATTAAAAATAAAATTTTTAAGCTTAAAATAAAATTTTATGGAGAAAAAAAAAAGCTTTTACCTGAAAAGTTTTATTTGATTTGCAAATAATTATGCTTAGTGTTTTTTTTTTTAATTTATTTATTTATTTTTTTATTTATTTTTTATTTTATTTTTTTTTTTTAACTAAAAGCATCTCTTAATTGTGTTGAATTCTGTCATTTTGTAGATTTCATGTTCCCTTAAATATCTTCAAAACCTGTGAATAAAGAGTGCTGTAATAAATAATTGCTTTGATCTTCAATAGTTAAAATATTAACATTTATAGTATTGTTTATTTTGGTTTATAATATTCATGCAGTGATTTTCCATATTGATTTCTTACTATAGTTTTTAATATTTTAATATCTAGGGCAGGAGATATATGCAGTTTAAGAATTCAAGTAATAGTTCACTCAACAAATGAATCTTTAACAGACAAAAGCCCTTTAAGTGAGAGACTTCTTCTGAAAGCTGGCCCACAATTAAAAGAAGATCTTTCTTTAAATGTCAAAGGTAATTTTTGTAATATAGCTTTAGATTATTTTTTAATCCAATTGTACAGTTCCCCCCCCCCCCATCATTGAAAAGGTTCTGGAACTCATTAGAAAAGATATATTTATTGAACACTTTCATTAAAATGTTTTTATGACCTTTAAAGTAAAAATTAAACTCTCCTTGAAATGCTGTATTAAGATTTTACTCCATTTTTTTGTTTCAACATTTATACTTTGAATATTTCATATCTGTTCCTAACTGTAATTAGTATGGTATCTATTAAGATTGACACTATTATAAAGCTAAATTTAATTTTGTGTTATGATCAGACTACTGAATATTTTTTCCTTTTTGTTTTTATCAAAGAAAGTGTTTTTATATTTTAATATTAACAAATATGTAAAATATTGGTTTAGCTACAAGAGAATAATTATATTTGTGGTAATTTAAGAACTTTGTTATTTATGTTAAGTTTAATCTGCAAATTTCAGATATTTTTTTTAAATCACTTGCACCATAAGGTGAGTGATTGCAGTAGTATGGTAATAAAAATGTGCATTCAATCTCAAATAAGAATTTTATCTTATTTTCAAACTATATGAAACAACAGTTTCATTAAAAATGTTTTTACTACCTTTGAATTAAAAACTAAACTCTGCAGACGTTCAATTATGCTTTGATATATAATTGTTGTTATTAGAATTGTGTAACTAGTAGAGTTGCTGATATAGAAGCTGTTGCTTCATTTCAAATGTATGTATATTTCATCTAAACTGTGCTTAATACCTTAGTGTCATAATATCTTGTATTATAATTTTAGATCACCTAACATCCTTTTATACATTTAAACAATTCTTATGCTTAATGTTAACAAACAGAGGAATATTGTGTGGTGTATCTTGTATATATATCTAAATACATAATTTGATTGACATGTACATTATATTTTTTAGGTCAAGATGTAACAAATGTATAATTTCTACTTAAAGCTCAAACAAACAGTTATATTTGACACTTTTAAACACTTTTTCCTGTTGTAATTTAAAATATAAAATGTTAATATAGGGCATATTGTTTGTGATACCTGGATCAAGTATATATTTATGGGAGGCAGTCTGACGGGTGTGGATCCTCCACAAAATATTTTCAATATATGCATTGCAAGTGTTTTTTTTTTTTTTTTTTTTTTTTTTTTTAACTCACTAACATTTGTGTGCAGTACTAGTTTCCACTGCAAGAGTTTTAAGATCATTTTCAACCATGCAAATGATAAAAACATTTCTTTACAATAGAACTAATTACAAGAGAGACAGATTTAGCTTTACTTTCAGTGCAAAGTAACATGGCTGTAAAGGCAAGTGAACATTTGAACAAGCTCACCTTTAAAAGCTAAAAAAAATTAATTTGATGCTATAAAAGGGTTGTTTATGAATTACTGATTTTGCTATTCTGTTTTAAAATTTTGTTGTAATATAATGTATGCAATTTTGTAAAAGAAAACTAAAAGGATATGTCATAATTCCTTTCTCAACATTTTTTTATATTTTCCTAGTTGTTTCTCATAAAATTAGTTTAAATTCTTTGTTAAATACTGGAGCATAAATTAAATATGTTCCAGTATTTACCAATTTCCCAAGCAAATTTAAACTTAGTAAAAACTTAATTATCATAAATTAAAAGATTGAATGTGCTTGTAAACATATATTTCAAGCATTGCTAATCCATTTTATGAAGTATTCATGTATGCATGAGGAACTATGGATGGATGTATAAGAGTTATAAATGTACTTTATGTGTTATAATGAAAGTTTTCTATGAGATTGGAATTTCACCGTACTTTAGATTTAGACTATGAACCCTTCTCCCAAAAGCATTTCCTGATCCATTACTAACCTACATACAACTGTGGATCAATCAAGTATCGGCATTCATCTGAATAGATACCATATGAGTAATAGATAGATGACCATTATTTTTAGTAATAATTTGAAAGTAAAACTTTTCCTGTTAGTGTTATTTATTTATTTATTTATATGATCTATAATATGTAACATTTAGTTTGTTAGTTTCATTTGAGATTTTAAGTTAGTTCTTCATTTAGTACTCCTGTAAGGATTTCATTATTTATACCAAAATTTATAGAATATTTTAAAAATAAAAGTTATGAACTTAGAATAAATGTTAATAACTTAATATACTAAAATGTTTTTTGCTCTGCAGTTAAACTGCCTGATATTTATTTACTTTTTCAAGAATCGTACTATTTCAATTTCATTAACATTAGTTAAACTGTACAAAAAGAATAGCATTTTGTTAAAAAAAATAACATAAATTAACTTCTTTTATTTTCAGCTTGCAGGACTGGTGAAGCTAAATTAACAAAAGGTTATAACCTTCCTGCACGTTATGTTATCCATACTGTTGGTCCAAAGTATAATGTAAAATATCAAACAGCTGCTGAAAGTGCACTTTTCTCATGTTATTTTAAAGTTTTGCAACTTGTAAAGTAAGTGACCTGTTTAGATTATGCTTTATTTTAAAATAGTATTTTTAGATATGTGAAAAAAATAGGTCCTTGATAATTTACTCATGTACTGCCCATATAGTTTGAAGTAATGCTTGTAGAATACATCTAACATCTTAATAATAGAAATTCCCTCTGTAATTTATATAAATGTTAGCAATTTTATATTATTTAGTGGATTGCAGCAAACCTTCAGTTGCTTTAAAAATAACAAGTGGTGTGTTATTCTTCTCAACACATCCTTGTGAATATTTTTATGGTTTCTATAAATTGGTAAAATGTAATGTAGCTTAAGTTATATTTACAAATATTAAAAGTTCACTATAAAATATTTAATGATAAATGTATAACAAAAATATATCTTTGTTAATTAACAATAAATCTTTTAATTGACATAGTTTTTTTTTGGGGGGGGGCAAATTTTAATGATTAAAATTTTTTTAAATGTATAATTAAAAGCATTTGGAGACTGGATTTTTGCTGAAATGCATTAAACTGTATTTAATATTATATAACTAATTCACATGTTTTTAACCTTTCCCACTTTAATGTGAGTAGTTCTAATACATAATCTTTTTCTTTTATTTTTGGTAAATTCACTTTATATATGACTTTTTCAATTATTTTCAGAGAGCATAATCTTGGTTCTGTTGGGTTATGTGTCATAAATTCTGTAAGAAGGAATTATCCTCCTCATGATGGAGCACATATAGCATTAAGTAAGTTCTTAAAAATCATACTTTTAAGAAAATTTAGCTCTTATTTTAGTGATTAATTTAAATACAAAATTGTTGGGACTTTCTAGGGCATGGGCTAACTTGGCTCAAGTCCTTGGCCTCATCTTGTAATCAACCCAACCTCAGTAAGAACATGATCTGAATAATTTTAATTTTAAAATGGTATTTCCAGGCATATTCTCTACAAAACAAGAAATTTCACACTTCATGCAAACTAACAACAGTGGCAAATCTGCATTATTGTGTCATGTCTATGTCAAAGTGTGATTAACACATAGTTGATAATTTTGTGAATTTAAAGTGCAGAAATTGAATTGTATAAAATTTCCTAACTTGCATGTATATACACCAAATTTGGTAAAAGGGTTCAAGATGCATAGGGGTCAGGGCTTCAAAATGTCTTCAGACATCCCTGCAAAATTGTTTATCTCTTGTAAAAATGTGTGTTCAGACATAAATAAACAAAAATATGTACGCCAAATGATGGCCAAATGGTTAGGGTGCTGGCCTTCGGAACTGGAGTTCGTGAGTTCGAATCCCACTATGGCATGGATGTTCGTAGCTATTCGGAATCAGCTTTAAGCAGTAGGTCCCGGTCTCATTAGCCCTCGTGTTGCAAAAAGTAGACCGTAGCGCTCCAAAAACCAAAACCAAAAATATATACATAGCTCTGTAACAAATAACTTTTTATTTTTTGAATTATTAAATTTGAATGTTTAATATTTATAAACTGTCATTTTGTTCACCACGAATTTATCATCCATATGTTAACGCAATAATTATATTCAAGTTTCTTAAATTGATTTTGCCTTCTTTTTGGAGGCCTTGTTTATCAATTAGGTTACATTTAACCCCCCCCCCATCCTGCCTTAAGGATGGTAATTATGACTATGTTGTCTGCAGTTGCTTTTCCATAGGTATAGAGTCATCTCTGAAGCATCATTATTATTTTTAAATGAATTAAATATATAAATAATGCTTTATATAATTCTGTTTGTACCTTTTTGGAATTGAAAAGTTCCAATAGCATAAGCACTTATCCCATTCTTCATTAGTAAAAGATTACTCTATAAACTCTTATATTTTCCAATCTGTGGGGTAAAATATTATTAGTAAAGAATCTTCACTAGCACACTATCTCTGTTGATGGCTTTATAAGACAGAAATCCATTTTTAAGTTCACCAGAAAATTCTGTGTATTTGGCAAATGAAAGAAAATACTTTTTCATGCCTTTAATAATATTTGTAGTACAATATTTTCTGTGTTACTTTTGACCTTTTGCATGATGGTAATTTGTAAATGTCAATTTTGGAAAATGTTTTAACCATAAAAGAATCTTGTTTAATTATGGTCTTCACTATATCATCATTGATTAAAGATGGCTGCCCAGAGCATGGCTTATCCTAAAGTTTGGCATCATTTACTTCAAACTTTTCAAATAATCTCCTGCAACTTCTATCCAAAACTACATTTCTACTAAAAATGCTTCCATTGCTCTTATTCCTTGTTGAATGTTCTTCAAAATACAGTGTTGTAAATGAACATCATCATAAGGCATGTTTACACAATCACATCTCACTTAAATAATTGTATAAGACACTTTTGTTTCTGTTAATTTAGAAGAGCAAATGTGTATAAATACAATAATTAAAAGAGACAATCATGTATGTCTCAGATGAACACTTACTCATGGGTTGAAACTTGAGATAACATTATCAGATAGAACTTTTTATTTCATATATTTGAATTTTTACTTATATTATTTAATTATGTCTTTAGGAACAGTTAGAAGATTCTTAGAAAAATATGGGGATGCACTGGATGAAGTAGTTTTTGTAGTTGAAGATGTTGATGTTGGCATTTATGAACTTTTGATGCCACTTTATTATCCAAGGTCTAAAAAAGAAGAGGAGTATGCTTTATATTACTTACCAAAAGATATTGGAGGTGAAAATGGAGAGGCATACATTCCTGAACGTCAAATGAGAATTGTTGAGCGACCTTTCAAAATAAGAGATGGTGAGTTTTCTTTTTTATTTTACTGGAGAGAGGACCTTTCTATATGTAATAGTTTATTCTAACTTTATTTCACTATAAAATTAAAATATTTAGTAAAAGTTGTTACAAAAATGAAAAATTACCCTTATTGCTACAAGATCTACAGCTATTTTTATTGAATAAATATATTATCTTATTTGCTTTATATTTGCAATTATTTGATGAAATGTTTAGTAATGTACTGTAAAGAAAATGTGTTCATATTTTTCTAGAATTCCTTAGTTATTAATGTGAAAATTTTTTATAGTCTTAGTTGCTTTTTAACTATTTCTAGATTAAATAATTAATCACCTAATTTAAATAATCTACTTTCAAATAGCTTTTGTAAAATTAAAGTTGCTAATCTCCAAAATTTTTTATCTATTACTAGTAAAAGAAAAAGAACTTGTTTTTATTTAGATTTATCTGAAATCTAAGTGGTATTTAAATTCTTGTCTGATATTTTATTTCAAGAATAATTTGATAGTTGCAGTTGCTTCTTAAATTCAAACTTTTTTTCTTAGAGTAAAACTTCTATTAATGTCCAAAAATAGTTTGCTGAGTTTATAACTGGAAGTTCCCAAAATATATACTTATAGTTTAAAAAATATATATATAATTTCATACTGATATTTATTTAAAAAAAAAAAACATGAAGTTTTATATAAGTATTATTAAATTTTATAAATCCTTAGTATAAATATTATGAATAATTTCCTTTTTTATTTTACAGAAATTGAAGAAAGTGTTGACCTTGCAGCTGAACTCGATTCATCTGTATGTATTGGTAAAACAGGTTTTGCCAAAATGCAGGGGGATGTAGATAAACACCGAACTGCTAAACAGAGTTACTCTGCTGATGTATTAACATCAGAAGTTACTAGAAAAACAAAGTAAATATTTATGATTTATTTTGTACCCTATATCATGTGATTCTGAAAATGGTATTTGAAGTTGGGTGCTTTATTATATTTTCTGGGTTCTACTTAAAAATTTAAATATTTACATATGACTCAAAACTGAATGTTAAATCACTGATTTGGAAATATTTTACTATTGGTAGAAATGAAAATAATAAATAAAGCTACTGTAATTTTCTAATCTTAGAATGTTTTTTTAAATATATGGAATTATTTAAAAAAAAAGAATATTTTATCCAGTGTATTAAGATAATTTTAATTCTTACTTGAATAAAGAATTAAAAATTTACATTCCAGAAAAAATGAATTTATAATTTTAATTTTGATATTTTCAATCGAATATTTTTAAATAAATTTTTATTTCTAAAAATTGAATTATTTAATTTATGTAGTAAAATTTGAACAGAAGCATCTTTATTTGCAAAACAAATTACATAAAAATAAATATTAAATTGAAATTTTTCCTGGCATCAATATCATAATAAAAACTAAATGTAACCTATTTACTAAATCAGCAATTTAAAGAAAACTTACTATTAAATCACTATAAAAAGGAACGATAAGAGAATGATCAAGATTAAATATTTAATTCTTAGATTATTATTTATCTCATTAATATCATCATTCATGTTAATTTTGTATGATGTGTATTATTATTACTATAGTTCATTTGAATTAACATTAACTCTGCACCCAGAAAATGAATTCCAATTTTAAGCTATTTTTTCTATGTTCAATAGTACTCCTTATAGCCTAAGTATAGTAAAACAGGTAGCTTTTGTTAGCTGCAAATAAATTGTACTTAGTTCTGCCTTGTCCACTAAATATTACTTGTTCCTGCACAGATTAGTAGCTTTGATATTATATTTAACTATATTTAAAACATTTAGAAGGATCCATGTTTAATCATTTTCATAATTTGTTTACAAATAGCATTATATAATAAATATAAATAAGCATGTAATATAACAACAAATTAGATAATTTGTATCTAGCAGGACAAGAAGTTCTGGATATTTTATATCCAGTAAAACTTCAATTCTTTGCATGTTTAATTTAAAATCCCTGGCATGAGTACATTGAATATAGTTAGTCTACTTTGTATTTATGGAAGTTTAAATTTGAAACTACAAATCCATTACTCAAGTGTTTGTGTCAAAATAAAGAGAAAGGTGTGAAGATGCCAATGTTATTAATGCACTAAAGCACAAAATTGAAAAGCGTGCTGCTGTTCTATTTCTTCTAATAGGCTACTTCATTAGTGAGAGTATAAGCAAAAGCTAATCTTCATAATTTAACTATCCATTAGTAAATATATTGTGAATCATAAGAATATTTATTTGAAGAGATTTTTTTCTACTTTGCCCTTCCCCCTCCCCTTGGTCCTGAAAAAAAAAAAAACATTTCGAGGGGTGAATACTGTTTCCTTATATTCAGAAAATATAAGATAGAGGAGAAAATTAGAGTCAATTCTTAAGTTTATTTGAATATATTTATAAATTTTGTGCACACACTGAATACTTTTTAAATGTTAAAAAGCCTGAAAGGTTATATACTAACAAAGACCTTTATTATATATTGTAGAAGAACTTTAATTTTTAGTTACAAATTATGGTAGCAGAAAATTCCATGTCATATTCAATCTTTCAATATGAGTTCTTGTATGCTTGAATGCGATTCAAATATTATTTTTGTGCTAATCTGTAATTTTTGGTAAATATTAAAGTCCTCAAATCAGCCTTTAATCGTAACTAAAATTACAGGTCGTAATTTAGTATATAGGTAAGTTTACAAAATATCTAAAGATTGAAAAAAGATTAATTTGTAATGTAGTTCCATTTTGATTTTGTGATCGCAATATAGTAATCTTAATAATCTGAAGGAAATTTACTGGTTGATTTAAACTTCCAAATTAATTGACAGAATAACTTATTTAAAGTTATTTTCAAATAGTTCTGCTATTTATGACCTGAGTTTTCAAAGGAGTTATAGAAAGGTTGTTTTTGATTCTGTTTGAATACTTACAAAAAATTTGAGTAATCAGTTTTAAGTACTTTTAAGGTAAAAGGATTACTACAAAATCCAATCTATCTTCAATAAATAATATAAATATGTGTGTAACAGTGCTATGTTTATATGTAGAATGCAGTTATAAGGTTATGAGTTCAAAATGTGTGGTCTTGTACTATTTCAGATATGAACGTCTACTTCGGAAAGCGAGAAATGAAGATTTGCGTTCCATATCAAACTTAGGTTGCTTATATCGCAGTGGAGAAGATAGATTTGGTCGTCCTGTAATTGTTTTTATTGGACAAAGATTTAAGGCATCAGAAATGGATCTTAATAAGGTTGGATTTTTAATATTTCTTTTGTAATTTTATAACTTAAAAATCTTTACACAATCCAATCTTTGTTTCTTTAATTTGCTTTCACCATCTTACTTGAAAATATTTTTAATTTTTAGAGCTTTATAATTATTGTATATTTTATGTGGGCCAAACTAAGTTTTTTTTCTTTCATCAAATAAACTTCAAATTTGAAATCTTTTGTAATATGATATTAATTTAATTTTTTAAAAGCCTTTAATAAGTATCTAACGTATCCTCTTCTTATCTTTGTATATTATTTCAAGGTTGCTACATTAAATAGAAAACCTGTAAAAGTTGAGGGAATTTAAATATCTTAACCAAAATCAAGAAAAGTCAGGGAATTTTATACAGCAATTGCCAAAAAAGCAATTTTTGCCCAAATCAAAAAACACCAGTGAACTTCCTATGGTGATTTTCATGCCAACATTCTAAGAGTAATGCTTTACAGCATTCAAAAGTAAGGGTCTTATCAGTCAGATAGTTTTCAAATTTTCTCTTTTCAAGTAGTATTTTAATTATTTTTCCTCAGTATTGCCCATATGCACCATGCCCTTAGACTGGAATTTTTGGAAAAAAATCCTTGAAAAAGTAAGAAATTTCCACCTATTTGAGTAGCTACCCTGTTTAGAAAGAAGAGATTGATCTGAGGTCAAGGATCATAGTGAGATGTACTTTATTTTTTTTTTCCTCCATCAACCCTGGTGATCACTTAAGTAAGGCATCAATAACCATTAGATAATCATGATGTAATGTTAGATGAACTGCATCTGTATGGCATGTGCTAGTTATTCATTTACAACTTTTTGCATTAAAACCATGAGCATGGCCAAGTGTTAAGGTTAATAGAAAATAAAATGCTTGTGAAGCAGTTAATTATAAGTAATCACATAATGCAAACCATTTTCTGTTAGTGTTAAAAATTGTTTTCATTATTTTCAGTTTTTGTTTTATTTTGAAGCAAAAAAATTGCTCTTACATGAACCAAGTATTGAAAAGTTGTTTTATTTTCTTTTTAGGCTGTCATGTACTTAATACTTACTTTGGATCCTATTGTACAAAAAGATTATGTTGTGGTTTATTTTCATACCCTAACAACAAATGAAAATAACCCATCCTTAACATTTTTGAGAGACGTATACAATGTTCTTGAGTATAAGTACAAGAAAAATTTAAGAGCTTTTTACATAGTCCATCCAACATTTTGGAGTAGGGTAAGTCAAGCAGTTATTTTCTGTAGCACATGTAAACAATTTATTTTGAAGCATAAATTATCATTTCTAGATGGTCAAGGAAAAATTGAGGTTCTTTTTATTCAAGGAAAAAATATATTTCTTAATATAAATATTTATGTGTGTGTTTTCTTTGGTTCGTTGTTGCTACTTTAGAACACTAAATCTACTAGGAACATAGTGTGCCAAACACATTAAAAAAATATTCATATAATGTAAAAGTCTGTAGTGAAAAACATGTGAAAACAACAGTTAAACATAACTAGAGGAATTAAACAAGCCAGTTTTTGAAAAGGGTAGGCAGTCACATACAATTTGTGTAGAAATACTTCAACGAAGTTGCACTAATAAAACCTAAGTGAAAATGGTCAAAATTCCAAATAAAAATGTAGAAAAGCTTGATACAAAATCAAATATGTGGATAGAAACCAATGTTTTTTAATAAAGGAAGTATATTTTGATGAAGAATAGTGTTAAGTAATCTATTTAATAAAATATTATAGGAATATAAAACCTAGGGTTATTATAAATAGGACACATAACAAAAAAATACTTCACTCTCAGAACAACTTTACAATAAAGGCAAGTGGGTGCAGGTTCCCCTAAGAGTATATGGCAGGGAGTAACGCAAGTATGTTCTATGCATAGTTAAGTTGGAATTACATCATTTTTTAAAAATAAAACTGAAGACCACATTGTTATGCAATATTTGACAATTTGCAGTTTGTTAGTCTGTTCTTTCTAAGATAGCTGCCATTTTTTATAAACTGTGGTACAGAATTTTTGATATCACAATATGGCAATTCAAAGGCAAGGTGATTGTTTACTAATTTTGTAGTTTTATCTGCAAGTTTATTGCCATTAATATTCACATGAAAACAAATCTAACTAAATATAAAGTTAAATATCCAGGAAATAAGATCATTTATATCATTTAAAATTTTAATGAGAGGGTGACTCTGAGAATATGAAGGTATAAGAGCTTGCAAAATATTCAAAGAATCAGTGTAAATTTTTTTCTTATGACAGAGTAACTCCTCTAAAGCTTTAACTATGGATGAAAGCTGTATTGTAAAAAGTGAAACTGCAGGATGCAAAGATCAGCAGTGTAAATTGTCCCCAATAATAAAAATGCAGCCAACAAAGTTGTCTGATTGGGAGATTCTGTAAAAACAGGAATGTAGTTAAGTGTTGTGTGTGATAATTAAAAATCTGCTGAAAAATGTTTGCTGTAGAAGCTTTGTCAAGGGTATCAGAAAGGGTTTTTTTAAAAGGTAAAATATGAATCAATCCAAAGTGAATGATAAATATCAGCAGTGAAAATATTTATACCTTTTATTTGTTATATTTTCTTTTGTTCTTAAAACTGGTGAAAAGATTAGAGAAATTTTACTTGTTTGTGAGTTTTTAATTGTAGCTTTTGCCACTTTATCTTTTCAAAATCAGTTTTTTTATATAATGGTATTAGCCTCTTATAATATTTTATTTATGTATGAATTATAATTTTAGATCTAGTTTTGTTTTGTATTTAATGCTTTGTGTTTAAACAATATTTTTCCATCAAATGTTTTGAGCTTAAAGTGCTAATATCATATTTTCTCCAATTCTTTATGTAGTAACATCTGAAAATTGACAACACAAGACAGTTAAAAAAAATACAGAAAAATTGACATGAATTGTTCTCAAACTTGAAAATGTTGATATACATTTTCCCCTGCACACTTAACAAATTAAAAATTATTAGTCTAGCCTTTAAATATTTAAGGTTGGCATATTATGCCAAAGTGGTAAAAAAAAATATTTATGGGAATGAAACTTAATTTTTACTAATTTTAACTCAATTCTAATAATATATAATTTCATGTTTTTTAACTTAGAATTTCTAGTTTGTCATTGAAACAGTAATCAAAATCTAGATGCTATCAAATTTTACTTTTTTTTAGTTAATACTAAGAATGTATATTATAAGAAAGGGAAGAATAAATAATAATGATAATAAAACTCACAGGCTTTGATTTAAACTATTAAATAATTAATAAACATATTTCAGATAATTTTTGATAGGGTATTAATACCAAATTTGCTAGTTATCAGAGCAATAGAAGTTTGATGAGATACAAACTATAATTTTTGAAAAAGTGAAAATAAAAACTATAACTCAGTATTAAATTATAACTTTAATAATAAAAAGAATTACATATAAAATAGTTAAGTCTCCTCAAATTCAATTTATTTTTCTAACATCAGACCAAATTTTTCTTTTTTTTCGATATTAAATTTCAGAAGATTGATTTTTAATTTCTTTAAGCTTATTGGTATAATGAATCTTAATTGGATGTGAGGCTGTAAATATTAATTTATTTTAAGGATCAGTTAATTTTTCTTTTGACTATAATTTTCATTTCTTTTCAGTTGATGTGCTGGTGGTTTACAACTTTTACTGCATCTTCAATAAAAAACAAAGTTCAACTTCTTGGGGGTGTTGAATATCTGTATCCCCTTATTCCACCTGATCAGTTAGATCTTCCATCTTTCATTCTTGATTACGATTACAAGGTATCTGTAATTTGTTTCTTTTATGTGTAAAAAGTATGGATAATTTATTGCTTCTTTTTTGCTTTTAAAAGAGAAAAACATTCACTTTTAGATTAAAAACATTTTTACATTTAAAAGCTTAAAATCACTGGGAAGATAATAGTTTAACAACTGAGAAAACACATCATTGCCTAAATAAGAATAACATTTCTATGTAATACAATAAGGTTTCATTCTCTATAACAGGCCTGGCCAGCCTAAAATGCTCTACAGGCTAATTGGAGGTGCATCTTATGCCAGCAGGCCATACTGTATGTATGTGTGTGTGTGTATATATATAATGATATTTTAACCAAACTAACCAACTTAATTATAATTTTAGTCTAAAATAAATTTCTGGTAATTCTATTCCTAAA
Organism: Pardosa pseudoannulata; assembly: GCA_032207245.1. NCBI lineage: Eukaryota > Metazoa > Arthropoda > Arachnida > Araneae > Lycosidae > Pardosa > Pardosa pseudoannulata. The sequence continues at coordinate 166,120,041 of CM063501.1, forward strand.
ATGTCAACCTTTGTCAAGTTTTTATTTCTCCTTTAACTGTGGTAACCTTTGGCAATTTTGAGGATACCAAAATAATTTCTACTTAGCTCAACTATACTTGTACATCTCCTTTACATAACTTAGCTTTAGTTCTTAAGTATAATCATGTGATTAATCTCAACACTGATTGGCTCACTCACTTGTACCCTCATGGCACTATAAAAGCAAATGTAAAACATTTTGGTCAGAGAGCACAGACTCCACAGCACTTCTTTGTTTCCTTTCTTTCTTTCTTTTTTTTTTTTTTCCTGTTTTTCCTTATTTCCTTTTTCACCCATTCCTTTTTTTTTTTTTTCTTCACAAAGATCAACAGTGGAATGAATCGGAAAGATATGGAATCTGGATACCTTTCTCTTTTGACCATTGTTTTATAACAGTCTCTCATGTTTTTTTTTGTTTGTTTTTTTTTAACATTCTCTGTTTTATAACATTTACTTTCAGTGGGGTTACCATATCCCCCTCTGCCAAATCTAATGCTATTTTGGTTGTAAAGATTGGAAAGTTGTACTTGTTGATTTTTGAAAATTATGAACAAGTAGCTGTCAGTACTGAATCAAAAATGGCAGCAGGAACTTAAATTATATATTGAATTATTATAACATAATGTTTATGTAATTAATAGATAAAATAAAATAAAATGAAATATTAATACTAGTTTTTTATATCTATAAATAAATTAATCTATGTAAAGGAAGAGGAATGTGAGCAGAAGCTGCGAGAGCTACATGCCTTAAGTATGATACAGAAACTCTTTGTAACACCATGAGGAGCTTAACTATTCAAAATTTTGTACAAAATTTTTAATAGTTTTCTGCTGACTTAAATGATTTTTCAAATTTTCCTCTGTAAGTATCAAACATGCTACAATAGAATCCCTATAAGCTAAAAGTTTAGAAAATTTAATTAGTGGTAAACATTTTCAAAAACTCATAAATTGTCTCTTTTTATGTTAACAATGTAGTCACATTTGATTTCCCATGGTGTTTCTTTTATAAACAAATTAGTAGTGAAGCTTAGTTAAAAAACTGAGATACACACTAGTATGCCAATGTCAGCCTATCAAAATACATTATATTGAAACATTCTATTTAATAAGTCATCTGGTGATATGACACACACTGCATTCAAATTTTGGTACTGCTTTAAATCAGTCTTTGAACCAATTTTATCATTCCTGTTCAGTAAAATACTAACAAAACCTCTATTTTAAATTCTCTTTTGAATTTTATTCTAATTCAGCTGAAAAAAATTCTCTTCTGTTCCCGTCCCAGAATTTTTTTTTATTATTTATTAGTTTTGATCAATAGTGTTTGATTGATGCCCCGTTTAAAATAGACACAATTTCTCAAAATTTGTTGCATATTAACAAGACTCATGCATAGAATGAGCATTGAATATTTTTAAGGGTATTGCACCAATATTATTTTCTGTTAAAATTTGTTCTAGAATTTTAAGTTAATATGATCAACAATAGTTTGATTTTAGTTCTTGACCAGAAAAAAATTGAGTGATATAACAAAAGCAAATTATCATTATCATAGGCATACTATATCTGTGAAAGAAAAGTTTTCTACTTTCTAAATATTTTTAAACTGTCCACTTTTTAAAAAATTAGTCATATTATGTGTATGTTATTTAAACCAGAATATTTTTAAACATTAATTAAATATAAGAAAAATGAGAACTTTACAAACAAATTAATTACTAATTTTATTGCTTTTTAAACATTTTTTACAGTTCCAAATTTTTTTAAAAGTGCATTTTAAAGCTTTTCTCTTTGAAATAGCTTTTAAATTTCTGGGAAACTGTCAAAATCTCTATTTGAATAAACCAAAAATCAAATGGAAAATTTGATTCCTCAATCTTCCTATTGTTTATAATGCTAATTTATCCATTTATAGTGAACCTTAGGAATTAGATAGAACAATCTTTTCTTGCAGTCATTAAGTCAAATTTTTTTTTCATTTTTTAAAAACATTTTTCTGCAGTTATAGAAGCAGTTCTTAATATAAAAAAGTTTCTAAATTTAATAACAAAGTGCATGAAATTAATACATTTTTTGACATTATCAGTAAAAGAAAATGGCTTTTATTGTATTTTTTAACCTATCTTAATATTGACATCACAACAGCAGAAGATTAACAACAGCAAGAAATAAGATTTTTTTCCTTAATTTTTGTAGGAATTAGTGAATTATTTAATTTTAATCAATTTAAATCATTAAAGATAATTTTTTTTGTGAATATTAATCACTTTTTCAATTACATCTGTACTACTTGAGTTATAATTTTGTGAAATCTAGCATTTTTCTTAAAGGTTCTGTACAAAAAACAAAACATATGGTTCCTAAAAGTTTAATATAATGAGATTCAATTGAATTAATTTTTTTAATTAGGCATATTGAAGAAATATCTGATATAAATCTATTTTAAAAATTTTATTAAGAAGCTTATACATGTTTATACTGATAAAAAGTTATTTAGTTTCTTGCATATCTCATATTTAGGCATTTGTTTTTGAATTATGTAAATCAAAACATTTTTTGATAGGTTTATTTTCCTTTTTTTACTCTTTTTCTGCACTTTCCTCCCTTTTTCCCCGAATTTTTTATTTCTGTGTCTGAGAATACCAAAGATGAATTACCTGAATAAACTCAATAATTTTATTTCCAAACTTTCTTCTTTTTATAGCCTAACGACTGTACTTTATCCAGCATGGATATCATTTCTCGTTTGTAAAGGGTCAAAAACACCCATTTTATACATGCACACACACATAATGAAAGTTAACTTAAATCGTAATTTATTAATTTTTAAATTATTCATCTATTAACAATAGAACAGCTAAAAATATATAAGTGTGCATAAATAGTTAAAGTAATAATCAGTAAATCAATTGCATAATATTCTATTTACTATAATAAAGGCAATATTTTTTTTTTTCAATTTTAAATTTTGTGAATTTATCATGGATCCCAAAATTTTACTGATAGACCACCTGAAACCTGCAGGTGATTTTGGATCACACCTGATCTATTAAAAAAATTATTTTTAAACTGACTGGTGAGAATAGTATTCAGATATATTGAAACAAATGTTGTTGTTATGTGTAAATTTTTAAAATTTATATTTAAATTTTGTTGAAACTCACAATTAAAAGTTTTTTTATTATTATTATTTCAGGTTAATGGAGTGAGATATTGCCAACCTGTTCAGTCACCATCTGCGTAAAGATTTAAAACTAAATTTTAGTTATCAATTTAAAAGAACATGCCTATATATTAAACTAATGAGCTTGCATTGTAATCAAATGATATTTCTAAATATTTTTATACTGCTTCCAGTTGTAAATAAACACTTTGATTAGGTATTAATGTCATGTTTTTGCTACAATTCAATTAGGATTTTGTAATTGTAAATAAATATTTTGAATGGATGTCCTTTTTTTGCTACATTAGAATCTTGTCACAGGACTCTCACACATGCCATGCTTAATTACTGTATTGAGTAATTTTTTGCATAAATTATTAGAAATTCTTTTCATTTTTAGTATCTTTTCCTTTTTAGATTTCTCTTCAATTGAAAATATTTATTATACAGTAACCCCTACTCAGTATGGTTCATTCTATGTAGTATCAATATTAAGCTATCATACACAGTGCAATTCATTTAATGACTCAAAGTTGATACTGCTTTGTTTGAAGCAAACAGAGCCTTTTATTTATACCTTGTTATGAAAAATTATGGATACAAGGATTATAAAGGTATAGAATTCCCAGAATGGAATTCTACTACATATATGTATGCATTTATATTCGTATATACGTATATTTATGCTCATATTTGTATTATGTATATTCATAGTAAATATGTTTAAAAAAATGCTATGCAAAGTATTTTCAAGTGTTATGTTATGCTAATAAGAGATTATGTTTCAAGGCTACCATGTTCTAGGATGATTAATTGTATTGCTTTGTAGATTATATAAATTTTATTTAGAAAAGTGTTATATGATATAGAAGTAAGTTTAATTACTATGTAAATAATTATGTAAACAACTCAGGACACTGCACTAATTTTAGCATCATTTTAACAAATAATTCATGTTGAACCAAATGTGTAATTTATTTATGTATTATTTTTATAAAAAGTCCTGTTTTGTAAAAATTAATCAAAATCCCAAATCATGAAATAATAAGCATTTAAAATGGTCATAAATATAAAATCCAAAAGTGTACAAGAAAGAATTTGGAAAGGTTTTATTCTTATTTCTTCAAAATTAAAATAAATTTGCATGCATATGTATATAATTAATACCTATTTAAATAACTCAAAATTTTTACTTTCTCATAAAATATGAAAGCTTTGTAAAATTTACTGTGGATATTGATCTGTAACCCATCATTTTATTCCAAAGTTTCCATATCAGTTTTCTGACTTTGCTGTAACAGTGTTATATGTAATAATGATATTCAAGATATTCAACACTTGTATATAAGCATTAATTCAATTTGATCAGTATGTTTTATTGAGTTTTTTTTAGTATCTGTTGTATTTTTCAAGAATCAAAATGTAATTTATTTATATTTGAAATTGTGTCTTGAAATGTGTTTATAATTTTTGTTTTACCTTATTAACTTTTTATGTTAGTAATATTTTTAAAATTTAAATGAAATAAACAAAATTTTTATTTCTATAAAAAAATTGATTAATTTCAGTTATGTTGTACAACAAATATCTGCATTATATGATTAAATTTTAAAAACTTTTATAATGAGTTTATCTTGGAATGAACTTTTTGGAAAGGTATCTTGTAATGTGTATTTTTTAATATTAAGTCTTGTGTTATTGATATAAGACATAAAAAAAACTATAAATTAACAAACATGATCATTATAAAGAAAGTTTATACAATTATTTTTATGAAGTTTATATAGTGATTTGAATCAGCTGCCATTTATTATCAAAGATAATCTTTATGGCATTATCTCATGGGGACACAAATTCCTTATTTGTAGTTTCATTAACCACGTAAATTTATATTGAAAAACTGTTAAAAATTAAAATTTTTTTGTATATAGGGGAGGGTGTTTTTAGTGAAAAAGCTTATAGCAGATTGCATTCATTGTTATCATTGTAAACAGTGGATTTATATTTTCAAAGGAAACAGCTCATATGATACCCTTATATCATTTCTTTATCATCATTCCTTAAATCAAACAGGATTGCTCCCATTATAAAACCCTGATCTTCACAATTTTTTCTTCCTCCCCACCCCATCCTTTTCCATCCTAATACAAAGTAAAGGAAGTATTATTAAAAAAGAACTTTCCGTCTTCAGGTTTATGCAAAATTTTCTGTATGCTTGAATCCATTTTGACTTGTTTTAGAATTATATTTATATATACATAAACTTTGGCTTTAGAACTTTAAATATCCATTTTGCTTGTTCCTTAATGAATTTCAACTAGTTTTGTTGTACTTCTTTTTCTGCATATGTACCTCGCTAAACTCAAAAAAGATTAGCTGTATAACTTTAAATTTTGTAACTGTTTGGACTGTTGTTGCATCTAATTGTACAACTCCCTTCTTCATTTTAGTATGTATTCTGTACAAGGAAAATTTTTAAGTACAATAGATATTAATGCCATTAGGCATAATTCAAAATCAATAAGCCATAGAATGTTGTAATTTTGTATATAGGACTTTTGTAACATCTAGTTGTGCACTTCACTTTTTGATTGCAATCTGCACTTTGTATAACAGGAATCAATATAATGGACTTAAATGTTACCAGTATACACAAATATAACAAAGATATTGATGTATTTGCATGCAGGTAAAACAGTGCTTTTTCAAGTTCATTTTTTAAAAATAAAAATCATTTGTTAAGACTAGTTTTGAATTTTTTTTCTATTTTATTACTTGTTGGTATGGAGTAAAGAAAGTATTTTAATTGTAAAACAATTTCAGTTTATAATGAAATATAGCTGTATTAAAAAAAAAATATGTAATGGATATTAATGATGTCAATGATCACTACATGGGAGTATTTGAGCTCTACACTGTTACCTTGAGAAACAAAACTTCCTTTTAACTTTTTAAGGAATGGGGAAATTATAATTCTGAGACTGTGACATTCAATCAAAGTTTTTGAAAAATGTGTATAACTTAATAGGTGTACAAGGATGTCATATAATGTCCACATTGAAATTTTTTTAAAGTTTTTTTTTAATGAAATTTTTGTGATTGGATACTAGAACCCAAATTTTTGAGTTTCCAGTATGATTTAATAACATGTGTTAGTTATATTTTCAATGTATAATCATAGAAGCATTGCATTCTTTCATTAAAAAAGATGTCAGTTTTTAGTGTACAGATAAGCTCAAAGTTCAAAGTCGTCCTTGTGTATTTAAACTCTTATATAGAAAATGATATAAATAGAAAATATCAGTGATGATTTCATATGTGTGTGCATACATGAACATAATCTTCACAAACATGTAATTTTAATGTATATTTTACATGCTGAAATTAAAATGGGAATCATATTTTTCCCTTTAATTTTTTACTTTTAATCTTACATTTTGAAGAATTTTTTTGTACACCTAATTATATCCAAAAAAGTTTTATAATTGACTGAACTTTCTATTTTTGTTTTAAAATTACTTTCTTGTGGGCATTTTGTTCAGATTATACTCTTTAAATATTTGTATTAATTTCTATTTGTATATTGTATTTTCAGTAGAAGCTTTAAAAGTATAAAAGTATTTTGTGAGTTAAAATATGTTTATGAAATAGTAGATATAATGCATATGGACACCAATTATCTTAAAAGTAAGATTGCTAATTAATCAAAAAAAAACTGGTTGCCTTAGTTCTTAAGTTAGTTCTCCTTTGAATAATTTCATTTCGAGCCAATACCAAAAGCATGAGACTGCCATGTGATATCATACATGGCATAATGCATGATACTCATGCAGATATTCTTTTTCATTCAAAATTTCAAACTGTTCTGAAATTTATTTATTCCAGTGGAAATTCGAGTAACTTTTTTATCAAATTTAAAAACTTTTTATAATTTTACACAAACTTGTTAGTTACTATTAAGATGAGAAATAAATTGTAAATAGGCTATATAATTAAAAGGTTACAATATTTGTGGTTATGTTTCAAGAACGAAAAGGTCCATACCATTGTGCTGAATTTCAAGACCAAACTGATGTTTTCTCCCTTTCTAATCTTTTGCATTTTAACTCAGAATTGCTGAAACCATCTCACAATTGTTGATTGGATTTATTTGATATTTAACTACAAATTTACATTAAGCCCAACAGCTAGTTTAGAAAACGTTTGTTTCCATGTCCCAAATAGCCTTTCAATATGGGTCCTGATATGAGACTTACTATAAATTTTATCTTATGGAAAATATCTGATATGCCTTTCCAACATATCAGAGCATTTGCAGTGGCCAGAGAAGATGTTGGAAGTTTGATATTCAGCTAACCAATCGCAAATGATTGACACAATGTTCAGTTGTATTATCCATGAGGTATTAGTTTTCTTCAGAGTAAAATTGTAACACGATGCACATATTTTCTAGACCAGAGAGACTACTTCCATACCATGTTACTCCGACGAGGCACTTCACTGTTTGAACAAGACTAGATGGTTTCATAGCTTCATGGGATTCTCTCCAAAATCTATGTCTTCAATCACTGCAATACAAGATATAACGTCATTTATCTGACTATATAAACTTTTCTAGTTCTCTTTTGTCTAGTTTCTTTTTTCCAGAAATCACTGCAAGCGAGTTCTGACATTCCGGACTACTTAATCCTCTGCAATTCTTTGAGTATGGTTGATACCGAGATGAGTTGAAACGGGCGTTGGTTGTAGGTGTCTATCTAGTAATATACAGCTTCTACTGCTGTGTGTGTGTGTGTTTTCTTTAAAATTTAAGATGTGAGAGTCTCACTCTGCCACATTACTGTATTTTCCAACAGAGGATATGGAGCTAATTTTTTTATCTTATGTCAGACATTGGCAGTATTGACCATTAGCCTTCTAGCCCAATAAAAATTATCCTTTGTAAAGTTTTCAGGAGTAAAAGTCATAAAAGAATGTGCAATGCAGTTCGTAAAATGTAAAAGGTTCTTGGGTTCGCCAGAAGAACACAAGTTACAGTTAGGCACATTTGCCCCACCAATACGGTGCAGGTGTTTGTTTACAAAGGTAGTCATGACCTGTTGCAAATCTAAAATTTGCAGTGAAAACACAGCGGGGTAAAATTTAATGGGAGGGGGGACTTTAATAAGGTATACCATCTGCTACCAGAAGAAACTTGTTCAAAAGTTTGGATATGGAGCTAAGATCTCCGTTTCATCTATGAATATGTCTATCGGGTCAATTTTGAACAGTTAAAAATAACGCTATCTGAACGGAAATTTCATCTGTTTTGTTGGTGAGACACAACTTTGCATTTTCACAGATTTTTAAACTCAATTAACCCATGATTGTTAATGGTGAGACCGACCCGTATGGCATTTGGTGTTTAACGGAAACTCTCATTGATTTTCACGGATATTTCTACAAGGCTGACATTACCTGTTACATCATGACACAAGAAGGTAATATTCAGAACCCGGCTATGAATTCACCTACCGACCCAGATTCCGACTCCGACATGGAGACTGGCGTTCCGGACGCTCCCACTCCTCTTTACCGTTATGATCTAACCATGTTCAACATGATTAAAAGTGGCATGCTAACGCCTGCTGCTGTTCAGGAGATTTTTTTCAACTAGACCTATGGATGCATCGCATGTCAACGGTAAGCAGACTAATGATAATGAGCATTCTTCCCGATCTGAAACCCCCTGTAAACGTCCCAAAAATGATTTTGTTCTCCCACCTTTACGTCGTACTGCGAAAAGAGCTATACCCACTGTAAATACAGAATAAATCGTTACAATCAACAAATTCAGTAACCTAAAGCAAAAAAAAACAACCCTGTCAGGGCCTGCCAACGCTAATCCTAATGTTGCCAATACTAAAACTAAGCCTGAGAGTAGGAAAATAACTATTGTGAAAACGGAAAATTACCGGAAGCTTTTACTAGAAATTGCAGGACTGGACAATGCCAGGAAGTTTCATACACAGATTGGGGGCGAATTCATTCGCCTCGAGCCCCATACTGAAGACGACCAAAGGACGATTACTAATTTTTAGACTAAAATAAAACTGAAGGGTACATCCTTCCTATTGGTACTGTAGAGCCCCTTAAATTGGTCTTACGTGGTCTCCCCAGCAATATTCCAGTGGAGGAGATTAAAGAAGAATTGATTGAAATGGACTTTCCAGTAATCAAGGTAACTCAACTTATCAAACTTAAAACACAGCTCCCAATGCCCCTTATCCAAATCCAACTAACAAATAACGATTCTGACAAGAAAATTCATGAATTAGATTCACTTTTTTTATTTTAAGGTAACAGTAGAGAGATATAGGTTCACAGTTAAAACCCAGCAGTGTCATAAATGAAAGTTTTTTCCCCACCACTCGGATAACTGTCTTATGAGGCCACGCTGAGTGAAATGCACTGGGTTTCACAATATTAAAAACTGCCCCAAAGGAACGGGGAAAATTAATTTCCCCACGTGTTGCAACTGCGGAGCTCAGCACCCCACCAGCTACCAAGGCTGCCCTAAATTTCCTAAACTAAAGGCTGCTGCCCCAGCCTTCGCCGCAGCAGTTCCCAAACCTTTAAGTCCTTCACGCAAGCTCTTTCAAACAGCGTGCCCTCAGCACCAGTTACAACCCCAGCTCACCATCACCTATATCTACCCCTAAGACCCCCAGTTAGGATAATCTTGTTACTTTCCACAATCAACTCGGCTAATTTGCTAGCCTTGTCACTGACATTAAACAACTACTCGGTATACAAGATTTTGAGGAAATTATCGTCAAGCTACGTAAAATCAAAACTATGGCCAAGGCTAAGACCACTGAAGAACGCATGTTGGTGTTCTTCTCTCATCCAAGACCCTCCACCGGTCCCTGGTGGCCTTGAATAGCTTTCTAACAGGCTTCGCATGGAACTGCAATGGCATCAAAGCTAGGATTCGTGATTTCAACCCATAAGAGGCACTGCAATCATTATTAAGCGAACCATTCCCCATCATGTTATAATTCTTCCCCCTCTGCAAGTTATTAACGCTACTGCTATCAATATTAAAATCAATAATGGATCGCCCTATACTATAATCTCAACTTACATCCCCCTTTTTTAAATAAGCTTGAAGGGCTTGACGATCTCCATGCTTTAAGCACCAACTATGACACCATTATTTTTGGTTTGTAGAAGTGCGAAGTTTCTTCCTAGTCCTGACCGCTCCTATTCTGTTTGCCTTGGGCGATGGTTTACGAGAAGGGGTAAAAGACGTTGAAGCACCGAATGTAACTTATTGTTACAGTAACATGAAAGAAATCTTTATTACAATGGCTTATTACATTAATTAATCATAACACTAGTATAATAAAAATGATTAATTTAATTAATATAGTGAAATAATTTAAGTCCAGTGATAGTTATTTGATCAAATGAGTTTAAGTACAAATAAATGTATTGAACAGAGTTAAGAAAAATTTTTATATAAGAAAATTTAACTGAAATAATTATAATATGCTCCGCTGATCCCAAGAAGGTGAGAGACAAAAGCCCCTAAATTTCTAGTACTAAATTTTCGACTGAGATCTCTTTATCTTTGTGGAAGAGCAACCGGTTAACGTTTTCAGCCTAAGGCATTGCCAGTACTCTGTTAAATCGTAGTCCAGCATATTGAAGATCTTCTCGTTATTAATGTTATAGATGTTTTGGAAAAATTTGGTTTAAAGATTGATAATTTTGGTACGAATAAGTCCGTTGTTAAAATCACTGATCACAAATTCGTTAGTAAACTACCTATAGGCATTTTTAATCTTGTTAAAGTTTTTATTTCGTACGAACTGCAATCTCAGGACATGAGTGTCAGTTGCTGATCCCCATATCAGGATTGCTTATAAGGAGAATAGGACTTAGAATCGTCTTTTATTAAAGTAGTTTATTACCCAACATCATATTTTTCTGGTACAAAAGGAGAACAATATCCTTTCTTACTTTATTAAATTTTCGGATGTTGTTATCTCTAATTTTTTTTCTTGCGTTAATTTGCCATTTAAGTAAACTCAGGGGTATTTGATTTCTCTCCGAAATGAAACCAATTGACATCATGCCGTAAATAGTAGAGGTAGAATTCTATTAAAGCTTTAGAAAAATGTTTATGATTTTAAGGAGTATAATATTATCTCAAACTTTTTCTCTTCATCGTTCGAGATTGTCGTCTCGTGTCTGTAGGTAAATATGCTTGCATCTAGTGCGGCGAGTTTTGGGTAGGATTGCCATGCTATCCAAAAATATGGCAAAAGATAGGGTTGTAATGATGGAGGAAATTACTAAGGTAAATGTTAAAAATAACTAGATCGAGCTAGGATCCTCTGGGAACTTTGGTATTTATAAGTCTAATGTGAGAGGTTGGGGCATCAACAATGAGACAATTGTCTGATTGTCGGTGCTTTTAGTTTCTTCTCTCCTGACGTTGCCAAACGATGGCCGATTGGTTAGGGTGCTGGCCTTCGGTACCAGAGTTCGTAGGTTCGAATTCCACTGTGGCTTGGATGTTCGTAGCCGTTAGGAATCAGCTTTAAGCTGTAGGTCCCGGTCTCATTACCCCTCGTATTGCAAAAAGTAGAACCGTAGCACTCCAAACCATCTCTCCTGACGTCATTGTTTATTCAGCGTGTCAGATGTATTGCGGTATGTCTGTCTCATAGGAATCAAGATTATTATCAGGAACATAAATATGTTTGAGACATGTCGGACGAAAGCTTTGATATACTGGCATCTATAAAACAAGACTTATAACTGTTTCATCTATCTCTCTAGCATCAGTGTCCTTAACATGCATTTATTCTGAATTAGTATTATGTTTTATTTATTTAATGCAAAGATCACTTATGAGATATAATGCCGGGAGTTAGATATTTTGCGTATAATGCATGCCTTTGAAATAGAGGCTCTTACATTCCCCCCTTTAAATTAACCTTCTATTGTGGTTTTAAAAATCTGCAGAAATTCTATTTTTATTTCGGAAATATAAAGTTAAAATAATGGATATGTGTTCTTTTATCTAAACATGACTTTGTTCTAAGAACTCCTTCATAACACAGCTTTCTTTCTTGTTCCTCTTTGTTTAACCGTTTATTTTGTATAATCTATAACAATTTTTATTTTCTGTTTCATACTCCAATAAAAATATTTATTTATTTATTTTACAAATGCCGAACAAAAGCTATTAGTTCGAGGGGTTTCCAATACTTTATAACAATGCCCTTATACTAAGAAAGTACAACATTGTTCAACTGTTCAAAAGTCATTGGATGATTAGAGTCACACAAAACACAGTCTGGTGAATCCACCATTAAATTGTGTAGAGATGGTCTTAAAGACAGTCCACTGCAGTCTTTCTCGAAAAACTGGGAATAACTCTCTCTTACTCTAAAATCCGCCATCTATTATTCGTCCCACGTTGAATCATATCATGTTTAACTGTTTTCTTAAGAATCAGATTAACAAACAATTTAGTCGTATGAAATGAAAAAGGGTGGTTCATGTGTTGATCTATCAAGGTTCCCTTTTTAGCCAAGTGTATCATCCTTTTCATTTCCCGAAATTCCACAATGAGCCTAAAAAATATTAAATAAAACTATATTAGAAGCGAAAATAATAGGTTTGCGCGAGCTGATAGCATGATCTGTGCTGTCAGCATGTCTTTTAATGCCAATGATGTATCTGCACCAGAAACGGAAATCGTGTGCTGAAAGCTCTTAGTAAGAGTGATCAATAAACCCATAAATCATTGAACATTAATATGGGCATAGCATATATCAATATAAAAAAGTGATGAGTATAGATATATGGGTGCCATCATATTGCGGTCGAGAGCCGTGGTAGCTCAGTGGGCAAAGACAGCGATCTCGTAACTGAAAGGTTGCGGGTTCGAGGCTCGAGTCTGCCTAACCGTATTCGTTAAAGGTGCTGGAACACGTAAAATATGTTAGTGGTCACAATGGCCTCCAAGGTCTCAAACGATACTCTAGGGGTGGCAGGCCAAGCCTGGGGATGTTCTGCTTGATCCCTGCTTCTAAATTACGAGGACCCAGCGGGCGTAATGTTACTCGCTTTCGCATGATACCTTAAGCCACGCGTGCTCCCCTGGTGGTACTAATGGGTTCGCAGAGTTGTATTGGCATACAGGTATATGCGCCTGTATTGTCAGCTGCATTGATAAAAAAATGCGGCCGAGATATGTCATAGATCTCGCGTTATAATGACGTTATGCTTATACCGTCCCTTAAGGGGCTGCTTGATGCGGCCGTCTCATTGCGAAATGAAGTTCTTGAACAAGTAGAGAAAAATAGAACATTGCGACTAGATTTAAACATACTTTAAGTTATTATTTGTAAAATTGCATTTAAAAGCTATTTCTGGGTATTTAGTTATAATTAATAATTTGGGGTATATTAAGTAAGTTTTTATTAGCTGGTATAATATCACACACTCTCTCTTACTTACATACACATTAAAAATAGTTGAAAACTGAAATCCGTATGTAGACAATGCATGTACTATGGTTAAGACCAAGAGTAAAGAAAAAATTTTCATTTAGACCCATTCAATTTTTCATTTGTAACTAAGCATTATGTTATTGGCAACATCTTATTGATATGGAATTACTTTTGATTCGATGAATTTTTGTCGTCTGCCGCAAGGAGGAAGATTTAAATAAAGAATAATTGTCTTTACAAGGCGGGTATGAAAAGGCTTGCATTTCATTTTATCTTTTATAAAGGCCTACATATTTTAAAGTTCGTATGATTTAAACGATGATTGGTAAAATTTAGCATAAATTTTTCCCTTAAACAAAAATTTAAACTTTAGGTTTTTACCGCTTTTTTCTGTATTTTCGTTTATGTACGGACTATCATAACTACAAGTTTTAATGAATAAAACTCTTTCACAATTGTTTAATCTTTCCAAGTTATACACATTTTATTTGCGATTATTAAAAAAAAATTAAAAATTAATTTGATTTTAGTAGATTTTGATATTTGATATTTTATTTAGTAACATCAAGCTGTCAAAATATAAAAAACTTCTTGTTCCTTTTTTATATGTTTGTTTGTGTGTGTGTGTGCATTTTGATTTGTTGTCAGTACTGAGAGAAACTCCAAAAAATGTTGTAACTAGGTATACTTTTCTCTTAACAGTTTATTTAAATAGAGTTTCTCTTTCAATAACTAAATAAATATTGATTAAAGAACACATTTTTTTTCCTTTAATGCTTAAGTGCCTTAGATTTTACTATACAAAATATTTAGTGGTATTTTATCATAGTTTTGTAAAATCCTGTTACTTATTTATTATTTCCATTTTTATTTACTTGTTTAGTTTTATATGTGCACTGAGTGAGTCATGTCATATCATGTAAAAACCAGTTATGTTAGACCTCATGCAAAAGCCAGTTATATCAGACCTTTAGGCGGAGGCAGTGATAGTGAAAATATGCTGAAAGATTCAGCAGGAAAGGTATAAACTATACTGAAATAATCTAAAATTACAAATTCTAAGATTCTAATTAAAATTATATTTTATAAATACATTATTAAATTTTATCTATTCAAAAATATTTTTGACAAAAATTGTAAGTAAAAATTGCAGTTTTTTCTTCTTTTAATGAAGATGTGTTGATCTAAATTCATTTTTCTGTGATTGTATTTTTATCCTATATTTTGTGTCTTTTCTTTTAGAAGGAAATTTAAAAATTAATTATCTAAACCTTATATGATTTTTGTAATGTCTTTATGAATGTGTTTATTAATTTATCTATTTAACCATAAGGTTTTGTTCTCAACTTTTTTAATATGCTATATAATTATAGCTCTTTTGTTGATAAATATTTCTGGAAAAATGTAGTATAGGTCCTTTTTGGTGACTTTTGGTGACCAAAAATTTACCAATCTGTAAAAATAAGTAATGATTTAAAACAGTACAAAAAGATCCCATAAGGAAACTATATAATTGCATAAAATAAGGGTAACAAAAATTTTGATCTGAGAAAAAACACTAAACTTGAAAAATAAATTTATAATGAGCTACCTGGCATTATAAATTTAATAAATTAAATTGAAATTAAATAATCTTGCCAAAATAGCTAAAAAATGCCAATATAGCCAAGAGATGCCAAAATTTTAAAGAATGTGCTAAGAGGATCGATGCTAAATCTGTATCAATATTTCTTTATGAGGTACATCAGATTTTTAATTGATTGTTTTATTTATAGAATTTTCCACCTGTAATTACTTATAACTTACTAAAACTTAGGCATTCATAGTTTTATATTGTTTTATATGGTAACTAATAATCTGTATTTTGAAATTTTATAGCAATCTGATCAGTTCATGAAAACTGATACGTCATGTTCAGCGCTGAAATCAGGTAATTTTTAGGTTTTATTTTAAAATTGGTTACTTTTTGTAATCTTAGTCTGTTTTAAATAATTTCATATGAAAACACAGCAATTAAATTAAAAAGAAATATAAATAAAAATAGCATATTTATCCCACAATTCAACACCTGTACAGGTAAAGTAGCAGTATAAATGTATGAAAAGCAACAAACAACTGTTTTGAAAGTTGGTGATTTAGCTTAATTTTTAATAAAAATGTATGCATTCCTTTCTTATTGCTTTCTATTTGCTTGCCAATGTTTTAGTATTGAAGAAGAATCTCTTATTTGCATTATTTCATAGTTATCTATTTTTTCATTTTTAACTTTTGCTTTTGTTACTTACATTGTTGTATTTCATGCTTTTCATACAATGTCCAAACATAAAATGTTTAAATAAAAATATTTAGACATTGTTTTGAAAGATGCCCAACATTGACAGTGAAAATCTCAGTATGTATGTTAATTATTTCCTTTTGTTTGTGTATTACAAATAAATTTAATCTTAATTGTAGAATGAACAGAATTATCTAATGAGGATGATGAAAATCATCTTAACATTTATGACAGTTGAAAATAGTTTTTAGATGTGTTATGCTGACACTATTTAATCCTCATGTTTATATTTATTAAATTTAGCATAGTTTTGGATTATTTTAATTTGTAGTCATTTTGTTTAGATTGTATATTCATTGTAAATTTAATTCTTTTTATTATTTAGCTTTGGTATCCAATTCACTGGATAATATTAATGAAACTAAAGAGAAGCACATCCAGACTTTGAATTCAGCACATACAAAATTATATGATGAAATAGAAAAAATTCAAACATGGACAACATCTGTTAAATTAGAAAGCAAGCAAAAAGTGAGTAGTACTAGTCTCATAATTCTATATAATAAATTTATATCAATTGGATTTCATTTCACTTATGTTTTTTATATGCATTGTTTTTTAATATTAACAGTAATTTTGTATGAAAATAGTGTTTTTTTTAAAAAAATTATTCATTTTATACTTATATTCTATTGTTTTTTTATGCCTGGTATCATACTTAAAGAATAAAAAGTTGGAAGAGTTAAGTCAAATTGTCGAATCCCAAAGGAAGGTTTTATTAGATTTGCAGATGCAGAATGAAAAATTAAGTATGCAACTAAGTGAAGAAATTCAACAAAGAATTGCTGTAATAGAAAAGTAATTTTAAATCTATTTTTTTCTCTAAAAATTTCAAATTTAAATTCAGTATTTCCTGATTTATTTGTGTTTATAAATATTTAATAATTATAAAATGTGTATTCCATTTAGATTTTGTTATTCTAAAGAACTGTATGCGACTATCAGAAAGAAATTTAATGATTTGCAAGGAGAATTCAACAATTGTACGTATATATTTTGTTGTTTTTGTAATTAAAAAAAATCAATTTTTAGTACTTAATATTATAAAAACAAAGTACAAGTTTTACTGAAAATTAAGTTTTTAATTAGGTCAAAAAATAAAAGATGCTGTTAATTCTTGCAATGAAGAGAGAATAAAAGCAGTTGAGGTATTTTTTTTTACAATTTTTATTTCTTAATAGTTAAATAATGCATAAAGTAAAATGATTATCGATTTGATTGTTAAATTAATGAAAATATTTTTTCTCTTTACTTTTGACAGACATTATCAAAGAAATATGATACAATGTGCACAGAATACTCTGAGAAAATTACATACCTGGATAAGGCTTGTATGTTTTACTGTTTGATTTGAATTTTAAATCTTTCATTAGGAAAGACTAAAACTTATATGATGCTTAAAAGGAGTTAAATTTTTTCAGCTTACTTCCAAAATTAAGATAAAATTTTATTAATAATAGTTTAAAATGTCAAATACAAAGTTTCAGTTATATTTGGCTTTTTCAGTTTTAATAACTGTGACAGATTATTCAGAATTTAGTAGTTAGAACTGTATAATCTGAAAATATCTATTATTTATGACTGTGATGAAGTATATAATCACTAATTATACACTTTCTATTCTGTGTGATGTAAACAGTCAGTTCTATGTGATGTAGAAAATTATATATTAGTGAATGGTAATTTAGAAGACAAAAATGAAGTTAAGAATGAAATGTTTCCCTATAGGGAAATATTAAATAATATAAATTATTAAATGATATAAAGCTATATATATATATATATGGTACAAACATATCTGAATTGGTTTATTCTACCCAAATCAGCCTTTGAATTAGAATATAAGCCAAGAGTAATAAATACCCAAATTAAAATTGATTATTGTTATAATGGAAATTAACTCATCTTTCTAGTACTACTTGTAGTCCTCACCACTTGTTAACAATCATCCATTTATACCAGCAACTATACACTGCATAGGAGTTAAAATGCTTTACTGAATAATTGTGTGTCTATTTCTGTCTGTGTTATCTCTCTATAACAAAATATGTTTTAAATTATATCTATATATTTTTAAACTATTAGTCTATAAAAACAAGGTAAAAAAAAACAAGTTGGCTCTGAAGCATGAAGGAATTAATTCTATATTCATTAATGTTAATGGAATGCTTCTTTTCATGACCAAAGGTTCAGAAGGAATTAAGTTTGTGAACTAAAATATCTCTGTATGTGCTTTTATGGCATACATTTTATGTAAGTGAGGTTCATTATTGTAAAAGGAAAGTGGCAGTTCATTACCTGAATCTCAGAAGGAATTAAGTTTGTGAACTAAGGTTTCACTATATGTACTTCACTGCACAAATTTCATATAAGTAAGATTTTCTTTAAAATGCTTCTTTTGAGTACACCAAAATATAAACTGAGATATTTATAAAAGATTTATTTAAATTTAATATTTCTAATGGTTATTGTATACATTCCATTTTTTTATTTGTGTTACTTATGGTTAATTTTATTAATATTTATCAAATCTTATATTTTAAGTGAAAAATGAAAGAAATAATGTAATGATGTTAAAAGATCTGTGTGAACAGCAGAATGCCAATGCAGAGAAAGAGGTATAATTTTAACTAATTAATCTGAAGTGAATTAAAACTATTAGAGACATAATAGTATTTTCTTAGAATGAATATTTAAAATTAAAATTGGTATTAAAATTTTTATTCTTTTTAAAATTTTATTATTATTATTATTATCATCATCTTTTTTTAATTCACAAATTTAGTTGAAAATTTAGATAACAGCTGTTCAACTATTTTGTTTCATGATTTTATTTCTATTAGTGTTTTGACTATTAACCCAAGATAGATTAATTTTTTCATAACTTAATTTGTTGTTAGAACAAATAGAAACTATAGTTAATAGTTTGGTAAGTGCATCATTAATGAAACTGAAACACATTCTAATAAAATTTAGACACAATTAATTTTGAGAATGTTTGCAAAATGGATGTCTTTTTAAATTTTTTTTATTTTAAAGTTTGTAAATGAAAACTTGCATTAATTTATTGAATTTTTAGCATAAATCTTTCTGTAAATTAATTGAAAACTACCAAGGGGAGTTAAAAAACTTTTCTAAAGACTTAGAAGATGAAAAGAGTAGAGTATCACTCTTAGAGTATGAAAAAAGTAAGCATTCTTTTGATTAAAATGTCTGTGATTCTTCTTACCTCCTGTTCCATGTAAGATACTGACTAAAATGTACACCCTTTTTCGTTTTAAAGGTGGTATGTTACAAAAAATTTCCCACCTAGAAAAAAATAATGAAATGAATTTGAAAAAATTAAAGGAAACAGAAGAGCAAATTAAATTGGTTAATGTAAGTATAACACTCATAATTTAGTTTTAAATTACACATCCAAATACAATATAAAATATGTTTTAGTTGAATGAATCACAGTTTGATACAGATATTTCTAATGCATTAATATTATAGATTTTTTTTTAATATAAGAGGGAATGGAATTGATATATTTTTCTTGTAAATGTTAATAAATTATAAATTTGATGTTATTATTTTCATTTTCTAAAAAAAAAAAAATGGTCTTGTTCTAAGTTACATTGTTTTATTGCCAGTAATTAAATCTTTTACTATTATTTTCTATTATTATTGGCAAACTACTCTTAAAATTGGATGAAAATAAATGCAAATATGTTTAAAATTTCTCTACAGTATCTCCTTTCTTTGTATCCAAAATTTTCTTAGCGTTAGTTTCATCTTTTAGGAAAATAAATTTGAAATGGAAAAGAGTCTTGCTTCTGAAAAAGAAAATGTGAATAGCTTAAATAAAAAATGTGAAGAACTTGAGAAAATGAAAGTTAAACAAAAAGATGAATATGAAGAAAATTGTTGTACTTTAAAAACAAAAATTAATACTTTAGAAAATTCTCTTATGGAATTGAAGCTAAAGTAGGATTTTTACTTTAATTAAAAATATAACGTTTTATTCCTTAAGTTTTAATGTGATTACATTTCAGTCAGATGCTACTCTTCATTCCTAAGGTACAGTCTTTTATTGATTCAATTTGCTATTTGTTATCACATGCTCTATCTAGAGTAGTTTAAGTATAGATGTTTGTAATAGTTAAAAAAAAAGTTGTAACGGTGGGAAATTGTAGGGTGTATTGATTTTATGAATTTATTTAAAGAAATATAATATATGTAGTTTAATGCTGTTGACAGAGAATATCTGCTTAAATGGAAAAATATATTATCAAACTTATTATAATAAATCCTGTGAGTAATAGTTAGTTTTGTTAGATATTTGTATACAGATAAATAATTTCAGCTGAAAAAACTGTCAGATTTTATCACTTGTAATATGTTTTCTTCTTTTTTTATCAGTGTTAGGCATTTTTCTTAAAACTATAACTACTTCAGTTTACCGCTTTCATGTCATAAAGTTTTAATGTGGACAATTTAAAAAGGTATTATAAAGCCATGGTGTCTCCATTCTAAACTTTTTTCCAAATCATGTTATTTATTATGAAAATTATTTAAATATGTTTTTACGAAAAATATTATACATTTTATTAGTAATATTTGGTTATATATGAGTCATTCTGAAGCTAATAAGGTAAGTCTATTTTGTTATGATTTCAGACTTTCGTAAATTTAAATAAAATAAATAACATTCCTTTTAGTTTTTAAATACTTTACTCATTGTTTGAACAATAATAATTGTTTATTATTAAATTTTTAATAAACCTCAAAATTAAAAAAAAATAATGTATTACTAACATAAACTTTCTTGTTATTTTTGAGGGGACTTAAACTGATGTGATTTCTGAGTGACTACTATAAAGTTAGAAAGCTTGCTGATAAAAATTTTTTGTGACTTAATATCAGTTTGAAAGTTTTGAAATATTTTTTGCTTCAATAAGTTAGAACTTTTATATAAGAAAGGGGAAGAGATTTTGGATCCCCCCATCTATCTCTTGGATTGAAAATTTGAGGAGAGTGTTAGTTAAATATTCAGTTATATTTCCCCTCTCTTTTTCCACATTGGGTGCAATGAGGAAAAAATTATAAGACAAATATGCATAGCAGCTAAATATTTCATGAATTCTGTTTTTGATAATTGCCAATGTGTGTGATCAATGTGATTAGATGCAGATTATGCTCACCATAAGGCAAATGATTTATTAAACTTGATACAAATGATGTTAATTCAAAAAGCTTTTGTGTTCTTTTGCTGAATGGACTGCATAATTTAAACGTAATATTGCTTTATTATTAATAAGGTACTTGAATTATATTTTTTCAATATGAATTTGAACTTGTGTGGATCTTTCAAAATATGTTTATTAATTTAAAGAAAATTTTCTTAAATTTCATGTATGATATATTTGTTAATGAAGTTTTCTCATTTCTTAAATTTATTTAGATATGAGGGATTGCAATCAAACAATGAGGACTTATCAATAAAATTACAAGAAACTGAAAATGAAAAAAGTAATGGCCTATTTTGAAAAATATTGTACATTATTAATGTTGATAGTTGACACTACAAATAACTAAATTTCTTATCAGGGACCTTAGAAAAGAATATATCACTTGTAAAGGAAGAAAAACAAAAATTGGAAGATAAATTAACTGTATGTATTTTTCATAATGTTGGAGTTTAATAATTTAAAGACTTCTCATTAAAATTAAAACATGATTACCAAAAGTTATTTTGAAATATTTCTAAGACCTAGAATAATATAATTATACATAATATATTTTATTGAATTATAATCCTAAGTTTGGTAATGAAGACTTAAAGCAGTAATAACTTTTTAAGTAATTTTAAAATCTTATAAATAGATTGATGCAAAAATTACTGATGAAGTAACTACTCAGCTCATGAGAGAAAAAAATAATCTTGAGTTAATTCTGAAGAATACAAAGGACGAATTACAAGAAACTTTGTAGGTTATTTATAACTTATTGTTATTAATTCTTTTACATGCAATTACAATCACATTAAAAATAATATTTTACTCTATTCATTAAAAATTTTATTTTATGCTTCATATCATACATGATTGTTTTATAGAATTATATGAATAATATGTTCCCAGTTAAATGACAAATTCATAAAAAAAAATCATCCAAAATTTCATCTGTTTTATTTTTTTAATTTCAAGCATATTTTTTGAAAGTATTTTAAAAGTCAAATTTTAGAATTTTTCTCTCTGGAGGTAGGAGATTTGTGTAGATATTTTAAGTTTTAATTGTAAATTAGATTAGGTATGTATGTGAGGATATCTTCTAATGAACTTCAGAGCACAGAAGTATGCAAGTACCAAAAGAGGAAAAATAATCTAAGGAATCCAGTTCGGTCATTTAAATTTTAAAATTACAATTAGAAAAA
This sequence comes from Pardosa pseudoannulata, assembly GCA_032207245.1. Taxonomy (NCBI): domain Eukaryota; kingdom Metazoa; phylum Arthropoda; class Arachnida; order Araneae; family Lycosidae; genus Pardosa; species Pardosa pseudoannulata. Next base: position 166,142,496 of record CM063501.1, read on the forward strand.
TAGTAGTTAAATACTCTATAAATAGTGCCATCATCCATTGTTTATATTACCACCATCAGTCATTTTAAGGAAATTTAGAGGTTAAATAATTCTGCAGGCTATTTCTGTTTATTTTATTTAAGGATATTTTAATATGATATGGCTTTTTTTATTATTTTATTATTTATTTATTTATTTTTTTTAAACAAAATTACATTTTTTTGTATCTTTTGAGATTAAAAAAAAAGTTTCAATGTATTACATGCACATTATTTTTGAACCACCTTGTATCTTTTCCTCATCATCATGCATAATTGTATTTTAAATCATGGGGAAGTGCATACTTTACTCTTTTTGAATGAGTAATTTTATGAATTTAATTCCTAAAATTTTTTTTACAATATTTTTTAAAAGTAATGCAAAATTTGACTTAAACATTTATAAATTTTGCAATTTTTAGAAATAATTGCTCAAAACTCTTTTTCCATATGCCTTGTTACATTATCCATGTTTTGACTGAAAATTCTTAAAAAATTGCAGATTTAATTTTTTATTTTTTGTCTAATAACATTTTTTCAAGGCTGCATTTATATAATTTCTTTTTTATATTTCTTTTAAGATTAAAAGTTACTAGAGTTAGTTATAAATATAGAAAATTTGGAAATAAAAAAGAAATTTAAAACTTCATGTAGTATTTATTCCCATAGTATTTATTTATAATTCAGCCTCTGTTACATTACCCTTTTTGCTTAGTAGAGAATATTCAGCATGCGTCACATTATCACCCTTTTTATCTCCACCAGGAAAAAATGCATTATTCAAGCTAGTCCAAGCAAAGCTGGGCTGCTCTGTTGGTTTATAGTAGTATTATATCTTATTATCACATTCAATATGCATTTTCAAGGTTTGTATAGAGCTTGAAAGGGCTTTAAAACTTCTTTTTTCCTCAATGAAGAGAAAAGTCTTTAAAGCTGCTTTTTTAAAATGTGGAATTATGTGGGCTTTTTTTGTTGCCTTTTCCTCTGTTACACATAATTGTTATTACATATTTTTTATAATAGTATTACTACCAAAGTCATTTGATAATAAATTACAGTTTTTAAGTGTTCTTATTTGATTGTTATTATGATCTTTATTTTGATGTAATATTAATAGGTAACTAACTTCATAGTGTGAATCTCTAATTTTTATTTTTGTTATTTTATATTGTTAGTTCACATTAAAATATCATTTAAAATATAAAAGAATTTTTGTATTTTCTCATAGTATATTTACGAATTATTACATCTCCAAAAAAATTCTGTTGTATTTTGAATATGCATTTAAAAGATTTGTGGATATTTGACAAGACATTTTAGTGTACTATAATCAAAATTGTTATGTGAACTCTTGGGCTGTTTAACTTAAATTTAATCTTTGTGATCCTTTAAAATTAAAATCAATATTTTTTAGAACAAAGATACTAGATATTCTCTTTTAAAAATTTCATCTTTATTCAAGTTTTTTTAAAGTCAAGGTGGAAAAAGATAAGAACTGTAAAATTGCAAAATGAAATCTTAATCTATTAAGTCAAAATCATCCTTATAGTCATTTCCTATGAAGTGTAATTTTTTAAGAATTATTTCTAAATGTTTATTTTTGAATGCCATAGTATGGAATAAAAAAAGCATGTTTGATTAACCAGGGATAACCCTTCTAACCAGGAATTTACTAATTATTATCTAGTTTGTATTTAATGATATATATATATATATATATATATATATATATATATATATATATATATATAAAGGTGCATGGTTTTTTATAATTTTTTTAAATTCAATATCTTAATTAACTGCTTGGTTAATTTTCTTTGTACTAAATCTTTTTAATATCACATTTTTAAATCAAAAGGGTTGATCTCTCTATACTACATTAAAAACAGTGCTACATTTTAATAAACATTACTATATTTTCATTAACTAACATTTTAAAACTATTCCAGAGAAGTTAAATTTGAAGAAACAGGTATAAGATTAAAAATATTTTCATGCACTGTTATAAGTTTCTGTATTTTTGATTAAGAACAACAACTATATTGGAAGTCTGATGGCTGTTTTGTGGTTTTATTTTAATCTTTATAAAAACAAATATTAAACAGGGTTCATTATTTATCAGGCCAAATATAAATTAAAACAAAATGCTGCATAAAGTACAAAGTAAATATATTATTAATAAAGTTAATAAAAATTAAAAAAAATACTAAATTTTATCAGGTTTAATTTTGCTATATCTTAGTGCTTCAACAGATTTGCTTTATCAAAACTTAAGATACAAATCCCTCCCCCTTTTTTTTCAATGACTTTAATGCCTGTTCTAAGGATTCTTTTTATATTGTACCATGTGTACTCCAATTTTTTTTAAATCTGCTAGCTTTTTCTTTTTTTTTCCATTTACCAAGTCAAAAATAATTTTCAGGATTGTATCTCTGTATGTTTTTAACTATGTTTATATATGTTATATGTTTGGCAAGTGACATTTATTTTTCTATTAAAAATAGTCTTATCTTATTTTTTAAATATTATTCAGTCCTATCAATCATTAATAACATAATTATGTAAACTTCTACAGCATGCAATCTAATTTTCAAATTTATAGCTTCAATATTTAATTTTTTTGGGATATTTATTGTTTTCATAATATACTATGGTTTTAGATACTCTTTACTTTAAGGAGTTCATCCTTCATATTTTTATTTCTAAGCATGTAATGACCATTTGTAAAGATGTAAATGTTCTTGATATTATGTGAATCTGTTAAATAAAATAAGAATTTATTCTACCAAATTAAAGCATTTTCCTTGCTTTTCACTATTAAACTTAAAAGGAGACAAGTCAGTGAGCCACTTGGCATACTTAATTTTTAGTTTTTAAATTTTAGTAAAGTTACTTTGATCTTACCTTTAAATATTTTACCCTTTATTCAAAAGATAGTATAAATCATTATTTTATTTAGAATATTAATTAAAATTGAAAGTGATTTTTTTTATTAATGCTATCAGATTTTAAAAGATAAAAATTTAATTTTTTGCTACTTTCAATCTCCTACTGCTATTTTATATTATTACTACTATCCTTTTTGTATCTTAGTAATACTTTTGAACATAAAGATTGTTAAATAATCTGTTTGATAGTTTATATGTTGTAGTAATTTAAAGTTTATTGCTTTATATGCATTTAAGAAACTTATCTTTTTATTTTTCAATGTGTAGGTCAGAAAAGAAAAACCTGTCTAAAATTTGTTTAGAAAAAGAAGAAAAGCTTGCCGAAATCCTAAATGAGTTGAGTGTAGCTGTAAGTAATTTTCAAATCATTTTTTAAAAGGTATTAAATACAAATTAAAAACTATATTTAATAGCTAAGGAAAATTAAATTGTCTCTTTATCTCCAAAATTAACATAAAACATTAAAAATCTCCTTTATTAATACCAGAAATATTAAAGTAATTATAACTTATAAAAAAATTTAAAGCCTGAAAACCCCTAAAATTTGAGGGAAATAGTTATACCCTCCTCAAAGCATTAGTATTAGGTGGAGAATTCTTTTACAATTATAGTTGAAATAGTTGAGTGTAAAAAATATTGGGCACTTTAATAATATATTTTTTTAATTATAAAGGGTAATTTTATCTCTATTTCTATAGTATTTCTAACTATTAATTTATTCATAAATTTAGTATCTTTTCATAAATTTAAGAAAATGTGTAATATACATATATGCACATATATACATACAGTGGAACCTCAATCTACTGTTTTTCAATTAGATGGAAATGGAAAATGAAGACTATGGGAAATTGATTATAGAAATTCAGTAAAATGTGTGACTATGAATAAATTAATTGTTTACAATACTAATTGGAAGTATTTAATATTTTATAATAAATAACTTATATTTAGATTGATATTTCATGTTTTAAAAATTGTTTTGTAATTAATACCAACTTTGTGTTAGTGTATTTCCTAACTGAAGCTTAATCTATTGCTTTTACCCCGGCAATTACATTGTCTCTGGCACTATGCATGTATATAAGGGATTTTAATTTTGACAAAGCTTTATGTTATTTAGAAAAACTCTCTACTGTTTCAAGTTTGTTTTGTATCTTATTTCTTGTCAGAGTGTAGGTGTCCTCCACTATTGTCAACCCTCTTGTTGTTATGTTATTAATCCTTTGTTTGTTTAGTTAATCTCCTGATGAGCCACAAAGCTTTTTGTTATCCACACAACCTTTAAATGTTCTTAACACACACACCCATAATTACATTTCCACCAATCTCCCAAATTCCACAAAAATGATACAAATAAATAATGCTGGAATGAAAATGAAAATGCTGCAAAAAGAATCAAATGAATAATCCTGGAATGATAGATCAAAGTTCTGTTGTATATGTATATATATAGAGAAAGTAATAATTTGTTATTTTCAGATTTTTTTTTCTACCAAAAGCTCAAAATGTAATTTTTTTTATGCTTTTTTGAATTCCTAATCATGGTTTTGTACTTACTTGAATTAATAGACATTGAAGATTGATGAGTTAAGAAATATAGATGAAAAATACAATGATACTTTAAAGATAATTGAAGAAATGGAGGTTCAAAACCAAAGAAATTTGGAATTTCTATCTTCAAAAGTAAGTTTATATGTTGTATAATTTATTTTGTTTTTGCATAATGTTTTGTAAATACTGTTTTACTCTTCCATAAATTATATTCCTATTATTATTCAACTTTCTGTGCAGACATTATTGTTTTGAGTGTTTTCCAAAATGCCTTCTTTGTAATTGTTAAAAACACTTAAATGTTTCTGTTTCTTTTCTTTCCATCATTTATTTCTTAGCATAAACATTTACATGAAACACTTGTTCTATGTAAAGCTGAATTAGCTAGAACCTCATATTTAAAAGTAATTAAATGAGTAGAAAATGGATATATTGTAGGGTGTAGTTTATTCAGTGAAAAATGGATGAACTGTGGGATGCTTTGTTAGGTCTAGTTTGCATTTACACAAAACTTTCACAATCCTTAAAAATTTTTGAAACGTCTTTGAAATATTTTTTTTACCAACTTAGGGTCCTGAAAAAGGATAAAAAGTTCTTGATGTTTTTCAGCTTAAGTTATTCTGAACTTCTAGTTACGAGCATTTGCTACATTTATGTAATCATCAATAATAAAACTTGTGTCTTGCCAATAAATCTTTTGTTTTCCTGATTTCTAGCCATGCTTTCGATAAAACAACAAATAGCATAATTTATTTTTTTTTTTCAATTGACATTCATACAAACATACATTCATTATTAATTCAGCTAGTATTTTACTTTTTTTTTAAATGTAAAATTTTTTTGTGTTAAATTTTAAAATAAATATATAACTTTAAATGATTGAAAACAATTGATATAATCCCATTTAATTTTGCCATACCTTTTTATTTATTTGTTTATTTATAATGTAGTATAAAAATTTACTTTCATGTCATAAAATGTACTTTGTTTGAAACATGAGAATTTTTATTTGGTTGAAGTGTATAGAAAATATATTGATCACAGTATTTAACCAGAGGAGAATGTCTTGCTAATTGAGTTTAATATTTGATTGATTTTGTGGGCATTGAAATTTTTGCTGTATAATTAATTATGCATATAACTTATTTACATTGTTCAGTAGATATTTGGTGGCACAATTAACATAGGTATAATTGTATTTTAATGGTATTATAAATTGAATAAAATTTTTATTAACTTAAAAATTAGGTCCTTAATAACTATTTTATGGTCCTAGAAAAGTGCTGATATTTTTTTGTATCACAAGAGTGGGATCCCTGCTTTAATCTAATTTGTATCTCTGTTCTTTTTGTCAGTGTGATGTATGCATTCATTGTTTTTAAAACACATTTAAATTCTTATAAAGCTTACTTAAAGTTTATATTAAATTGGCATTCCATAATTTTTTTACTTATGTTTGTAATTGTAGTTAAATTTCTTATTTTTATGTTTGTTTGTGTCTCTTCATACTATCTAAATTTCGGGATAAACAAGGTTTGGACAAGATTTAACTCAACTGCACATTTGTTTCTAATAGGAAAGTTAAATAAAGTTTAATTTTAAAAAAGAAATATACTGATTTTAGAAATTATTCTGCTTAAAATACAGTAAAATATAGCTTTATATATATGTATTATTTTCCTCTTATGGCTGCTTTTATCTTATTTTTCTCCTAACAATAGATTTGCCATAAAGTGTTTTTTTTTAATTGTTTTTACACTTTTAGAGCATTTTTTGTCTGTATATTAGATTGAATAGCAAGTTGTCCTATTTTCTTAATCTCCTCTAAATATTGATTGATATTTAAGTGAATTTTTACTTTTTAGGATAAAAAAATAAATGAATTGGATGAGTTAGATAAAAAATATACTGAAAGTCTAAGGGCAATTGAAAATTTAGAAAAATGCCTGGAGTCAAAAACTGAACAAATTAAAATGAAAGTAGGAAAATGTCTTTTGAACTCTGTACAATTTTCAGTTTTTGAGTTATAGTCTATTTTTTTATGTTGTACAATTTTTACTATATTTTTCATTTTTAATTTTGAAGAAATTCTATAACTTATGCAGTTTATTTTTCCTTTCTTTTTCTAAAGTGCAGTTAACTCTAGGATTAATTTTATATCATTTGTTTCTCTAAATTACCAATGCATTGATACAAATAATACTACATATTTTATATCATGAATAAGTTTAAGAGGAAATAGTTATTAGCAACAAAATAAGTTTAAAATTAGATTTTCTCTTATCATTACCAATGTTTCAATTACGTTTTAAGTTTGGTTATATTTTCTTTTCTAGTTTTTGTTTTTATGATGTTGAAAATAACTATAAATTTATTTACATAGTAATTAAAGGTTTATTAATTGAAAATAATAAATATTTATGAAGAGATGAAAATAATGCATTTATCTAGTATAGTTTAAAAACAGAGATAGTCCAGAACTGCTTACTTTCGGTGCAAAAAAATGTTTAGAATCCCTTATATTTGCTTGCATAGTTTTTAATACCCCCAATTTTTTTTTTGCTTGTTTTATAATAAACATTTGCCATTGTAACATAGTATATGTTTTCATACTGAATGGGAATTTCTAACTTGGGTACAATTCAGGTTTACTCTAAGATTGTGTCCTTACTTCTAACTTTTCAGTATGACTGAAATAAGCAGTATGAAAATAAGAACGATTTTCATTTGTATCTAATACTAATGTAAGAAACAAAACAGTTCATGTTCTATAAGAAGCCATGAACTTCAAAAACAAATAACTTTAGAATTTCAACTCTCTGATGAAGAAATTAATCTTTGTAAGCATGTCTCCTCCCTTATGCCCATCTTTCCCCCTGAAATATTTTTGTTATATAAGCAAGCCAAATGTAATAGAATGGTATAAGCTTTTGATATAACTGTAAGTGGTATTAGTTGCTGAATGAGGAATAGTCTTGGTTTTGTTATCCTTTCTAACATTTGATAAAAACATAAGTTTTAAAAGTATTAAGTTTCAGAAATAAAGCAATTTGTTTTGCATTGTTAAAGTAAGAATTTGAATGCATTAAATACCTTCTACAAACTTTATATTATGATTGAAAAGTTTTGTAAATTTCAAATTCTCTTTCTTTCATATGCTGATAGCAGCTTTATTTTATTTTTCAGGAAATGAGAATTGAAGAATTGTGCTCTATTGAAAAAAAGTATGCTGAAGCTGAAGAAAGAATTAAGGAAATGGATAATGATATTAAAGCTAAAAAAGAAAATCTTATTTCAAAAGTATTTTATTGTATTTTTTAATATACATTACACTTGAGTTATTATTTTTTATAATCTATATAAAATGTACCTGTAATGTGTCCATATCTATATATAATGTTCATTTTTTATGTTAAAAAATATAAAAGTAAGTTCGTTAGTGGTGGATGCTATTCATATAATTTACTAAGTTATGTAATTTTTATTTGTGGCTGAATTGATTTAGCATTTATGTTTTTAAATCTATGCAAAGAAATTTATTTTTATTTCTATAATTATCCAGAAATTATTTTCAAATAACAAGTATTTGATGCCAGATGAAATACTGTCGCATTCTGTTACACTTTTAGCCATCATTTTGTTACATAACTGTTACAGTTTACAGTATTATGAATAGTCAAAATCATCCATGTCAGGCATTGGAATTCAAATTCAGATTTCAGTCCTGAAAAACATTGACGTACTTGTTTGTTCTTATCTGACATCAGCAATACAGACCTCTGAAGTAAAATTATTCTTCTCACTATTCAAGCCTCTCTTCCAAACTTAGTCACTGAAATTGAATAAATTAATTAAAGAAGAGCAAATTACTTCTTAAGGTCAAACAATGGTTCAATGGGTATGGTACTGCTGTTCAGTATCAGAGTTTGTGGGTTCGAATGCCATTGGTAACATGAATGTGCATGGCCTTTCAGATTTGGCTTTATGCAGTAGGTTCTGGTCTCAGGAATATTGTATAACAAAACACTAGACTGTAGCACTCCAAACAAAATAAAAACCAAACTTATTAAAAAGTCTTATTCATTATGACTCAGCAAATCCTGCAAGTAAGTAAAAACCCTTATTCATTTTCATCTATGTTTTTTAAAATTTATCTTTTGGGGAAATATAAAACCTAAAAAGATATTAAAATTATTAAGGCTCCATTTCTTGTATCCCTTGATGGACACACTTTAAACATTTTTTTTCTATGAAATTAAATCAACTGTGGGAATCTTCTTCTAAAGGCTCAAATAGTAAGTGTTTAAATACTAAAAATTTCTGCTATCCTTACTTTTTATTCATTTAAAATTTTAATTTGTGATGTATAAAATTTTTGCAACTTAATTGAGGGTGTCTAATTAGTAATTTTTTTAAACCTTTTAGTCGTCATTTTATTTCAAATGAGATTGTAGGTTAATTAATGAGAATATAAGAAATAGTTATGCCAATATAAATATAGGGGTATCTAATTTCTCAGACTTTTTATTATTTTTTTGACATACCAGATAAATTATGGATATTTCTAAAATTATACTTTATGTAATTATTAGTGTAAAAAGATTTATGTCTAAAATTAATTTTGCTGAAAAAAAAAATAAAAATTCACACAGCCAGTTTAATTTCATATTTCTATATAAATAAATCTTTTGAAAAATAAGCTTATTCTATTAAAATGTAATAAAATTATTAAATTTATTGGTCTAAACAATTAAATTTGTACTGTAAATTATAATTTATATTAAATTCATTTATTTGATCAATTTTACTGTTTTATTTGTAGCCATTTTTATTTACAATGCATTTAAATAACTTAGAAATTCTATTAGTTTATATCATATTCATTTTATGCATGAATTTGTGTTTAGTAAAATTAATTTTAATAAAAATAAGAAATCTTACAAAAGAATGCTTATTAATGAATAATATTTATTATTAAATATTAGACCTAATTTATATTTAGAGTTTCTGTTACATACCTAAAATAGTTATTGTCTGATAAATAATTAGGACCTGAAAATAGAAGAATTAAAAAATGTTGAAGCAAATCACCATGAATTTGTAGAAAAAGTTAAAGAGTTAGAAAATGTTATTCAACAAAAGTTAGAACTTCTTGCCTCTAAAGAAAATATGGTATACTGATTTAGTTTTGTTAAAAGTTTAGAGAATAGCTGTCTCTGAATAGTTAAAAAGCATTCAAATTTTAGCTTAATATTTTTAACTAGTTTCAATTGAAGAAAAAATGATTAAATCTGCATTATTATTAATATTCATGACAAGTTTAAGACTAATTTTTTTTCACATTTTGAAAATGAAAATTATTGTGTAATATTTTTAGTCATTAATCTTGTAAAAATGTAGTGTTTGATGTTATCTGCTTTTACTGAAAAATAAGCTCAAAAATGTAGATTTTTATCTGTAAATTTCATTATTATCAGCAGTAGTGATTTATTTTAAAAGCTATAAAATTAAATGGAGCAATAGATTTAGATTTAGTTTGACTGTTATATCTGATAATTTAATATTAAAAATAAATTATGACTTTGTTATTGTTGTCTTTTAGATAGAAGATTTAAATATAAAATTGAAAGAAAATGGAATAATATTAGAAAAACTTGAATATGAGAATATTGCAATGAAAGATAATATAATTGCTGAGAGAGAAAGTGTAAAAGTGTGCTTAGAGTGTGAAATAATGAAAGAAAAGGTGATTATCTTGTTTTCTGTATTTCATATTACATTTACAAAGTTTAATATATTCATATTATCAATTAAATAGGGATGGGGATGGATAACATGCTTTACATATGTTGAAATTGATAAATCTTATAGGTAATCAACAAAACTGGCATTAATGCAAATTCAATGCAATTTTGCATAATGCAAATTTTGTATTTCAAAATCTATAATTTAAAAAAATTTAATAGACAAATACTGAATGCATTGCCTTTTTTACTTCTTTATATGCTTTCAACTTATATCATTTATATTTGCATATTATTTTCATAATAAAATTAATTAAAGTGGAGTAATTTAATAAAATTTTATATGATTTGCCTCTTAAAATAATTTTTCATAGTATATACAATTCATTTGAAATGATATTAAGACTTAAAAAAAGTTAATGTAAAATAAAATTTAAAATATTTAATATATATTAGGTTTTATTTTAGAATAGAGGTGATTTAGATACTTTTGCAGGTAAAGGGAATTGAAGATCTGAACAGAATACTAAAGAACACTCAAAATGAATTAGAAAATCAAAGGCTACGAGCAGAAAAAACTCTGAAGCTTTTGAGTGAAACTGAAGTAAGTTTTTATTTTTATAATGCAAATGAGATGAAATTGTACTAATTTACTCATCCAGCTAAAATGTGTAAGTGGATAAACTTGGCAAATTTTTTTTTCATGAATTATAGTTTTATATATAATTTTTTCTCTTGGTATACAATATCTTGTAGGAGTTATAATTAGTAACACCAATATATTCCTGGTTTTGGCATTCAAAATAATTTATTGAACAATGAAGGAATCTATAAATTTCAACCAACACTGTAAAATATGGGTTAAGCTAACAGGTTTTAGGAAAGAAATTCACTATTATATGTCGTAAACTTAAATCTTAAAATTATTATTAATATTGACTATTTTTGATAGCCATGAAATTTATTTCTAAAATATCTATAAATGAAACATTGTTGTCTGATTTAACCCTTGTGGGGTGGGTTATACTGTTGTTGTTTACTATAACAGAAAATATCAATTATATCAAGAAATCTCTCTAAAAGTAAATTAAGAATGGAAACTCTAAACTCTTATATTAAGTAGTTTCTTATTCTTTTCTTCAGAAACATTCAAGAAACTGAATAATATATTTTAATCAAAGATAAGCTCTGGATTTAGAATTTTTTGGTGTCCAGTTTGATAGGTCAGGAGTAAACAGTGACCTTCAAAATGAGTTATCAGTTCCTAATTCTTTTTATTATATTAATCCAAACTTATATGCCAAACTTATCTAAGCAGACAAATGTCTTCATCTACAGGACCTACACGATGATAGTTCTACAGAATTGCATGTGCAAAGTCCTCTAATGCTTCAAACAATAATGCATGAAATAGCAAGTAAAAATAAATAAAAGCTTGAAAGTGGAAAGGATAGAAGGCATAAATTCTTGAGTAGTCATATATTTAACATAACAAATGTATTCAGAGTACATAGATTAAGGACAAGAAAAACATTTTTTGAGCCAGAGCTTAACTGTTCACTTTGATGGTGCAAAACAAAATGACCAGTTTTGTTAAATGAATGAAAATGGGTTTCCGGAGCCAGTCAACAGGCTGCAGGTTTTGTGATTTGTTCATTAATGAGATCCAAAGTTAAAAAGGTCAGATTTTAACAACTTTACACATTTTTTCTTACATTTTAAGAAATGTCTTTAATTTATTGGTATCCTTACATACACATTAAAATCTGCTGAATTATCTGTCAATAAATAACTCAACTCCTCAAAAACAGCTGGGAGTTTGGGGTCAAGACAAGTATTGATTGATTTGAAAAATTGAGGGACTCATTTAGGCAAGTCTCATCTTTATAAGACCATAATTAACAGAGATATTAATTAAAAATCATTCAGAATGGTCTTTTAGTCAAAATTTGTGTTTTTATAAGCAAAAGATTGATGGAATTAGCTTTTTTTGACAGCATAAATAAAGTATTTGAAAAGTGATCTTTACCAGATATCTTACCTGGGTTGGTTTGGAGCACTACAGTCTACTTTTTTACTACATGAGTGTATCTAGATTGGAATTTAGCATGAAGGCAGGTTTCTCTAGATTTGAAATATTTTGGGTAATTGATTTCTTTAAGTTCTATCTTTGTATAACCATAATTAAGGTAGATATTAATTAAAAACCACCCTAAATGTTAATTCTTTTGGACTAAATGCATTTATTTTTTTCTGTGCAAATGATTTACTTTTCATGATTTGGATGAAAAATGTCATTGTTATGATGTCACAACTGTAAAATGTTTGTGATAATCACATCAATTATTACATCCTTGTTTTGTGATTGCAACCTTCATTAATTCTCATTAATTTTTAAACTTATTTGTGACATACATTTCTTATCTTTCGACAACCAAAATTCTGGTCTAAAATTATCCTATTTTTTATTTTACAAGTATTATATAACAAACTTTTCACTGTGAGTAAAAATATTTAATTTATTATCTATTTTATACATATACCACTTCGTTGTTTTTTTAGAATAGAAATATAAATGTTCAGAAATATTTTACAACTGAGTAGGATTATTCATTTCTGTGTGTATGGAGCTTTACCATTTATTTAAACTTTTTCGTTTCTATTTCTCTTAAAAATTTATTAATCAATGAAATTAAAACATTTCTTTGATTCAATCATAGTGAAGTAAACTTTAAAATTTATAAAAAAGGCTGACTGTGTTTAAAATAAAATATTAAATTGAAGAATATTCATCTGTGAACCAACAATAGGGGTGGGGTAGTAAGTTTAAAGGATTATACATTCGATTAATTCTAGTATACATATTTCTAGAGTTTAGTACTTTTCCTCCATTATTGTCAAACATGTTATAATGCACAAAAAGGCTGTATTTGAATCTCAGACATGAAATATTGAGCAGAAAAGGGTAAATAAAATTTTTCCAAGATGAAAGAGTGAACTCTTTCTTCCTCTAAACATTAATCTGCCCCTGAACCTTTGAAAATATTAATTTTCAATCTTGGAAAGATGCCAAGACTATCTTCTTTGTGATGAAGCCACTTTTGTTTGCCAACAGTAAAAATATAACAAGAGGAGGGCTATATCGCATCTGTTTTATAAAAAATATTGCAGTACAGGATTAAACCTTTAAGTATTGCAGTATAGGCAATAATCTATTATTTATTTTATATTTTATATATTTATTAATGTTTCTTGAATTAAAAATTTTTTGGTTCTAAAGTTCAAGAACATTCATTATTTTAGAAAAAATTATCAAGTCTCTATACAATAAATATATGCATGACAACATATAGCTAAATATTTTCCTTTTTTTTTTCAACCTGACTTTTTATTTTTGTCTTTTATCTTTCTACTCAACCATACTTTTTTTTCTGAAGAAATAGTAGTGAACTGATTTTTGATCAAAAATTTTCAGGAGTTCATTTGTGTTAAAGCTATCTTATGTTTATTTACTAGGTTCAAGTAAAATAGATAAGATCTTATTGATAACTCCAAAAAATGTAAAAAATGTGTGTAATGGCAGATGTATAGAAAAGACAAATGGCTGAGGTACAGAGAAAATGAAGAGTAAAACTGTTTGAAGAAGTTGTAGCAACATGTATAACTCAAGCTGAAAGATTATTTTTCTGTGTTTTCTGGTTTTTATTTTTGTTTCTTTTTAGTGGGGTATTTTTGTTTTAGATTCAACTGGAATTTATCTATACATGTTTTGCCATTAACATGTAGCATAGAGATGGGAATGCTTATTCACACCTGCCAGTCACCTTGTGGGCAAAGTATGCTAGTATTTATAATAAAATAATTTGAAATTGTTTTTGGGGAATCATTAAAAATTTTTCTAAAATTGTATCCATAATAGAAATTTATTTAATAAACTTCAAATCTTATTATATTTTTATTCACCAGGACAATTTTGATGACATGAGAATAAACAAAGAGAAGGAAATAATCAAATATAAAGACTCTATTCAAGGTTTACAACATGAGCTAAGAGTTCTCAAAGTTGAAGTAATAATTAAATTTTATTTTTACAAACTTATCTTCATTTACAGTTGGTTATTTGAATTATGTGTGCTTCATACTCTTGTAAATAACTATATCTTATTTAATAATATATTTAAATTTTTGTATATAATATGTTTTTTGTTTATAGTTTTATTATTTTTGTTTTGTAAACATAAAATTTAGTTATTTGGGTTGTGTAGTTTAGTTTTTAATAATGGCAATTATTTAGTAATTTAATAAAAGTTTTTTAAAATAAAATTCTCATACCCATTACTCAATTACTCACAAGGAGTTTTTTCCTTGTGTTTATGAGATCTCAGTTGTGTATGGTTATTAAATGTAGGCTAATTTTACATTTTGTTTAAGATAGATAGATATGCAAACTTGATTTTTAATAACATTGTTAGAATTATACTTGTATAACATGTTCATTGTTAAATAAAGTTTTCTTAAGTTAATTTTTCATTTAATACTTTCTTTATCAAATTTTTACTTAAATGAACAGGTGTTATTGCTATTTTATTTAGATTTACAGAACCTTACTCCTTTTAAGATTGATAAAAAAGAGAATATGAAACAGGGGATATATATGTGTGTCTTTTTGCAATAATATAAAAAAATATAGTAGTATAAAATTATATATACTCATTTTACTCTGTTAATTATCAATTTACTGTTGTGCTTTTTTATATTCGAATCATTTTATTTTAAGCAATTACTTTTAAGTATTAATTTCTTTTTAATTAAATACTGGTGAGAGATGCAGAAAACCTAAAAACAGAAAATGAAGCATTACAGATGAAAATTGAAGAACTTACTCTTCAAAATGTTTGTATAACTTTCTTTTTAAAAGCATCATCAAACTGTATTTATAATTATATTGCATTCTTATTGTGAGATTTTCCTTTTTTATAATTAGAATGGTGATTTTCAAAGAATAAAGTCTGAAAATGAAAAGCTTAAAAAAGACGTTGAAGATCTTAAGTCTAAAATGGTTTGTTTAGTATTTTTTGTCTTCCAATTAAAAGTCTTAAATTTGACATATCATATTTGTATTCTTACAATATTTTAAATAACTTATTAAATTTTAGTTGTTAATATAAATTTTATAGAATACCATTAATTTTGGTGAAAATGTATCAGAGGGAAAATCTAAGCAAAATGGACTGAAGAAAGAATTTGAAAAACACCAAGATTCATTATTTATGAAGCAAAATGAAGTAAGATAATTTTTTTAGTGTAAAACTAAATGATTTTTAATACTTTGTTACAAATGGTGTTAAAAAATCTAAATATTAGAATCAGTACCTGTGATTATTATCTTGCAACTTTTAATAATAAAAATACTCTTAAATTTGTTTTTTAATTGTTTGGTAGAATTAATATCTAATGTACTTATATATAGAACTTTCCTTCCATCTGCCCTCTTCTTCTCAGAAAATTTTGTTTAAATTCTGAGAACTAAATTGAATATTTTATTCTGTGATTCATTTTTTTTGCACAATAATTTTCTAATCTTGTTATAAAATGTTAAGTACCCAAATTCTGTTACTTAATATTTTATAATGTACTGTTTGAATCTTGATTCCTTTTTAGAAACTTTTCAATAAATCTAACCATCATGTCATACAAAATATCAATTGTTTAAAATGAAAAAAAATTGGTTGAAATGCTGAAAAAAAAAGTAGCTGCAATAGCATGAAAAAAAACTTTCAGACATTAAATATTTTAAAACAAAAATATAGCTTATGGCATCAACAAATGTTTGGTTGGTTGGGAGAAAATTTTTTTCTTGCAATGACTCATGAGCAATGGTTCCAAAGCTCAGGGTTACATCTGTCACCTCATAAAATTTCCTCTTTTCTTTTTTGGCTTCCTGAATATCACCTGGGAGGTACAACACCCTCAAATTCTTCCTCTACTGTGATTTCAGCTCCCATTTTGGCCTGCAAAGTTCATGCCATCCTCACTAATTCCAGTGTCATGGATATGAAGTTAGCTAGAGCATCCAGCTTTATTCTAAATTCCTTCCTCCTGATCGTAACTCTGCTGCAGTCAATTGCTTGTACTGCCTGAGGCACAACAGGTGTGTGTTGGGTGTTTCGATGGGAGTCTGCTGAGTTGTGCTGTCCGATGCTCCCTATTGAATAACATCATCTTCTCTGTTCAGTCATTTGTTGACCTTACATTTAGTTCTGGCAATTCTCTATTATTTTTAAATTTAATAAATATGGTGGATAATATTGCAGACACAAATCCAAAATGCTATTGAATTTTGTAAATTTAGAAAAGTTCATTTATATTTATACTAATAGCTTTTCATCTACACATTATCAGTTTTTATCAATGCAATATGCTGAAAAAAATAATCATAATTAGTAAAAACATATATTTTATGTTGACTTTTTATGCTGTCATAATTAGGATATTAAATTATGCTGTTTATGAACTGCTCTAGATGATAAAGTATAAATACCACCTTATTACATGATTAGATGCTAAATTAGGAGGTCATAGTTATATAATATTCTGTATTGTTTGTATATCTTATTTTTAAATAGAAACTTGAGTTGTTAAGTTTTGATTTTAAAGAAATGATGAAGGTTGTGCTTGCATTACATTCCTCTGAATTTTATGTTGTTACTTCATAGTTAGATGATATGTATTTGTTACATGCCCAATCATCCTCAAATGTCTTTGTATTATTAAATATCAATTTGAAATTAGTTGCCAGTTTTCAATTTTAAATGTGGATAATTTTTTTTATTTAGTATTCAATAACTAGATTATTTAGTTTGAATGTTTGATATTTTACAAGTTTCTTTTAGAAGTATATCATAGCATAAATTTGTGTATTCTAACATTTTTGTAGTAAGTTCTATGTAAATTATGATGTTAGTAATTTCTCAAAACATTATTATTTTTATTTTGGGAGCACTTGTTTTATAACTGTTGCACTACTAAGCTGCAGATGCCAATTGGTCCTGTAACTATGGAAGCATTATATCACAGCCTACATTACTTCCTAGGACAATGCAAATAAGCAAAATGGGTCCTTGTAATTTAAATGCAGAGACTAGACAGAATACCTTGTGGAAGCTTTGAGCAGACCTTGTGGAAGTGGCTTTGCCTGCCACTTCCAGAGGGATCATTGGAGGACATTGTGATAACAAGCCTATTTTATGTGTCCCACCTGCTGTTAGCGAACATGTCAGATCTTTGGCTGGTTAGAGCTTCAATCACATAACCTTTCAGTTATGAGATTAATATTTTTGCTGATTGAGTTACCATTCCTCAATTTCTTGAAATAAAAAGGGGAAAATATTTTCAAGAGGGGGATTTTTCCTAAAGTGGTGTTTAATTCTTTGTTTTATTACATTAATTACCTTTTTTACCCTCTGTGTCAGCTGTATATTTAGTACCATGATAATATACAGTTGATAAAGACTAGTATAGTTTTTATCAAATATTAAAATACTATAAAAAACATTTTAGATACTGACGTTAATATGACACAATACTTTACGTTTAATTATTTTATCTATCCTTTTTTTCTGTTACAAAATATACAAGTATGAATTTCCTCCCTATTTAGCTAAAAT
This sequence comes from Pardosa pseudoannulata, assembly GCA_032207245.1. Taxonomy (NCBI): domain Eukaryota; kingdom Metazoa; phylum Arthropoda; class Arachnida; order Araneae; family Lycosidae; genus Pardosa; species Pardosa pseudoannulata. Next base: position 166,160,426 of record CM063501.1, read on the forward strand.
TTCTAATGTTAATACAAGAATAGTCAATACATAATATTTGTATTAGTTATTAAATTTGTTTAAAAATTTAAGATATAATAAAAATCTCCTTATTTGCATAAAATTATTTTTTAAAGCGAAAATTGAAAACTTATAGATTAGTTGAGTGCATATGGATATAGATTTGTTGAGTGCATATGGATCAAAGAATAAATAATCAAAGTTAATATTTTGGCTAGAAAATTGAAACTGAAAATTCTTGTACATTTTTAGAAAAGTCCTTTCCTTCAGAGAGTAAAAAATGGAGAGAAAATGGAGGCAGATTCTTCACATGATGATGATATCATTTTCCTTTCAAAAGTATTTAAAAGATTATATATTTTTAATTAGCTTTCCATTTATTTTAGAACAACTATTTTAGGAAACATATATTAAATTTATTTATACTTAGGAAATAAAGAATTCTGTCAGCCATAAGAAATTGTGTAAAGAAGGGGATAAAAAGGTATGGCAATATAATATTCCTGAATAATTATGAAATTCATTAATGTTTATATTGTAATCCACTCCATATATACTATTGCATATATTCAATTTACACTCTTTAAAATACTAAATATTTATCTTTTATTTATTAATCATGACCAGAATGTTTTTTAAAACATTTTTGCTTTAGACACAAGTTTTTTTCTTAATCTGTAATAGTATGAACAGCATGATTTCTATTATGGTGTCAAATATAAATTTTATTTTATCTTTTTACTGTTAGCACTATTTTGTATAGATTTTATTTCAGTTTTTACAAATTTAGTATTGAAAGCCCTTTTCTGTTTAATTGTTGAAAATATTAAAAATATCATGAAACTGTATAAATAGCAAAACTGCAATTTTCCCTTTTCATTTAATGTTATTTACCAGTTTCTCTCTCTTTCATTTAATTATGGTTGTTCATTTCTATGGTTTACTTTATATAGTTTTGGTTAGGGTAAGATTCATTTTATCCTGTAGGATTATGTTGAACCTTGCATCATATAGTAAAAATTCACTTTACATTTTACAGTTTCTGAAACATAAGACTTACAACAAGACTGTTTTGAGAAATAAATTAAAAAAAAAAAATTGATTTTTTTTAGGATAGATGACTTTTGGTACAGTAATTTATGGTTTCCCATCTGGATGCTGGCATAGTTGTTTAAAACTGTAGGATTGTTTTGAGGATTGTTTTGCCTTTCAGAATTAGTTTTAAGCTGTAGGCCCCAATCTGATTAGTTGCTATGTTGCAAAACAATGATCATATTGCTCTAGCCAAACTAATAACTAACAGGAGACTACCTTTATTTTCAACTTTGTGTTTCATTACTGTATAAGAATTTATTTTTTGCAGTTGTGATACTTTGCAATAAAAGTATTTACAATAGCACTATAGGAAAAAAAAAGGTGCTTGATGAATTACTAAAATTTTAAGACAGGTTTTATTTTCTTTAAATTTGTAGATTTTAAGTAAACTATAGCAGTCTATAATTGTAACATAACTGTTGTCTATAACTGAAATTATGTTTGCTTGTGGATGTTTTTGATCAGATATATGGCTTGATGCTGTATAAAATATATGTGTAAAAGATATTTTTAACATGCATAATTAACAACTATAATCAAAATAATGTTTTGTTGCTGGTGTGAAATGAACATGGAAATAATCTGGTTTTGAAAAGTGGCTAGTATTACAATAAAATCAAAGAGTTTTATGTATCTCCATTTCTTTTTGCTTAGATATATAATATTCCCTATCCTTAATGGTATTACATATCCCCTATAGTGTAATTGGTATTAAATGTACACTATTGTATTCAAAATTGTATAAAATATATTACATTACATTTTTGATTAAGTATTGAATTGGACTTATTTAAGATCTTAGTGCAATATTTAAAAAAAATAAATAAAAACTAGGTTCATTGTAGACATTTTCTAGAAATTTCATTTTGTTCTGAATTTGAACTCTATTTACAGTTAAGAAAAAATATAGTAAAAACTTTTCTTTAAAATAAGAAAAGGTGATTTTTTTTCTTAGCAGATATTAATATTCTCCTTAACTTTAATTCAGCAGAAGGAATACTCTTGATTTTCATATTTTACTTTCATGAAACTTTGACATTTTTTGAGAGTTTTTTTTTTTGTGTTTTTTGCAGTTATACTTAGATAGGTAAATTCATTCTAATACCTTATCATTTTTTTATGTCATAACAGTATTTACATCTATCAATAATTACTAGTTACTTTAGAAATATTTTACCTTGTAGTTTTCACTGTAAAGAAAAGAAAATGAACTATTTAAATTCAATTTTCTTCTAAATAAAATCCTTTTAATTTTTTTCTTTTGATTTTAGGCAGCAAATGTGCAAAAGAAGAATATTTCTTCAGTCTCAGAAAAGAGAAAGAGAGCTTGGGAAAGTGAATCTTCTGGTTCTGAATGTTTAGAGATTGTGTTTGATAAAGTGAGAACAAGAAATATAACTTGAAACCTTAATGAACAAAAAATAATACTTTTTATCTTTAATAAGTTATATATAGTTATGAGCATATTATTTTTTTTATAATTGTACATATAGTAATAGATTTATAAAAAATATTGTTTATGTTAGGATGCTAAAAAAGTCATGGGCTTTACTCCAAAAAATAAGTTTCCTTCAGAATTAAAAGTAACTCCAATCCGTACTCCTGATAAAGTAGTTTCACTGCAAGACAGAAGGACAAAGAGAGATATTCTAACTATCATGGATGAAGAGGTAATACCTTTTTCAAATTTATTCATAGTTTACAATTAATGAAATCAATTTTTTCAGCCCAATTTAATATAATTTTGATATTTATTTAGACTGTAAAATATAAAAGATAAAATTTTGGCAAGAATAATTAAAAAAAACTTTTTAAGTAATTCAAACCTCTGAATTCTGTTAATCTACATATTCAAAAGAACTTTTAACAACTTCTTCTTGTGTTTCCAAAAAAATGTGTACATTGTCAATAGTATGTTCAATGTTATCCAAAAATTACAAAGTATTTATGCTGTTTGTTATACATGGGTAATCAAAAGTTCATTTTTAATTTTTCAATTTGTGGAAGGCCCCCTAAATGAAGATGCCAGTAAATACTCACTAGAAAGTTTGAGTTCCACTATCTTTTTTGCATGGTGAAAAATACAAAATGATTAGACAGTTATTTTTTAGAAATTTAAAACAAGGTTTGCACGGTGCTTAAAAGTGCTTAAAAACTGCTTAATTTCGAAACGCGTTTTTAAAGCCTTAAAAAGTGCTTAAAGAGTGCTTAATTTTCCCCTAAAGTCCTTATTTTTTTTTTTCTTCCGGCAGTTTTTATTTGAATATTTCGAAATTGTCTATGAAAATCATAAAAGGTCGCTCGGGATTAATCGTTCAGTATGAATGAAATCGGACACTGCAGTGCTCCTCTTTTTCCTTTTTTCTAGAAATCTCTCCTGTAATTGTTTTACGGCATTCCTCCCTTTTCTTCTTTCTTTTTCCGGGTATTCCCGCCTTTTATTCCTTTTTTCTTTGAACCATTCACTCCTTTTATTCGTTTTTTCCTTCTCAACATTTACGGAGTTATATAATGGTGGAACGGATTACACATATCGTCTTTCCCATAACATCTTTGATATCTTTGATCATCCCATAACATTTTTGATAACATCTTTGTTTTTCTAGCATTTTCCTTCTGTGGGATATTCACCTCCCCCCCCTCGGAGAAAAAGTCTTAGGCTATTTATTGGCGGTATACAGGTGTTTGAAAGTTAGCAAATAACGATCAAAGCGTCAACACCAAAGGGGGACCCGAATTTTTCGATTGTAGTGTCGAGAAATCTGTTTAACCCATTTCTGCATCCAAGAGGGGGAAATAACCGTTACTCCGAGCCTGTGCGCTTGAAAATGGACTGACATATCGAATATTGAATTCAGAGATGATTCTGATCCGAATGTTTTTTGTGGGTTTGTTCTAAAAAAACAGATTTTTCGGAAATTTAAAAAAAAAAAATAATAAAGTAAGGAAGAAGCCATTTTTTTTTATCACACATATGTATAAATTTTGACGATAATCTGAAAGTTTTCTGTCTTTTTCTCTTTATCACGTCCACAGTTTTTTCTTTTTTTTTTTTTTCTGACAAAAAGTAGGAAAGTGTTATCAGTCGATGCTCGCAACATGTGCTTCAAGGTCAAAAAGCCATGTAACGCGGTATAAATTAAACGTATAGAACTTGTGTGGTTCTAGTTATAAAAGTACAACTAAGCCTTAATTCTATGTTTTTGGTAAGAAAAACAACCGTTTTCTGGATTTCGATTCCAGAAAACGCGCATTTTTTAATGGACCATTATAGTTAATAGTGCGATCATAATATGGGCTGTCATACGGTAAAATTATGATTTACCAACCTGCTTACTTTCTTTATAGATATCTCCCGAACTCACGTGCATGTAGACCGATCGTAATAATGTTTCATATATCGGTATTTTTTAATATCGCGGTAACAGTATTGAGATTCCAATCCCTCCTATAGTTATTTCAAACGGTACTTTATCTTATTGACTGAATTTTCTGCTATGGGCAGTGTCTGTGAGAAAATGACACTGTTGCAAATAACTTACGAAATTTTGGATATGCACGGAAGTTTATTGTTGAAAAATCCGCACCTTTTTTTTTTGTTGTTAAGTTTTGCGTGTGCATTAAAGTTGATGAAAAATCATAACTTTTAACGGCAATCCCGATAAAAATCAGCCCTATAGCTGAATCGGTAGGACGCTCAGATACCGAAAAAAAATCACATTCTACTCGGTCATCATCCCGAAATATTACTATTTAAAAAAAATTGTCCACTTAAAAAATAGCCTTATACAATGCATATATCATTTAAATAATGAGTTTTTACACACAGATTAAAATTAAATCCAATGATAATTATTTTATGTTTCCAAACTATTAAGGCATAGATTTTATTGCTATTTAAGAAATTCTGCAGTCACAACATTAAAAATTTGTTTATAGAAATGTCTTCTGAAAATTTGATATCTAAAATGCGCATTTATATTATTTTTTTTTAATTAGGATATTTGAGAAACTTCTGATTTGAATCTGTTTTCAACATTTTTGATTAGGTGACTCGAGTGATTCTTTATATTAGTAAAAAGTATTTAGCTTCTGGTATATTTCATACTTAGGTACTTGTTTTTGCATTATGTAAATCAAATAAATATTTTAAAATTGTTTTTTACTTCCCGTTTTTCTTTCTTCATTTTCCTCATTTTTTTCCTTTTAATATTTAACATCTGGGTCTGCTACTTTTATTAAAAATTTAATTGTTCATTTAAAAAATTAGGCTTATACTGTATTTTTTAAACATTAATTATAAGTCAATCTAAGAAAAATTAATAAAATTTTATAAACTAGTTAAAAACAAATTTTAATGTTACAAAAATTTTAAGTGTTGTTTAGAAGTGCATTTTAAAGCTTTGTTAATGGCTTTTAAATTATTGATGTACTGTTGAAATCCCTATTTTAACAAACCACCTTTTAACAAATTAAACTTTTGATTTCATGATTTTCCTTTTGTTTACAATTTATCCATAAATTGCGAATCTCCATTTTATTCATTTATAGTTAATCTTAGGAATGAGATAGAAGGATCCTTTCTTTCTGTCATTTTTTTATAAAAATTTTTTGTAGTTATGAAAAGATTTAAATAAATGTTTCTAGATTTAAAAACAAAGTGCATGAAGTTAATAACATCTTGTTCACCTACTCAAGGAAAGAAAATGTTTTTCGTTGTATAAGACAAAGAAATTCCTTACACTATCTTGACACTGGCATCACGTCTGTAGAAGATTATAAATTAATCCAGTATTAAAATAGTAAGCAATAACTAGTTTTGCATTTGTCTACATGTTTGGTCATTCGAATAGGCGGCAATCCATCAGTTGTTTGCTTTTAGTCAATTAAGATCATTAAAGATAATAATTTTATAAATGTTATATATGTAAATCTATCTTATATAATATGTAATCTTATATAAATCTTATACAAGTTATAATTTTCTGAGATCTAACATTAAAGAATAGAAAATATTTTTAAAGGTTCTTTAAGAACCTTTCTTCTAAGGTTTCTTCTAAAGTTAAGTCCAACAAACAATATGGTTCCTCAAAGTTTAATATAATAAAGTTCAACTGTATTGGTGAATTTATTTATTTTTTTAATTAGGCAAATTGAAGAATCATCTGATTTGAATGTGTTTTAAATTTTTTTTTACTAGGAAACTTAAGTACTTGTTTATATTGATAAAAAGTTATTTAGATACTTTGATATTTCAAATTTAGGCACTTGTTGTCGTATTAAGCAAATCAGAACATTAATTTTTAATAGTTATTCAACTACCTCTTTTTTTTTTTTTTTTTTTTTTTCATTTTTCTCCTTTTTTTCCTCAAAATTTTGACTTCTATATCTGTGAAATACAATGATTTCTCACTTATACACACTCTCTTTTGTTCATGTTTTTGTTGAACCTAATATAATAACCATTATTTTATCTGTTATGTTTCTAGTAAGAGGTGCTTAAAAAGTTTGAATGGTGCTTAATTTTTTCCATTAAAAAGGTGTACGAACCATGTAAAAACATGTGAAAAAATTAAAACAGCTCATAAATTTTGGCTATAAAGTGTACATTATATTCTTAATTTTGTATTCCATATATCTCTAAACATTTTTTTTTCAAAGTTCCTGTGCCATTAAAATCTGTTAGATTTATATTTGTAACAGAACCCAATAGATAAGGTTATGTTAATGGTACTAAAACAAATAATTTTAAAATATAAATTCAGCATAATAAAACTTTTATTTAAAATGTGGGATTTATTTATTTGTTTATTAATCTATTGCAAATGTGTTTCATGTTCCTCCAGGTAACTTGTGTTAACATAATATTTGGGAGAGATAAAGGACAAATATCTGTTTCAAAACTTTTGAAATTTCGCGGTGTAAAAAAAATGGCACTGAAAAAAACTTAAAGGATTGCTAGTTTTGAATTTCATTAGATAGGACAAACAAGATATGAATCTAAACTAGCATGAGTGTAGGTAAAATTAGTAGAAATGAATGTGTAATGAAACATAGTGGAAAAAATCATAAAATTTATCTATTGGCTTAATCTATTTCTCAAGACTTTTCCAGTTGAAGATTTAGGGGAATGCATAAAAAGTGATTTAATTAGATTTTTAATTTTTTCTTTTTCATAATTTTGTAAAACCTATTATATTATGCTAATAATTGTCTAGAATGCAAATTTACTGTGAAAGTTATTCTGTTTTATAGGCTTTAAACCATACTCCAAATATTAAAACAAGAACTACCCTGAGTTTTAGTGCAAAGCGTTCACCCATTGTTAAGAAGCCAATAAAAACAGATGTTTCAGATTGTGGAGATTTTCTCAGTTCAAAACAGAAAATCAGACAGGTAAAATTTTAACATTATGTTTAAATTATTATATTAACTTGCTGATATTTTCTATTCTCCTACATTTAACTTATTTTTATAAGGAAAACTGGAAAGATTTGTCTGAAGCTCAAATGACAGCAGAATCTCAAGGAACTCCATCAACACCTTCTCAAAGGAGATTTTTCAAAACACCTTTAAAAGAAAGAGATTTTTCTTTCAAAAAACCCCAATTGCAAAAAATGTGGTTTTAAATGGATTTCATAGAAGCATTTTGCTGACAGCATAAAATTATTCTAAAATCCTAGCTCTTGTTACTGTTGTTTTAGTTGGCTGTTGTTTTTAAGCAGAGTTTTTGCTAAGTACAATAATATATAAATATATACTAAAGTAAAGGTCAGAAGTTTGGAAAGTATAGCTTTTTTTCAAATATATATATATATATATATTTGTAAATTATGTGAAAACTTTTAATATAATCACATTAGATTATTGATGTATTACACATGCTTATAAAATTATTATGTCTCACTTATAAAGTGCTACAGCTTATGAGAACAAAATGTTTTAATATACAAATGACTGTATAAAGTTGATGTATTCTTTGTATTAAGTGTACAAAGAGATTTTATTGGCTCATTACATTTGCTTAACTCAGCAATTTACTAAAGGTAGTTGTAAGTTGTTATCAAGGTGCACCTTTAAAATGATAATATATATATATATATATATATATATATATATATATACATACATAATGTGTTATTACAAATTTTAAATGTTAGCCCAACTGTTTCTTTGTGAAAGAAAGGAGATAAATGTATGAACAAAACCTTTATTGAAGTACTTATTTTTTTTTCTGTAATAAACTAATGAAAATGAATCTTCATGTAAGCATTTGTGAAATGTAAATTAGGTAAGTACTAAAAAGTTGTTTTTGAAAAAATTAAAAGGTTTATGCTATCTTATTTCTAATTTTTTAAATTGAGTGCTTGTGATTTGCTTTTTATTGTTTATATTTTCAAGAAGTTTTAAATTTAAATGTTTTAGTAAACTGTTTCCTGGGAATATATAAAAAATATTTTTATAATTGTCAGCATAATTGATTATTCTTTCACTTCTTTCCAGTCATAATACTCTGAGTGTAGCAGTCAGAGTCTATCGGTGAAACTTTCCCTATGACTTTAAGATTATATACAGTCGTCATTATGAAATGCCATTAAAAACAGGAAAGGGCTAATATTTTAAATAATTAAAGAAATAAACTGTGTATAACCCCAGTGGTTTTAGTAGCCTGTCAAATTGAAAACAAACTTGATAATGGTTGTGGCCAGTACTTTCTTTCATTCCTGGGATCCACAGGGTGTGTGTACTCTCAAAATCATCTACAAGGCAAAAAGGCTTTTTGTAAGATTCACATTTTTTTTTCGCTTTTTTAAATATAGCAGACCTACAATTATATATCAGCTAATGTTTCATATAAACAAATTAATATTTCTAAATGTGATGCCCTTTTAATCATTTTAAAAGAATTGGAAAAACTGAAGGTTATTTAAAAAAAAAAAAAAAAAAAAACTTCCCAGGGAAAAGCAATTCAGAAAAAAAATATTTGCTCCTAAAAGATTTTGAAATATTACTTTCCCTGCATCCTCTTTTTAAACCCTTAAAGGACAGAGGCTCTGCACTGAACCACATGCCAAAACTTTTTTACTTTTTGACTCTTTAACTATCAGTTGATGGTAGTACTATACTTAATTTATTTTTCTCTTTGAAATATTCATGTTTAAACTTGCTGTACATAGAAAATCAGGAATTTTAAAATAAAAATACCTATCCAAAACAGAAGTTTAAATTGTTTAGCTATTTATTACATAATTATAATGATAATAATCATTATTCTCTCAATATAATTAACCGAATGCGATCAAATTGGTAGGGTGCTGCTGTTCGGAACCGGGATTCGTGAGTTTGAATCCCGCTGATTGTATGGATTTTCGAGGCTTTTTGGAATCTGCTTTAAGTATAGGTACCAGTTTCATTAGTAATCTTGTAGCAAGAGCCATCAAGTAGACCATAGCTCTTTTAACTATTTCAAATCCAATATAATTTAAATTTTAAGAAAACATTTCTATGCTGTTTAAGGGGATGGTTTTACAGTTACCCCCCCCCCTTCCGAAGGCAGGTCAATTCTCTTTTCATATATTTCACATTTATAAGACTCATATATCACATTTATAACCTAACTCTTTTTAATCCCGAAAAATTGTTAATCGTATCTTCTAAAGGGTTATTCGTTTGATAATTTTCTTTTATCCAGAATTTCCATTTTCACCCCCCTTCTGATAACTGGCTTAGTTTAATTTTCAAATTTGCCCTCTCTGTAATCATGATGTGTCATGACAAACGATTTAATCCTCCCTCTCTTAAACAAAACAGAAACTGTATCCGCATAATATATTTATCATCTTTATACTATATTAAATGTTTAAATTCATACTATTTTTTAACCGCCTAATATATCATTAAAATATAATCTTTATGCAATTTATGCAAAATATAATCTTTACGTTTTTTAAAACTAATACAAGTTATGATAACTTTGATTAATCACGGTTTTGAAGAGAGATTTAAGGAACTTTTTTCTACTTAATTAGATACTGGGAATATTAAAAAGGATTTTAAGGCTATTCCAACATTTGCAAATACTGCACTTTTAACGTTTGTTGGGTAACCTAAAACCACATTTTTTAAGAGCAAGCAATTTTAACGCTTGCTCTTAAAAATATGAGTTTACATTATGATGTATGGTAAATACATCGGAAATGAGGCCGTAAAGGGAGGGGGGGGGCACAAGTACGTGTTCTAAATTCGCCGCCTTAAATCATATTCTGGTAATAATAGCACTCTTGTCTTATTTGACTATATTTATTGGTACGTAAATTTCAGATATAAAATCTAAGAAATTTAAAAAAAAATTTCTATTAACCAATCAAGGGTTAAAAATTAAAAAAAAAAAAATAAACACAAGTACAAATTATATTTTATTGAAAAATGTTTACAATATTACAAAAATATTTAAAAAATATTTTTATGAAGAATAAAAATGTTTATCAGTATTGCAGCTTTGTTTTCTTTTGTTCAGACTATGAATAATATATCAAACATTAATTTTAGAATTTAAAGGAGTAAATACTATAAAAAATCCTAACTTTAATGAAAATCTTTGCGATTGAGATTCAAGACAAAATAATATTTTTCTGTGCAACGTTTTGCAGGTTTATCAGTTATAAAACAAAAATATTCAGTAGGCTGAACCGAATGTACCAAATAGTTTTCAGGAAATTTCAGACCTTATCTGATTGGCATTATTTACGTATTGTAAATGCAGAGGGTCAGATACTAATCTGAATTCAAAATATTAAGTTCGCTGAAACATATAACTGTAACCACAAGTATAAATATTTACAGTTTCTCAAATCCAACCACTAATTTGTTTGACAGCCTTGGTGATCTCTCTGTGTACAAGAGCACTAATGGTGCCCCCTGATGAAGCGACAGATATACCACGTGAATAATCTGGTGGTGGAATTGGAGGTACTTTGTCCAGTTTATCACTGCTTACTCCTGAGTACAAATCGCAGTTGCTATGTCCCCTTGTCAGAAAGTTGCTTCGATAAGCTACTGGTAATTGGTAAGAAGGCATAATTGGTCTCCCTCCTGGATATCTCGAAACTCTGGTGCTGGGATCGTTAGATGGAAGTGTCGATTCCCTTCCTGCTATTTCATGTGGTCTGCGTACCATAAAGAAATTTGAAGAATCGACAACTTTGGTCTCTCCATTCATGAGTTTACGGGTTCTTGCCTCATGCGTTTCTCTTCTGTCTTCGGAACGACTTCTTTGGGTAATTTTGCGTCCGATATTTGACGATTGTGGAAAACGAAACGGAATGTTTTTAATGTCGTCACTTTGTCTACCAGATGAACGGCTGATTCGAGCTTCAGGTGGTGGATCAGGTATATCTGGATAACTCCAGTTGATTCCACTGTCAGATTCGGACTCGCTTAAAGCTGAGTCCGCTGATTCTTTGTCCGAATTAGACGTTTTGGAACCAAATCCCGTTGAAGTGGAAGAAGAATTCGTTTGGAAACTATTCTTCTTTAGATTCGAAGATGTACTGTTCGAAGAGCTTGATTTAGTGCTGAGGTTAGGTGATGACTTTGTCGTCTCGTCGTAAACTGAACTATCGGATCGGAATCCCACAGGAGGGCGAATAGTTGGTACGTCTATAAAGATTTCTTCTGTCCCCAATTGACCGCTGTCTCCTGACAGGAATGGATCGTCATCATCATCAAAGAAATGACTTTTGATATCCAAGGCATTGATTTGATTCATCTCTAAAGTAGGCTAAATGAAATAAAAATAATATTTTAATAAATCTATCATTTTTACTGGAGTAAACAAAAGCATTAAGTTACTGCAAAATTTAAAATCTCTACTCTTTTGAGCAGACTGGCAGCAAATAAGAAACAAAGGTAGAATCTTTGGTTGGTTGAGGGATGAAATTATCCACGTTGGGATTTTAATGGTATATTTATAGCTTTGTGAAATAATGAGGCTTTTTTTAAAGTAAAAACCTTTTTGAAGTTCAAGACTCATAACTGTACTTTTTTTTTAACAAGTTTATTTTTGCATGGAAGCCTGGACTTTAATCTCTTTTTTTTTAACACAATTTTCAACTCATATCAAGAAATTTGTATTGTAGAACTAACTTGTGAATTCCATCATTAACATTTTCGGTTCTCAGGGTGGGACAAATTTATAGTTTAAATGTTGTAGCTCAATTCCTCAACAGATATATCTTTAAACAAATTTAACAGAGATGAAATCGTAAATTCTTGTTCTCTCGAACGTTTCCCTCATCTTTCTGCGCCGTCTTCAGTAAAAGCAGAAGATCGCTAAGTTCGCTCCATATCAGGCACATTCAGTGGCGTACACAAGGGAAGGGTTTGAGAGTTCAAAAACTCCTCCTATAAACCAGTAGACTGGAAAATTCATGAATTTTATTTTTAACACAAAGATATCGTGCTTATGCACTTGTATTATATTCTGATAGTACTATTATATTTGTTGTCAAATTAGGATGCATTTCGCACTTTTATTATATCAATTTGATAAAATCACTGGTGTGTTATTTAAAACTGTCTGCGGCAATTTCTTCTACTCCACCCATAAGAAAAATGTGTGTACGCCGCTGTGATTACCCATGCGACCATTTTTAAATGATCATATACGCTTTTTTAACAATTCCTTCTCTCGATGTTTTCCACTTTCATTTCACTGATCTGATGAAGATTTTCAACTTCTTCGCATCTTTCGGATTAAGAAAACTAATGACAGAGCGTATTTCACAGTCTACGGTATTTTCCATAGACTAAGGCGTTTTAAATACCAACAAACATACCTAAAACTTATCACATGTCAACATGTATGTGATGACAAAGCAACAAACTAATTAAAGGATTCCTTTTTTTCGTTATAGAATACTCGGGTTTATCTTGGGTCAGCGAACATTTTCAACCTGCTTTAAGGGTTTGTCACAAGTCAATCTGAACTAAAATAAATCGGTTGAAAGTTTTTTGTTGTAACCCAAGAAATCTGCACATTTTTCACAAGTAAAAGGAATCATAAACTAACACGTACATGTGGACTTGTGATATGATCATTAGAAGTGGTCGGATTCTTCTGGAATGGTGTATGTACACTACACATACAGGTAATCAAGTGCTTTCACGGAACAGCAGTTATAGTGCTGTAACTACCGAATATTAAAACAGTGCTTAGTAAATATACCTTTTTTGTTTGTTAGAGTTAACATTATGTGGGGGGGGGGCTTCTTGTGTTTATATGGAAGTTTGCATATTGCTACGAGTGATAGCTTCCACACATATCTTGTACACTTTGGTTATATTATTATTGTGCTGTCAAAATGCATTTTTTAATAGATGGGTAGGACTGTATTATCCCAAAACACCACTGAAAATGTTATTGACTTAAAATAAATTTTCCTGATTCTTTCTGACTTCCACAAACTTTAAAGACAGTAAAACTGTGGTGGAATATATAAAGGAAAATTAATGTCATTATATACCTAGTTGAGTCATATGGTCTGATACAATTATAAAGGGAAAGAAATAATAAATTTTGTAATCCAATTTAAACTTATATATTCTTAAAGTTTGTTTTATCTTTAAATTTAACATGCTGCCTCGTTTTTTCAGAACGACCATATTTTCACTTCACTCAGGCTTTAAGACTCTTTGATGAAGGGCTTCTATCGAGGCACGCACTTCTTTCACGTGAATTTCCATCCGTGCTTTCATTGAAGAATGTCTAAGGCTTTTGAATTGGCACACCTTTGTCTCCAAAAACTGACCACAATTTATTGTCCAGTGTATTTAAATCATATAACTGCTGGACTGAAAGTCTTTTGTTTTCTATGATGTCCGGCATATTCTCTTTCAACTACCGTTGAGCCGAACGATAGTTGAGTGGTTAGGGTATTGATCTTTGGTACAGGAGTTCGTGGATTCGAATACCACTGTTGCATGCATGTTCGTAGCATTCAGAATCGGCTTTACACAGTAGGTCCCGGTCTTTATAGTTTTTATTATTCTTTTTGACGTGTGTAGCAAGAAAATTCTTTTTTCGACGAATTCTCTCCCAATTGCTTTGAAGAGAGTTGGTGTTATTCCCTACTTTGCACAACCATTTTAAGTACGATCTGTAATGTTGTTGGTCTCGAAAAATCTCTTAATTATACGATAAATAAATAACCTTTTGATGTCTAAATGCTTAAAAACCTTAAAAATCTTCAAGATGCTCGTTCTTTCTTTCTTTCTTTATTTTTATTTTTTTAGGCAGAGTTATTGCTTTGTGCTTTTGTTTCTTGTACCTTATATTATTTGATTTAGAACAAAATGCGAGCCACGGTAGCTCAGTCGGCAAAGGTAGCAATCTCATAACCGGAGGCTTGCAATTTCGAAGCTTGAGTTGTTCAAAGAAAGATCAGCCGTGTTTTTTAATATTGGCTGGGGCATGTAATATATGTAAAATGGTTCGTGGTCACAATGTTCTCCAAGTTCCCAAACGATATCTCTGGAGATGGCAGGTTAAGTCTGGGGGGTGACTTCTCCTTGGTCCCTGCTTCTAAATTACTAGGACTCACTTTGAGCAGAAAGTTGTTCTTTCTCCTTAGCGGTGCTCTTCAAAATTAAAAACACATCCTTTGGTTTTAATCGTCTAGCTCATGTGTTTGGCTTATCAAAGTGGAATTAGCAATAATAACAACAGAACAAAATGCGTGAAAGACTACAGTTGATCGTCTACAATATGCTTGAAAAACATATTGTAGACGATCTCTAACAATAAAATTTAAATCATCTGCTATGTTTGAGTTACAACAGACTATCTCAAACTTTTGTATTAGAACTTTATGGCATAACTAGGTATATTACTAAAATCTGAAACTAGGTGAAAAATAATGAAGATATGAATTTTGGAAAATAGATACCATTACCCAAAGCAGTACTTTTCTCTCCTTTAGTAAAAGTTATCAGTTAAACAAATTAAATTGATATAAATACGTTTTGGTTCGAATTGGAAAATAAGCTTAAAAATGCTCACTTTTGGTTTTTTCATTTCAGTTTTCAGAGTTGTAACTTCTTCATTTAAGTCTTCACATTTTTCTTTTAACTGGAAGTAAAGGTTGTAAACTTCATAAAAAGGGGAAAAAACTATCAAGGCCATTGCAGTCATTAAATTTATAAAATGAATGGATTTACTCACAAATCTGTAAAATCGTTATTTCCGATATAAATTTATTTTTTTAAACTAATTTTATAAGGAAACATTTATAATGCATATATACAAAAATATAATTTTAAGATATGAAACATATTGATTGTATTCTTATGAAAAATGATTAGTGTCTTTATAACAGCTATTTTTGATTCAACATAAAATAAAAAGTTCTATTCTGTTTACTATTAAATTTTTATGGATCATTTATAAGGACCTAACTTTATGAAAATTATCCAATTTTATCATTTCAAGTGGCATGTTTTTTAAAGTAATGTACACTTAAAAAAAGCGTACACAGGATAATTTATGAAATATGTATATTAGAAATTAAATTTTTATGCGAAATTGAAGTTAAATACCCTTATTTATTCTATAAAACTAAAACTTTAAGGGTATTTAACGTGATAAAATATAAAAAATTAAAAACTGTTTAGAAATTGAAAATTTAAAAAAATGTTATTATGCTATAAAGTAATATTTATCCATCGTATTAAATTATTTAAAATTCATACAATGAGAATAATTAGTTTTTAGTTTACAAATTTCAAAAGTTATTATGCGGGTAGGCGTACTTATATATATTTTTTCAGATGGCGTATATATTTTATGGCCTTTTTCTTGTATAAAATAGTATTACTTCATGAAACAAAACTAAATAACTTTAATACAGTTATATCTCTATTAATGATCTTGGAAAAATGTTATTCTAATTATTGCAGATCTTTTTTATATTGAATCAAAAAAGTGTGATATAATGAAGACTCTTCATCCCGAGAAGTACCACAAGGTCTGTCCCAAGAGTAAGGAGAAGAAAATACATAAATTAAGTAATTCTGTTTACAAAGAAAAACAGTTAATCTTCAAAGTATGAGCTTTGGGCAGCTCATACTTTGAAGATTAACTGTTTTGAATCTGTGTTGTTGTTAATGGTTGTAGCCTTGTTCAAACTCATTTTGAGAGGCTGCGAAATCTTGGGGTTACGGCCCTTTAGACATCTTGGAGTGTGTCAAAATGACGTTCATGCTTGTCCTTTTTAAGCTGTGAAATAAATAAAAAAATAAAAAGGGGAGGTAGGTTGGGACGGTAAAATGGTTTGGGAAAAATGCCGTGTGGGGTCGAGTGTTGTCGTAATGATGATCCTGCTGCCAGCTATCTCTGGACAGACACGGTTTACCTTTTTCTACAGGCGTTTGAGTACTCTCAAGTAAAACTCCGCATATACAACTGAAAACTGCGTAATTGAAAGCAAACTTGGGTCCTGAACAGGGGTCGTTGATCAGAACATTCCTCATTTGTTCGATGTCATCTGTTTTCGTAGTCGATGGTCGAACTATGCACGGATCGTCCTCATTCTTCTGTCGGCCGTTCCTAAACGTAGTGGGTCTCTTGCAGATTTGCGAGTGCGACAAAACTTTCTCTTTGTAAGCCTCTCTTAAAATGTGCAAAGTTTCATAACCACTTTTATGACATTTAGCGAAAACTGTATTGCAAAGCGTAGCATAATAGATCGCTGCATCTTAAGCGTAACTAGCTATGCTCGCAACGGATCACTCTTAGGTCACTGGGCATGCCCTGTGCATCAGGAGCAGCTCTGAACTGTTGGAATACGGCAATAACATTCTAATAAACATTTCTGAGCTACCTATTTTCCTTGGTGACTTTCAAGAAATCCACAGAAAAATTCTGATTACTTCTGGGACATACCTTGTATATCTCCCCTTAATTCAGTATAATTTTATTTTGTATTTTAAAGACTATTGCTTTATAATTAGAAAAATATGATGAATACGAGGAGGCATTAAAAGTATTTTTAATTCGCGTACATTTCAGTTTTTAACAAATAAGTGGGATAAATGAATAAAATTATTCACATTTACTCGCAATATTTTATATTCATATAAAATGTTGTATTAACTATTGGCAATAAAAATTGTATAATTAGGAATAGTAATTTTTACTTACTTCCATTTCAATCTGCATCAAATTGATTTTATCCTCTTCCAGTTTCTAGAAAAGGGATAAAAATTATACAGTTTACGGTTAGAATGTTTTTATGAGATCAAAATTGATTCTACAACTCTATATCAGTAGAAAATATATGTATATGATATAGTCACATATAAGATTTAAAAGAAAATACATACCTGAAGAGCTTGTCGGAGTAACTGAACCTGAAATAAAACATTACAAGAATTAGAGTTTAATTAATTTTCAGAATTTTTAGGCTTACCAAAACATGCATAAAATACAAAATGATTCAAGTTGAAGGAGCTAGTGAGCCAAAAAGTATTAGAAATATCAGATTTAGACACTTTTATTCTCTCGTATACATTAATACTTCTCGTTACACTACTATATTTAACCCTAAAATTTTGATTAAGTTTCAGATCTAAGGTTTAACCACCTTAGGTCGCATAAGGTATTTAAAAATTATGTATGTGTGTATGTGAACTCGAGGATTCAAACACGTAACGAGATAGCTGGATACAATTTGTGTCTCTTTCAGTTTGTCACGTGCAAGGACGTATTTATGGGAGGAGAGGTTTCGGAATTTTGTACCCTCTCCGAAGTATTTTCATTGTACGTATTACAAAAATTTTTAAAACTTATTAAAATTTAGGTACGTCACTAGTTTCCACTGCACTCCTGCAAATGTTGAAAAATCGTTTTCAACCCTGAAAAGAGTAAAATAATTTCTTCGCAATAGAATAAACCACAAAAGGTTGACAAATTTAGCATAATTTTCGGTGCATGTAGACATGCCTATAAATGCGGATGAAGGTTTGTACAAGCTGGCCTTAAAAGTTAGAAGAATTAATTTGCTACTATAAAATGATGGTTTTTAAATGACTAATTATGTCATTCTGCTTTCGAATTTTGTTGTCCTACAAGGTATGTAATTTTATAAAAGAAAATTAAAAGGATATGTCTTAGAGTTTTTTTTCAATATATTTTTATTTTCCTAGTTATTCATAAAATTACTTTAGTTTAAACTAGTCTGGTAAGTACTGGAGCTTAAATATATTCCAGTACTTACCAGGCGAATTTACACCTCGTAAAAACTTGAAGCAAAAATTAAAAGACATAGTGTGGTTACAGATATATTTTTCAATATAAAATGGAATCACGCAAAGAGTTGCTGATAGGGTTTAGGACATATTTAAGTATCTATGCAAAGCTATGGACGTATAAATAAGACTATATATGTATATGTATTTATGTACTTTGTGTGTGTGTAGAGAGAATTTGAGATGAAAGTTCACTGTACTTTTGGTTGTGATTTTGGACCCTCCCCGAACAACAACTTTGGTTACGTCATTTCTCATATGAACCCAACTAAAAACCGCAGTGTTCTAGACTAATAATTTTAGTCTATAGACTAAATTTGGTGTGGGATTTCCACTTTGAATTTGTAGATCCACATTTGTGTATCCAAATTTAGATAACATTCAGTAACAGGAAGAGTTCCTTGTTAACTCATAGTCGAAAGATACTCGAAAATATCATAGATTGTTTATAGAATTGTCATATACCTTTGTTGTAAAGGGAAACTCGTTCTGTAAAAATTCTAGTAACTCTTTTTTTAGCTGTTGTTAAAAAAGAGACTCTAAACATTAATGGGTTAATCCACGGTGATCTCTCATTAAATGCAACTGATTAATTAAGTAGAGGCGAGTGCATTTAAAGCAAAGCAAAACACAAAGAATAAAACCACGGAGGAGTAGACCTAGTTAATGCATAGAAAATAGAGCAAGAAACGTCAAAGCTTTTCAAAAAGAGAAAAAAAAATCGCACTAGGAGGCGTTGCAATTTCACGGTAAACGATTTTTCTCAACACTTCACAGGTCATTCCATTTCATTTGTTAGCACTTGCTAAGTACTGCATTTTATTTTCAAAGCGCAGGAAGGGATTGACTTATTAAATCAAACGCTAGTTCTTTCTTTCTTTTTTTTTTTAAATCGGCCACAGACATCCATTCTGCTTAGAAGGGGAAAAAGTATTTTAGAATGGAAACACGAGAACGCTGGCGTATTTATTATTCCAAATAAAAACCGCACGCCACTTTTGGTGCGCCGTAAATGCTGTATTTGTCGTGCACTGAGTGAAGAGGGAAAGTGTGTTTCGTTTTGGTAGCCACGGGCCTTTTGGTCTGTATCAGCTATTTCCTTATTCGTGATCGAATTCAGGATTTCCTCTCCAGACAGTAAAGTCAAGAAAGCTTTTCTTTTTTTCCTCCATATATGCAGTTTCTCACCGTTCACGATATGAATAAGAGGGAAAGATGTTTCGATAGGAATAAGTCCCTTCAAAGCAGAGTTGGATCATCGTATAAACCAGGCGTTACCATTTCTTGATTACCACCCCCTTTACATGAAAAAAATATTCGAAGTTCCCTGTTCCATAACAGGATTAATTAATTATACCAAATATTAAAATATTGTTGCATATTATCTGTATCCATTTGATCTGCCGATGTATCTGTTAAGAATCACAAAACAGAAACAAAACAAAATGTCCATTAAATGTAGTAAAACATTGTTTATTAAAAACATAAAAATAAGTATAAATCCATTGGAAATGAAGAAAAATTGAAACAATTGAGGATGGTGGCATTTTAACAATTTGTAAAATTCGAGTTCCAATTTCGTTAACATCATTCAGAAATCCTTATCCTCAGCAATGTTTCTTTTCTAGGAAAATCTGCTTGCTACTGCAATGCGCCCACATTCAGCCAAATACGGTGAAGGAAATGCAATAAAATTTCTGTACTCTAACTTAGGGGTGGCCAAACGACGGTCCGAGGAAGAATTTACTAAATTTTAAATTGAAAAATATCGTATTTCTTATAATAAATACAATATTGTTCGATTCATTTATTGACCTGCTGAAAAGTTACAAGGACCTGGATCTGTTTCGATGAAGAGAAATTCGCGTTCACTAAACTCTGGATTCCATGTTAATATAAGCATGCGCCTGATTAAAGAAATAAACATTTCTTTGAATTTAAAATATTTATTTGGTTTTAGACTGGAATGGTACTTTCTCTCACATAAAAGTGTTCTTTACAAAGCGCGGTCATAAATGTTGGTACCTATGACTTTTGTAGTCTAATGTTTTTTTAATTGGTAAATAGAAAAATCTTTTCGAAATCACCTTTTCCAGTAAAGATTAATGGATTGGGTCCCTGAAAGCATACATATTTAACATTTGTACGCAAGAACGACAAGCCAAATTTCACTCATATACCCCTTGTGTTAGATCAGATTATGTTCTTAAAGGTGAATGTCTTAACTTATGGATGTGATTTATACTTAACATTAATCACCATTTGATGTTTTCTTTTTGATTTTAACTTTGATTGGTGAGATAACAGCCTTATTGAATGTGTTTCTTCATCGAGACAAAGATATTAAAATTAAGACTTCTTTAAGATGTTTGAATTTAGTTCTAATTATTCTTTCTAAGATAAATGGTTTGTTCTCTTCGAGCTTTAAATATAACCAGCCGAAATAAAAAAAAAAATATTTCTTATAAAAAAAAGGTCGCCGAACTCTGAGAATGCCTTTTAAAACCGCTGTTTCTACAACAGGTTAAGTAGTTGTTTTCCCCCTCCGTCATACGATAAAAACTAGAAAACAAGTTGCTTTTCGTCAAAACTTTGTTTTGCAGTAATGATTGG
This sequence comes from Pardosa pseudoannulata, assembly GCA_032207245.1. NCBI lineage: Eukaryota > Metazoa > Arthropoda > Arachnida > Araneae > Lycosidae > Pardosa > Pardosa pseudoannulata. The sequence continues at coordinate 166,181,438 of CM063501.1, forward strand.
TTAAGTTGGTACTACCACCGTACAAAAGTGTTTAGCACTGAGTTGAAAATTGCATATTATGTCAACACTACGAAATAGGTCGAGTTCAAATTTACGAACAGTTTAAGGAAAATTGATTTGATTGCTTCAGTCGTAAATGTACTCGCAAGTTTATATCCTGGGGCAGCTAGTTTCTTTTGCCCTCTGAGCAACTGGGTGTTTCCCAGAGAACTCTCGATTTTTTTCCCCTTTCAAACTATTAAAATACCTCAGATGGAGATAACGCTATATTTAGCAATTATGTAACATATTACGGATTGTTTCAGGGTTACGAAAGGCGTTTTTATTTACTGGACGTATATAGAACTGTTTTCCCGTAGGCTATTGCCACCAGATGTGCGAGTCAGGCCACGAGAATGGAAAGTTGTCTTTTATTAGTGATTTATTTTTTACAGTAGAATTTTTCTGATCAAAATATTAATTACTCATTAAATGTATATAACAGCTGTACAATAAAACCAGTTTTAGATATAAAAGTCAATGAAATTGTAACACATTTATTTAATTTACCATTTACCCAAATAGGAGCTTATAACGCATATTTAAAAACTGATATAAACAACATAGTTTGAAAGAAAATCGATATTTCAACGTTTTATCAAAAAATCTGATTTATATCAAAAATTTTAAATTGTTATTTCTTTCACAAGCTACAAGTTAATCGATTTGTTTTACAAACTGAGAAAATGAACTTCACATATGTCATATTTGCATATCTCTATTATTTTAGGCCTGGACGATTGTTTTCAACCTTTTTTTTTATCGCAAAATAATAAAAGGGAAGTTCCATGTTTCTCCATGTTCCGTTTACCATGTTTTGACTGTATAGTCAAAGTCAAAAATGGCAAAATTTACGTGTTTTTCTTAAACTCAAATATAAAAAAAACCTAACATTTTATAAATTTTTTTTTTCAGATGAAAATATAAAGAAGTATCACAACTATTAATATTGAAAACACAATGAAAATGTAAAGAAATATAACGTTTTAAACAATTTTAAACACAAACACTTTTTTACCAATATTTACAGAGTAAATTATTTCTAAAGATTAAATTATCAGAATTTATAGAGAAATAACTATCTTGGCACAAAATCGTCAAATTTGGCGAGAAAAAAACGCGGCGAGATAAGTGAATTAGATCCTATCTTTCTTGTATACACACTAATTTTTTATTGAATTTTACTAGCAGGATATTAATCCGCAATATAAAATATTACAATCTCTTTTTCTCATCTTAAAAAAAAAAAATTAATGATTAGTTGCAATGTGTAACTTTATGTTTTTAGAAAATCTTATACCGTTTCAAGAGTAAAAAAAGACAGACTTAATAGGTATTTTGAAGTTATAAAAGGGACATAATTTTAAAATTGGGGAAATAATTGACATATTTCGGCAGTCTGATGACCCCATTTGGGAAATGAGATGTAATGACATATGAATGGAACGAAAAATACCAAAATTCTAAAAATCCTCTGAACACCGAACAGTTGTAAGTTAGAGAGGACCCAAATTACTTTTTGTTTACAATATCTAGCGATTCTGACTCCGTCCAGTAAAAGTTCTTTGCCCGCTTAGTGGTTAGTCTGCTGACAAGAGGTACCACTTGCTGGGCTTTGTCGCTGTGTGTTACGGTAACATAGAATGCTTCAAAAGAATATGTCTTACCTCTTTCTGAAGCCTTTCGTTCTCACTTTCGAGATTCTGTTTTCCACCTGTTACCGATTCCATGTCCACATATGAAGATCTCCATGTCTGTATTTCGAACCACACAGTGTCTGTACACGGAATGCAGCGGGAACGCAATTCCTGTCAGGAAAGAATTTATACTATCTTTACAAAAATATCTTTTGCATTTGAATTCACGAGCAATTTCATTCAGATACTTGACCATCCGATTGCTATAAAACGTATTAATTTCTTCTTATATTAATTTATTTTACTTTGTAAAACATAAACATAGGCATGAAGTAGTGTCATGGCATCAAAGAACAGCAATTTCACATCCACGGTAGTCATTTGTTAGACGCACTAAGAAACTGACTTTAGTTGACTCATCACACAAAAAGTTATAAAATTATAGTAGAAAATTTTTATCATTATATGTTTAAATAAATTTTAAAAAGTACAAAGTTGGGTTTAAAATGAATCAAATAAATTAGTATTCAAAATTCATAACAAGGCATCAACATCGGTGAGACTCTATTGGGTAGGTTTAATAAAGGGATGTAAGACCGTTATAGCTCTCGGGCTTTGGAAAAATTCTCTAGAATCATAGTCCGGAAGTTTTGTTATTTCTTCGTTTTTTATTTTGTACAAGTTTCCAAAAATGTACGATTCCTGATGACTGCTCTAATAGAATTCCTTTCCGTATCACGATGTAGTAATTCATTAGTATGGTATCAGCGACCATGTACCACTGATGTTTTGTTTTGTGCTGTTTTGAAATTTCGAATAGGAGTGTTTGCGACAATCTCTAATCGGGGAAGCACAGAGAAGTATAGGTCTTAGGGTAGTCTTTATAGAAATAGCTTATTCACCCTACTCATTCTATTGTGGTATAAGAGGTATGCTAGAACTTTGCGTGCTTGAAGAAAGTGGGACAATAAACCATTTTATAAATAATTTTTTTAAACACGCAAAGATTTTCAACAAAAGAATAATTTTTTCCTTAAAATATAGTGGCATTTTCCCACTGTTCAACATATGAACGTTTTTTTTTTATATTCTGATCTGTTTTACTGATGTGTACTCATTCTCCATGTACGATCTGTAAAACATATGACTTGTTTAAAAAAATTCACCATGAAAAATTTGATGAACTGGTTAATGAGGGGTATCCAAAACAAGCCATCATTTCAAGACCAGCCGACACTTCTGGTGACATTATCATCAATCAATTTAGATAAGGATGTTATTAATAGTATGTAAACTCGGCCATCTTTCAGTAGGTTGATTAAACTTCTCTGCCTAAGAGGCAGAAAAGAGAAACGGATTATAACCTGACAACTAAAACCGTAAAACGGTTAATCCTTTTCTTTTTTTTTATTGTTAAAAATGTAATTGGTAGGAAAAGTTTTTTAGAAAAAAAAAATCATGCTTTTTTCTAAAAAACTAAATGCATGATTTCGTAAATTATTAAAAAAAAAGCGTGCCTTAATTCTTCTTCAATGCCTTTTTAATTATTTTTTCATTTTCAAAATTTCGAATTTTTAAATGCATTACTCAACAGTAGATTTTCAAAAGAAAAATTGAAAAACTGGTTTTTTGAGACACGAACCGGGCAAAAGGAAATTCAATTTGAAATCCGAGGTGATTTCGTAAATTAAAAAAAAGTGTGCCTTAATTCTTCTTCAATGCCTTTTTAATTATTTTTTCATTTCCAAAATTTCGAATTTTTAAATGCTTTACTCAACAGTAGTTTTTCAAAAGGGAAATTGGAAAACTGTTTTTTTAAAATACTAACTGGGCAAAAGGAAATTCAATTTGAAATCCTTGGGCATTCATTTTAGAGAATACGCAACTAACTATTATTTTTAAAAAATATTTTGAACAATATTTATTTTTATATGTACGGCTTCTTTTCTTTCCTAACTTGAACTTATTTCAAATAAGCCGAACTTCAGTAATTTTTTCCCATTTGTCTGCAGCCAATACATATGCTTGGCTCATAGAAGTGGCATTAAAAACAACATCAATAATAATATGTCTTCGTTTAGGCCACCGTAGCTCCGTCAGCTAAGAGATCGATTTTATAACTGGATGGTTGTGAGTTCGTGGCTCGAGCCGGCAAAAAATCCACCGTGTTCATTAATGGCTGCTGGGGCACATAAAATAGGTTCGCGTTTTAACGTCCTCTAAGTTCTCAAACGATACCTCTGGAGGTGGCAAGCCAAGCTTAAGAGTTTTCTAACCAGCTTCTAAATTACGATAACCCACTTTGTTTGTGTTTCCCGTCTTAGTAAATAATATTTTAAATTCTTACGGCTTGGTAGTGGCGAATGCTATAAAAGTAAGTATCCACACATTAGAAATAATAACAATAATAATAACTATAATAATATTTTTTCATCTTAAAAAAACCCTACATGTATTTATTAGTATATATGTGCCTAATCAAATGACAAGAAAGAACTAAATTAACACTAGATTTACGGACCGAGCCAATTTGACTCATTAAAAATTTGATCACTATATATATATAAAACTTTAATATCACTTTTCAAAAACACGTTGGTTTTTAGTTAAGTAATAAATTATATGTAAACTTTCATTCCTCTTCTCGCAGACCCCTTCATTTCGCATTAACAAATGTGGTATACCTATTTTGGCGGTTGTGAGCCAATTTAACTCATAGAATGGTTTAACAGTTAATCGCATAACATGAGATTTATTGGTCCTATCAGGCCTGGGATATTTTCCAATTGGCTAAAGAGCTAAGAAGTAAATATAGAGAAGTCGAGAACACTTCCATTCCAATGACAGAAATTCATGCTACTGACGCACGGAAGAATTGTCAAGTTCAACAATCATGCAAAAGAAACAGATGTAGAAACCATTGTGCTAAATGTAATAGGAATGTTTACGGAAAATGTGTTTCAAAAACAGATTTTATATGTAAAAAGTGTTTTCCATGAATTTTTTGATAATAAACATTTCATTTAAATTAATTTGGAACTATTATCTTTTCAAAAAACTTCAATTTTCTTGTATGAGTCAAATTGGCTTACTTCAGTAAAAATAGGTATGTGATCAACATCCGTAAATCTAGTGTTAAAAACTGTGCATTATTGTTAGAAATCACGTTTTTAGGTTACATGAAAAACATTATTTAGGAAAAACGATTAACTTGCTGTAAAAAATGTATATTTTCTATACAAAGTATTTTTTAGCTACAGTAGAATAAAACAAGTATATTATTTTTAGATTTTTATAATTTTAAAAGGCACCATGCACGCTACATCTTAAGAGGTAAATTTAATATTCAGTTAATTTAACCGTTTGAGTCCCAAGCAGTACGATCGCTCTGTTCAATTTTTATTTCGGGAAAAACTAGACTATTCCAAGTGTGGACCACTGATGGTGCTGCATCGACATTTTACAGTAAGCACATTACTATAATAGTAATGCAATATTGAAGCATATATGTTTAGAATATAAAATAGAAGAAGTGTTATTGCGCCGCTTGCGATCATCGACATAAAATAAAAGAAGCACTATAGCGCTGCTTGGGTCTTTTCATATCCATGTAAATAAAGCGCGATTATACTGTTCGGGATTCTTCGACAAAGTTTTTTCAAAATCCTCCGGGACTCAATCGGTTAAGAATCTGTGATGTGTGTTCGTACATTAGAAAAAAAATCGCAAATTCATGCTCTTAAAATCAACAAAAACAATTGACTTATTCTCATGGAAACCTATATATTTTACAACTGTATTTCGAATTAATTTCTATGTAGTTCTATGTAGTTAGATACCATTCAGGTATTTAACAAAATGTACAGTTACATTTTAAATTCTTAATAGATGATACTTTAATGTAAATAATACTGATTTCAGTTTACTTTTAAAGAAATGATACGAAATAAAATATGACTGATTGTACAGAAAAAAACAAAAGATTTCAAAGCAAAATCCACTTACTGTTTCTAAGGCATCGATGTCGAGCCCGGCTTCTTCGAGTTCGCACTGAAGCCGAATTCTGTCTGCTGGTCTGGGACTAGTTTTTAAGAGCGTGTTCAGGAACTTCAAAGCTGCTGTCTGCGAATATAAATAACTACCATGAGATGTCGAATACGGAATTAGGAAAATTCGATCGTTGGTTTTGTTTATTTTACTAGCAAAAAGGGCACGATCGGCAACAAACTGAGAAAAACGAGAACAAATCCAAGTTGAAAGTTCAGGCGTTCTTGTATTGGTTACGCTTATACGAGTTCAGTTATATTTCGCTTCAGGCCGTAGCCAGGATTTAATTTATGGGGAAAGAGGCAAATTGGACTGAGCCCAACTCCAATTTTCTTATTTTTAACTAAAAATACATGATTTAAAAAAAAAGACAGATCTGAAATTTATTATTAAGAATTTATTTTAATATTTGCATTAACATTATATAAATTTAATAATAATAATAATTATTATCCATGAAATCACAATCTTAGGAAGAATATATTTGTTTTTCTTCTAATTGAGGTTAAACATTGCCGACTTTGAGAACACCAAAATTAATTTCTGCTTAGCTTAAGTATTCTTATGTAACTTCTTCATATTACTTAGTTTCAATTCTGAAATCCCCCGTAGTACAAGCTCTTAACACTCTCATTGGCTAGCTTTTGCGCCTTCACATGACTATATAACCGAATGTAAAAGTTTTGGCGAGAGAGCTTCAAAGATGAATTGCCTGAATAAACCAAACAATTTTCATTTTCAAATTTTCGGGTTTTAACATTTGGCAACACGACTACACTGTATTCAGAATGAATACCATTCTAACTTTAGGTCAAACACACACACACACACACACACATATATATTATACATATATATGTATTTATAATATGTATATATATATATGTATGTATATATATATGTATATATACATATGTGCTATATATATATATATATATATATATATATATATGTACATACATATGTATATATATATATACACATATATATATATATGTATATATATATACATATATATGTATATATATATATATATGTATTTATATATATATATAAGTATATATATGTATATATGTATACATATATATATATATATATATATATATATATATATATATATATATATATATATATATATATATATATATATAGCACAATCTTGTGTAATAGGTTACAGTAAATGTGTAAAAAAATTCAGAGTAAAGATATTGAAATTAAACAAGTATATAGAAGCTTTAAAATTAGAATGTTGCACTTATATTTGAAACCCTTATATTTCAAGTTGTGCATTGATTTCAGTGTTAAAATGCAATGCAGTAAAATCCAGAATTTCTGAAGGGCAGTTGAGTTGGATTGATTGAATTTGATTATATTCGAATTCAAAGCTAGATTTTTCAAATCTTGCTTTGAATTCGAAAAATTATGGGAGTATTCGCTCACAGTTAATAAATTATCCTTTTAAAGAAAAAAGTGAATTTTATTTAAAATATTTTCCATAACTGTAGCTTTCTCAATATATAAACTGCAATATTTATATTTATTTTTTAGGAACAAACTTTACAAATAATACCTCTATATTACCCATTACAACAATACCCAAATATATTCGAAAGGTATTTTTAAGGAATAACACAAAAATATAAAGAAAAATTTTAAAAATGCTTCTTAACGAAAATTTTAAAAATCAAGTATTTAAAATCCTTGAAATCTCTAAAAAAAAAAATCTGATTTAAAAAATATTTTAAATGTAAGGATTTTTGTTTTACTAATTATTTTATCACAATTATAGTATTTTATCTATAGTTATTTTTAATTTAGTTAATTTTATTGTTTATGTATACAAAGTTTCATAAACTTAAATTAGTAATATTTTACAATTCAGCGTTCATTTTCCCCTTAACTGCTATTGTTAGAGTTTTAAAAATTTACTTAAGTAAAAGTTTACATTATTGAAATCTAACAGAAAATTTGATTTTTAGAGAACGTGGACTACTAATTAAATAGTACATTACCTTGATAACGCAAGTACAAAATTGAATCATTAGAGAAATAACATTATTAGAGAAATAACTTTGAGCCTAAATGATTCTATAATAATATTTTTTCAATCTTTAATAATTGATATTTTATTTTATTTAAAGTTTCATTTCCCATTAAATGTTTATTGTACCGCTATTTCTGTACAGTTAATTCTGTAATTTTTGTCAATGCAGCGTCTATTTTCCCCTTAACTGCTATTGGTAGAGTTTTAAAATTTTCCTTAAGTAAAAGTTTACATTATTGAAATCTAACAGAACCTTTGATTTTTAGAGAACGTGGACTACTAATTAAGTAGTACATTACCTTGATAACGCAAGCAAAAAAATTGAACCATTATAGAAATAACATTATTAGAGAAATAACACACATTACAGAAATAATTTTGAGCCTAAAGGATTCTATAACAATCTTTTTCAATCTTTAATAATTGCTATTTTATTTTACTTAAAGTTTCATTTCCGATTAAATGTTTGTTGTACCGCTATTTCTGTATACAAATTTTTCTGCCCTACTAAAAATAATCTGAAGATTTTCTTAAGAAAGTACCCTTTTCTTAAGAAAATCTCCAAAAATATGAAGATTTTTTTGAGATTCAATTTTTTCTTAAGATTATCTTTAAAATTTTTTGAGAATTTTTGTTAAGGTGAATGAAATGTATCTTAAGACATTCTTGAGAAAATGTTAAGACAATTTGCAAAGCAACTTTATCTTTAAAATAACTTAAAAATTTTTTCAGAGATAAAAAAAAAATTTTTTTTGAGGTATTCTTCAGAAAATTATTAGAACTTAAAAAGTGGTTTTAAAGTGTATCCCAATTCTGATTTTATTTTATTTTATTTTTTTACAATTTACAACAGAACGAGTATTAATAAATGATATATTTATAGATAAAACAAGTGTGTGTGTGTGAGGGGGATGCCCACTGAGCACTTCTTATTACTTTGTTTATTTAAAGATAAATCTTGTAAAAATCTTGTAAAAAATTACAATCTAAAGATTGTAATTTTTTATTTAAATAAGTTTATAGTCTTTTAATTTAATGATAACTTAAGCAATTAATATTAATTGCTTGGGTATTAATTACCTTTGCAGCATCTAGGAAAAATACACACACATGTGTATGTGTGTGACAATGCCATATTTTGACTATTTTGGTCTCTTTTATTTATCTTTCAAAGAATAGTGTAATTCATACATTTCTGTTTCTAAAACCGTTTTTCTTTTCCTTTTACGCGAAATAACAACTGAGTTTTAGCTATTTTAATAAACGTAATCATAGCTGTGAAAGTGAACCGTAAGTCACCGTAAATTGCAATTTCAACATATTTAGTCAAATTTTCTCTATTTAAATTATAATCTAATAATCTAATGTGTGCTAGATTTAATCTGTGCGTGTGCCTTTACTATTTTTTGGCTCATTTACAATCGATTTTTTTTTTTTTTTTATAGAATTGCAGCATCCTCGAATCGCCATTCAGCCAAGCTTTTGTTTACATCGCGGCACGTGTGTTGCGATGTTACAATTTGGATTGGTGATTTTCTTATTTTTTCTTGCATTTTGCAAGGAAATTTTCACTTCAAACTATATTCTATTCTATTGCTATTAAAATCGGATAAAAAATATCGTTCAAAAAGAAGACAATTTTATGGAAATCGGCATACAATATTTCGAACATATTTTTTATATAATATTTTAATACCTTCAAATTCGAATTCTCCTTGTAAAAATATCAGATGAATAATAACGCAATAGAATTCTATAAACATATTTAATGAGCTTAGAAACATGTTTCAACAAAGTATAACTTCCTCAAGCGATTTTACTGTTTTGAATAGTTTATGGAATAAAATAAAAGATGGTTTGCTTACATAAACGAAGTAGGAAGAATCTGTAGGCCGATGAACTCATTTCAAGGTCGGTCTTTAGTGTCAATCCGGATTTGCCATTTTAAATAGTCTCGCTATATTAAGTTTAATTTTCCCTCTCTTAATTTAATTAATTTTTCAGTCGATCGTCTTAGCAAGGAACACTTTAAACAAAATTAATATACAGGAGGAGATTTAATGACACGAATGAGCGTCATTATAAGAATGCTTGCTATTTATGTTTCACGCTGAATTCTGCATGAAAGCCACAGAGAATAAAACTATATAATTTTCCTAAAGTTAAAACTTTATTGAAAACGCAGACAAAAAATTTAATTCTAACCACATCAGAACTGTTTATTTTATATAGAATAAAACTGGCTTTTATAATGAAGACTTTTCAACTTAAAAGATAATATATCCTTTTAAATAAGCGCCTTAAATTAGAGGGGGGTATCTGTAGGATTAAAATCAGAAATTTGAATGGAATATCAAATTAAATGAAACGAAGATTTTACTGTTTGAAATGCCAAATTTGAACAGGTTATTCCGGCAGTAAAAGTTCATACCTTATTTTATTTTAATTCGTACGAAATGAGATGTAACTAACGAATAACAATTGAGTTAAAATTTTAAAATAATGCTCTTTTGTTATTTGTTCTTTGCTTCTTTAATAACTATCGTCTGCAGAATGTATGTCTGAAAACGGTTATAGTTTCAAAAATGCCGCATGAAATTCTCCGAAACAATGCATAATGTGTATAGCAAATAATGTAGAATTTGAACGGAAATTTATATGGTTTGCAAATAGAAAAGCTACAGATTCAAAATGTCGCGCGTTTTAAAAATGAAATGGAAATGCAGGATTATTTGAACATCATAAACTACAGTTTTGAAGAAAAGTGATCAAACCATGATAGTTGACGGTTTAAACATGATTTAGTTCACCATAGAAAGAAAAGCAAAAAATCAGAATACTTAGTTTCTAAAAGTGCAGTATCAACCAGTGGCTTACCTAGAAATAAATTTTTGCTACGGAGAAAGGGGGGGGGGAGGGTGCGTGTCCTAGTTTCCACAAATTTTGTTTTAAATTACCTCTAGGTAAGAGCTAAAGAATACGTTAAATCAATTTTATTCATAGAAATATAGATAATTTAAGAAAAATGCAGGTACCATGAGAAAAAAATTCCTAATTTCCAGAATCGACGATAAAATCCAGAATCATTTAAAAATTGATAAAATATTTGGTGATTGAAAAAAAATGGTTAAAAGTTGGCGAGTGTCACGAAACGAGAAATTGTATGCAATATTGGTCTCTATAAATTTATTTTCCATTTTAGTTTTTTTTTCAAAATATTTAAGACGTCTTCATTTATAGATGTATTTTTAAAAATGTAAAACAAACAATTCGTTTAAACGCATTTAGAATGTACAATTTTGTTTTTTGTGTATTTTTTAACCCGTTGTCATGATAGTTGATACAGATAATAATATTGTTGCATTAATTTAATATATATTTATCATAAAATGTTGCATAAAATTGGGGGACATGGAATTGATAACAGTTGATATAGATAATGTTGTATTGGTTTATTATATTTATCCAGAAAATGACGTCATTTGATTTATTTTGCTGTCATTTGAGCAAAAATTACTGTAATCCATTGACATTTCCCATATATGTGAAAATATTGAAAGTAATAGTTATTTCGTTTTAATTTTTTTTTTCAAAAAAATATTTGTTAAATGTGATTTGGGGGAAAAAAAATTGGGGGACATGGAATTGATAACAGTTGATATAGATAATGTTGTATTAGTTTATTATATTTATCCATAAAGTTACGTCATTTGATTTATTTTGCTGTCATTGGAGCAAAAATAACTGTAATCCATTAACATTGCCCATAGATGTGAAAATATTGAAAATAGTAGTTATTTCGTTTAAAATTTTGTATTTTATAAAAATAATCTATTTTTAACATTTTGAGAACAAAATGAAAGAAAAGACATTTTTTCCTTTTTTGGCACGTTTTTCTCAAATATATTCCACAGGTAAGGGGTTAAAAAGTGTAGGGGTATTGGTGAAAATATCTGCTCTGCGCTGTTGTAAAGTTTATATAGCTGTTGAAATAATGTTACGTTGGCCTAGTGTTTGAGAAAGAAGCAATTAAAACTCATTAAGAAACACATGGACAAATATGTCTTGATTAAATGATTTTATACAATTAAATAAATGCCTAAGGAATACAACTGGAATCAACTTATCATTTGTAGACAACTTATCATTGCTCTCTAGTCGGTGCCGGCACTGAAAAACAATATGGCGATGATTTTTCTCAAAAGGTCTATCCCTCAAACCGCGGATGCCAGCAGCGTTCACCTACTACTCTCTTCTGGTCACAACCTTGTCAGCTAAAACAAATCCGACTGCCTCTCGGAGAAAAAACAGGAGTTCACTCCAGAACGGCGGGGGGTCAGAATCTCCCAAACCAATAGACCCTTCTACTGGTTGGGAGAAGTCCGAAGTTTCTTTCTAGTCCAAACTGTCCAGTTCTGGTATGTCTTTGACGATGACTCACGGGAAGAGGTAAAAAAAGCTGAACCGAATGCAACTTATTGTTACACTAGCAACTCTTGGGTTCTATATAATATTTTAATTTAGAAAATCTATAATAGTATAATGAAAGAACTATCCCAAATTTCCCCCTATTTGAATTTCGAGAAATAAATCTTGGGTATATGTATGTTCGTTTGCACTTCCCCTGGGTATGCCTCTGGTATTAAAACTACTGATATAGAAATATACATTATTTATTATGCATTCACACGCTATACAAACGAGTCAATAAATAAAACCTCTTTCATAAAATAATCAACTGATAATATAGGAAAATTTGTAAGACCATAGGGCAGTATGTTCTGCTATACTTAAGGATACAAATTTACAAATCGAGTCACTGTAAAACAGGGGAAAGTTACTCAAAGCATACTTCTTAAAAGTAAGTAGGTTTGTATCTGTCAGATTGGATTCCTCTCGTTTAATGTTAACCTATGGAAAAATAAAATTTGCACTGAAAGAATTCTTTTAAAAAAAGTTATATTACATGATTGAATAGAAAATTCTCTAGGATAATATCTTACCGTTTTTTAAAAAATATCAAGAAAAATATATTTAATTTTAAATGATTTGTAAGAAAATTTGGTATACTGTTTTTCAAACGAAAATAAGAACCTTTAACAGCCATAAATTTAAAAGAAGAAAAAATAACCTACTAAAAAATTTACTGTTAATCCCATGGTATACATGTTTATAAATAATTACTTAAATGCAAGCCACACAGAGGTAATTTTTTTTTCTATAGGTTAACATTAAACAAAAGGAATTCAATAGAGCAGGTACAGACCTACTTTAAAATCCCAAAATATCACGAATTATTAAAAAATTTCTAAGAAACAGATTTCTATACCGAGAACTTTAGTAAAAAACTTTTTGTTTATTTTAAAATATGTCCAAAAATACATTTTTGAGTAAAATAGCAAAAATAAAAAGATAAAAAAGACTATGGGAACTTGTATGGTATGTTCTACTACATATTGCTGAAATTTATAATACTAGAATAGTACATCAAGGCGTTGTTTTAATCAAATAGTTTTTTAATTAAAAGAGTCATCTCTCTCCAATAAAGAAATATGTACAAGCAGCATTGGCGTAGAAAAGTGTATACGAGGATGCGGTCAACATCAGGTACCAGCTATGAGGAATTGACTAAAATTGCCGGCTTCATATTAACCCTTTCTCTGTACCATTCCTGTACCATTGAACTGTTGTACACAACCTTTCAAATTCTCTTTTACCCAGACCGAAGGCTGGATACAAAGTAGCTAGATGTATCATAACAATAATAAAGTTACGTACTAAGTATTATTTCTATAGAAAAATATATCTTAATGTACTTTAAATGGATTATTAATAAATAGGTTTTTTACCCTTTTATTCATAAAATATTATTTAAAAGCAATTAACAATGTGCTTTCCTTGTCAACAAATTGAATTAAAATATTGCTTTCTCAGTAAATTTCATTTTATATTTTGGTGAAGATGAAATAGGGGGTGACAAGTTTAAACATGTACCAACAGACTTTGCTACGCCACTGACCAACAAATCATCTACTTATTATGATACGTAGAAAATTATAGAGGAGGCAACAAAAACTTTTCAATAGATTTTTTTTTGTTGATGGTTATTTGAAAACAATATAGCTGAATCTATAGCACATTAGAATATCATCAGAGGTGCTATTATTTTACGGTTAAATTAAATGTTGTCAGTGGTATGACTTTAACAACTTTCCCCTATTTCAGAAAAGAATATCGGGCAATGTAAGTTGTAAAAGAGAAGTGGAGAGAGAGAAAGGGTCCCTTACCTGGAAGGCGGGCGGCGAAGCAATGCTCCCTTGCAGCAGGCCGACGAGAAACTTGAATCGTACGGCTTCCCCGAACACAACTCGAATGGCAGTCAGAGCTTCGAGAATCAGTGCGTGACCTCGACTCGATATCTCCAGGACTCGCACAAGCAGCTAAGAAAAGAGAGAAGGATGACGCTGGTTAGCGAGTAATTTTTTTTCCTTCACCTGGACAATTAGATGGCACCTTCGGGTTAGAAAAGTGACAGTTCGTTTCGTGACGGAGTCCCACTGTCACGAAAATCGAACGGAGGGAGGGGACCGCTATAAAAGGGTTTATTTTCGGTTTATTTGGTGACTGGATAACGGCTGATCGTTCATTCACTGGAGGACTTCCGTGTAGAACTTTTTCACTTTTTGTTTGTTTAGTTTTAATTTGTAAAACTGGAATGAAATTACCTCTCATTCGGAATTTGTTATATGTACGAAGGAATGGTGAGATGTAAATGAACTGAAACGACTGATTGCTAAAACTGGGTAATTGAATAAAAATAGAACAATAAGTAGCAGCAGTTACAAACTTTTTTTTTATTTTTAGTGCCGAATGATTGACTACATTGCTCGATTTTCATGAATGAATGACTGCAGGGCCGTAACCAGGGAGGTGGCTACGGAAAGCTGAACAAGGTGTTCAGCCCCCCTATTCGAAAAAATATTTTATATTGAGAAAAACCTATTTATATTTACCCTAGTATAGTCAGAAAATATTTTCTTCCCTTCTAATAGATCAGTGGTTTGTACGAGTCCCAAGGATTCGTGGTACCGTGAGGTGGTACACGGTACATAAAAATTAATTATTATTTTTAATAATTGTTTTATAATTATATTGATAAAACTTATTTTTTTTGTATGGAAGGGATAGGGTAATACTTGGATGCTAAATGTTTAATCTAATGTAAAATTGCTGTGATCCATTTTCATTTTTACGAGTTAAAATGAATAGCAGTGAATAAATTGGTAGCCCATTATTTTGGAGGTTCACTTTAAACGAGGTCAGTGGTTAAGCCGAGCTCATAACCGGAGGTTCGTGAGCTCGAGCCTCGAGCCGGCATAAAGATCCACCGTGTTGATTAATAGCTGCTGGAGCAAACTCAGATGAATCCATAATAATACAAGAGAAACTTACTTTCTTATTCACAAATGAGGAGCTATTTGAATAAGTATACTACACATTCTGGTTACAAGAACAGGTATTGATTTTATGTACTTATGGGTTTACCGTACAGAAGCAGTATTTAGTAGGACATGGATTTAGTGGAAGTTATAAACCTCATCACGAAAAAAAAAAAAAAAAAAAAAAAAAAAAAAAAAAAAAAAAAAAAAAAAAAAAAAAGACGTTGTTGGCATATTAGTGATTGCGTGGGTTATTTATACAGATCGGAACGTTAACGCATTGTGGGAATAATGTTACGTTGGCTTAGTGTTTGAGAAAGAAGAAATTCATACTCATTAATAAGCACACCTTGACTAATATGCCTTGATTAAATGATTTTATACAATGAAATACCTAAGGAATACAACTGGAATACAACTTATCATTTGTAAATATGGAAAACTCCTCTGAATTCTGCGTCGGTCTCGCAAAAATGGTGTCGCTTTTTTCTTTGTCTCAATCGCTTCCAAAATCTATCCCGCAAGTAGCAGATGCTAGCAGCGTCCACCCTCTTCTCTCCTCTGGTAACAACCTCGTAATCTAAAAAAAATCCTTTCCCTTCGGAGAAAAAACAGGGGTCCACCCGAGAAAGAATGGGTCAGATCTCGACAAACCAAACGGGCCCTTCTATTGGTTGGGAGAAGACCGAAGTCTTTTCCTAGCCCAGACCGCTCCAGTCCTGTATGTCTTTGGCGATGGCTTTCGAGAAGGGGTAAAATAACGTTGAACCGAATGTAACATACTGTTACAAGCATATCAACCCATCAAGCTCACTGATATCATGAGTAAAATTAATAAGTAATGTTTTGATACTGTAAAATACAAGGTAATAATTCCTGTAAACATCAAAATGCTTCATTTATATTTTATTTTTACTAATAAAAACATTTATTTTTATTTATCATATGCCAGTCTGTGAATATGAAATCATTAATCTACTTGCTCCTCAGTACTTTTTAACTATACATTTACTATAATTTAATGCAGGTAATTAGTCTATGTGTTTAGCTGTCCTATCTTGTCAGGTTCGACATAAAAAAAACAGGTAAAGTGACAAGATTAAAACGATAAAGAGGGGCGCGGAATCAATCGTGCCCGGTTAAAAAAGGTAAGTCTAAAAGTGGTAGTTGCTGCTAAACGACGAGCAACAGGAACACAGGAACGCAGTAGTAACTGGTATAGAGAAAATTCCAGGTCTTATCATGTGAACAATGAGCAGTCGCTGTACGAAATGAATGCCTAAAGATTATTTATTTCTAGTTTCGAAGAATAAACAGCAAATTTCTGATTGATCTTTGTGTAATATTGCATCTTCTCTTTGCCAAAAAGTATGCTTTCTTATTTCACTCGACATCACGGCGGAAGAGCACCCAATGAAAAGACAGTTTTCGTTCTGTTAAAACAAAGTTGAAATTAAAATTTTGTTATGTATGAGTAGTTGTATACAGTTATTTCACTTGTAGGTTCATGACGAGGTGTTTTCTATCAGAAGGAGTCAGCGGCGTAGCGATGAGGGGAGGTGGGATTCGTAACTCCCGTGAGGATTGCTGCATGTATATGTGTAGGATTGAATGAAATGATTTAACACTACTTGTAGAACTGAATGAATTAGAACTCAAATCACAAGCGTTTCAGAAAAACTGGAAGAGACAGACTAGAATTGATCGTGTGAAGACGGCAATCAGCTTTTTCCTTTTGTTTTTAACGATAAGAAGTGAGTAAATGTTATGCTAGGTAGACATAGATGTTTTTTTAATGTTAATAACCCTAGATAAAAGTTTTATAAATATTTCCTCCTTTCGTTAACTAATTTAGTTCTTTTGATCGGAGCCTTGTGAGAATTATTTCACTATGAGGATAAAATCTCCACTTATATAATGATTGTTGAAATAATTTTGAGATATGAGTCGTTTAGGGACAATCTCCCCTCTCATTTCAATTGCTCAATACAACCCCGAAATGGGTCCACGAGCAAAAACTTTTGGAAATATTTCAAAACAATTCCTCAGATTCCTTTCTGAAAGGTCATCTCTTCCAGACTCTTTCTACGCACGCTCAAGCCAAACGAAATAATTATTTCTAACAGTATTCACAAAACGGCCTCGAATACCGTCCTTCCGACAAAACGAGGTTTTGTCTCCCACTTTGTCGACTTCGGAAAAGAGAATGCACGGGTGCGATTGCGATGTGGCGTCTTGCGACAGCTATTTGTCACAAAAGAGAACAAATTTACAGTTGTGTTCGATTTTGCGGCATGGAGTTTAAGAAATGTGTCATCGAGTAAGGGGAGGTGGTGATGTGTTTTGTCCCGTTGTTGAAATGTGGCTCGGTTCCGGTTCGGTTACAGCAACCGCTGTTCGGCATTGTTCTCCGGGCCGGGTCATTTGCAGACGATCGACACATAACAATGATACATACGTCCAAGACACACCTGCAGTCGACCTTGCGCAAGCGGCTCCTCATTTTTCAGTTATGTTCGAAAATCGGACATGGACGACGAATTGAAACGGAAATCGAATCTTAAATTATGCCTCAATCTCTACCTGTAACCCAGGATCAGAGCGTGGCATCTGCGAAATTTTCGGTGCACACAGAGATGTTGTATCGAAGAATCTATTTTAATCACACCCGAGCCAAAAATATGCGTTTTGAAAAAGAAAAATCTAGTTGAATCGAATGTGAAAACCCGATGCTAGGCTGTACACACAGTAATAATTGAATTGAAAACAGTCTTATCCAGGAGTGGGTCGACTTTCACAAGGTACAGGCTACTTTTAATTTTTCCAAAGTGTTGCGGTCCACCCAATGGCCTAAGCGTGGTGAGCTAAAAAATGTCTATAATATTTATTATAAATTAATAAGAAATATGGGACATGTACTTGCCTACATTATTACAATAAAAAACCTACTCTTTTAAATCCGGGTTTAAAGCAAAACGCAAGATATATAACAATAATAGCCAAATATAATTATGTAAAATGATGCATTTTATTACCAAGCAATTCAAAAATATTAAAAAATAAATCAACTTTATTTAAAGTTTAATTTGTTTGCATACTGTCTGCCAAATATAAATATCTCGGTATATAATTACTAACTACTAATCCCGTGGTTCTCCGTGAGAAGGGAACGATCTTAAATATTCATTATTGAAAATGCAGATTTATACACGTATGGAAAGACAAAGAAGGATGTTAAACGAAATGAAACCTTTTAAATATTTTACTTCATTAATAGATTCCAAAACTTATTCTTACGTTCTGAACTGCGTGATTTAAAATTATGTTATTTTGAAAGAGGAAAACTTAGTTTCTCCCTAGAGAAAAAGAGATTATATAATTTATATTTTCTAAACAGAATCTAAACAGATTCTAAACAGAATCTGTTTGAATCAGAGCGAATTGCCTTCCCCGACATGATTGCAATTAAGTTGCCTAACTAGCTCTGGTATCTCACACACATACTTCGCTTTCTCACACACACATGCAAAGTACAATTTTGTTTCTCGTCAATTTTGTTTTTGTTGTTCTGAGAGCTATAGGCGTAAACAGTAATTATTATTATTATTGCTATTATTCTTTTATTTATCTATTATTTTTATTTACTTATTTATTTATTTAGGAAGACGCCATATAGCTTCTTCGAAAACACACACACACACAAAAAGTACAGTCTGCTCTCGTCAATTTATTTGCTAGTTTTGTTTTTGTTGTTCTGAGCTATAGGCGTAAACAGTAATTATTATTATTATTGCTATTATTCTTTTATTTATCTATTATTTTTATTTACTTATTTATTTATTTAGGAAGACGTCCCATAGCTTCTTCGCAAACAACCACACACAAAAAGTACAGTCTGCTCTCGCCAATTTATTTGCTAGTTTTGTTTTTGTTGTTCTGAGCTATAGGCGTAAACAGTAATTATTATTATTATTGCTATTATTCTTTTATTTATCTATTATTTTTATTTACTTATTTATTTATTTAGGAAGACGTCATATAGCTTCTTCGCAAACACACACACACACACATACAAAGTACAGTCTAGTTCTCGTCAATTTATTTTCTAGTTTTGTTTTTGTTGTTCTGAGCTATCGGCGTAAACAGTAATTATTATTACCTCTGGTCTAAGTATTAGGTTTTATGTAGTTTTAATAGACTTCATTTCTTTGAATACATAACAAAGCACATACCGTCTAGTCTTGGACCCTATTTCAGAAAACAGGAAGAAGAGGTAAAGACTGTTTAGTTATCGACAACTGTAATAAAGACTGCTGACGGAAGGGAATGCGCCTTTTAGTTCCGACAGCTTTTCATCTCGTGCAGAACCCCCTAAATTT
Source organism: Pardosa pseudoannulata (assembly GCA_032207245.1). NCBI lineage: Eukaryota > Metazoa > Arthropoda > Arachnida > Araneae > Lycosidae > Pardosa > Pardosa pseudoannulata. Next base: position 166,201,023 of record CM063501.1, read on the forward strand.
CTCCTTTCATCCATCCCTATTAACTGTAGGAGAAGAGTGAACCTCAGACAGAATGAGAAATACCTACAACAACGGTTTCAGCTTCGAAGCCATTGCAGAGATCCGGGATGTGTGCGTTAAGGCAAGCTCGCCGTGAATGGGCCCGAATATTATGAGGCGGTACCGTTCGTTTCACCAAAATATTTAAATAAGGTTTCTTTTCGTTGCCTTTAAAAGAACCAAACTGCGTTTTGTTCCTAAATGGACCCCTGTCTCTAAGACGAGAGAGAAAGTGCAAGAAAAAATTGTGAGCATGGTTCTAAATTCACAATAAACCCGGATCCGCGTATCCTAGCGCTCTCTCCGACTCGATTGTAACGGTGACAATACAATTGGCGACGTGCTTACTTAAACGCCTGTGCAGAGATTGGAGCAAATAGATTTAAAGTGCATGGGGAGTCTACAGATGAGGGACAAAGAGAAAATAAATAAATAAATAAAGATTTAGAATTTCGAAGAGAATTGTTAGTTTAAAAACGCGTGAAATATTTTTTAATTTTAAGAAAAATTTAATGAATGTGAGTATTGTTCCTTATCAACTTTTTCTTTTATTGACTCGACAACCCCTTGTGAGCCAAGGAATTCCTTAAAATCGTTTTCCATATTGCTTTCCTTTTCGCCACGGACCATTCTAACTGGTCACTCCTAGTGTTTTAAAAGTCCTCGTCAATACAGTCAACACACTTTAGTACAGTTTCGCTCTTCTAATTCGGGTACAAGATGGTTTGTAACTGTAGACTAGAAACTTTAATGTGGTTTGGTTTAATGTAGTTAAGAAGCTTTCAAAATTTTAATCTTACGGAATCCTTTTGTTACTTATACAGCAACGAAATCCTTGAAAAATATTACTTAAGAAGAATGTAAGGGGCTGTTATTTATCACTGATTAGACATAAACATAAAAACTGAACAATATAAAGTAATATTAAAATGCAGGTAGTACTTACAAAAGGTGACATATAAGCGAAAATTGAAATGATACAAATAAAAGAAGTTATTTTTAACTATGATAGATGAACTATTTTTGAACTATCTGAATCCTTTCACTTTTTACTGATGGAACTTACTTTTCTTCCTTAATGTTTTTATAATAATAACAATCATACAATAAATTAATATTTTGTTCTTGAGTTATGTAGCATTTGAATTTTTTAACTTAACTGAATAATGTATTAATTAAAATGTTATATTCTATTCTTCCCCTCACTGAACTCTTGAATTTTAATTTAATTTTATTATTTTTTGGCTCTGTAATTTATGTTATTAAAAGTCTCAGTTCTCCTTATCGTACTTACCACAAACTAATTCGTCATTGCAACGACGGTATCTCTGACCCAGAAGGCTACACCAAGGAAGATCAGAATTAACTGTCATATGCGACAGTGCTCATAGGCCATAAAAATGAAGATCTGAATTCCGCACGTGTGGGAAAAGCCCAGGACCTTTCAAAGAGTAATTACATAACTGTAGAAATTTGGACCCTATGACCAGTGTTTTGCGTATGTGTACCCTTTCTTGATATCTGCAAAATCGCCCCCCTTTGATCCCTTCCGGCGTTCCTTTGGGAAATAGGAACCTGCCGGCTGAGGGGGGGTTGATAAGGTTTTTCATATGTATCGCTTGTTTATTTAGCAGGGCATCTGAAAAGGAGGATGTGCTCTTTTCGGAAGGGCTCAAGCTTCCAGAAGATGACCTCCCGAACAGGGGAGAGAAGATCTGCAAGAGAGCAGTTGGATTGAGGGAGTCGACAAAGAACCTGCGTTTGGAAGAGACCTCTTTGATCGATGTGATCAAAGAATCACAGGATGTAGTTGTTACAGAACATGCCTGGGCCGGGCCCTCTATTTCTGCAATACATAGGAGTTTGGCAGAACAACACTATGGAATTTATTTGGCCCTAACATGGCATAAAAAGATAGTAAAAATGGAAAGGGGTGCTTGAGTTTGGATTGTTCGATGTGAGAGAACAAGACGTCGGTTATATTCTGATTTGGAACGCTCGACCATCTGATGTCATTACGTCAGGCTCTGAGACGCTAAGACTCAAAATATGATATTTTGTTTTGTAAATAAACTCTCGTAATAATCAATCTCGTAAATAAATGTTCTTTGTTGTCCTAAATGTTTTCGGAGGTAATTTAATGCCTCCTCAGGAAAAACGGAACACACTTGTCCCAGTAAAGTAGGCGGGCAGGTCCCACGATAGTGTAGCACCACAGAAAGGGGTGCGCTGCAATAACATTCTCCATTCTCCTTTCGACTAACTTCAATGCGAGTCGATAAATACAAGAAGCGGCATAAAAAATATAATTTAAACTTGACACAATAAGAACAAGTACAAATTAAAATCAAATAATATTTCAGTAGCAAGTGTGAGGCTACACTGCGAAGTATTAAAAATATAGAGAGTTTATATTCATCAGGAAGTGGTCGAAAGTAGAAGTAATTAGATAACTTAACCCATAGAGTATCTGTAAATATTCTTTCTATCACATTTCAGAAACAATAGCAAAGCTCGATAACTGTAGGTATATAAAGGGCAATCACTTAAAAGTAACGGATCAAATGATTTCTATCTGTCTTGCTACTTCTTTTCCTCCTGTTTCGAAAGTAATAGCGTGACAACCAATTTACCGTAGGGAAATGTCAAGAACAAAAAAGGTTTTTTTAAATGTTGTTCTCACACGAGATTGCCAGGTCGCTGTTGAACAGTAGGAGCAACTGTATTTCATTGTAATTACAATGCGGCAATTAAGTGGAACGCACGAAAGATTTTAAGGCATTCGTGCTCCGCAGGGATGCATTTTTGTCGACATTTTGTCCTCAACTCGTCTTCGTGTGGAATTGATTATATTTGAAATAAAAAAAAAGATTTAATAATTCGTAATAAAAGACTAAGGGCCGGTGTCACCAAAGTCGTTAAAGGGCTAACCACGATCAATCTCTGTTTAAATGGAGAATTGCTCCCCAACTTTGGTTGGAGTCATGGGTCAATAGCTGTTTTAATGACCTGATTTTGACTGGAAAAATATTAATTAAAAATACATTCCAGTTTCAGTCAATTTGAAAATTTGGCCTGTTTTTTATTTATTTAAAAAAAATTGCAAGGGTGCGCTGCTCTTAGCGTTTTGTAACCGGCTTTAATCAATAGGTCCCGCTTCATTAGCTCATGTAGCAGAAGATTGTACCTCCCAAACCAACCAACTAAAGGACTGAAGGGTGATATACCGATTAATTATAGTATCCGCGTAATTGAACCCACCTTGACATGTCATCACTAAATACTAATAATTATTATTTCACACATGAGTGGGAATTTTATAATATGTATATCTAATTATAATACACGCGAAATTGCGTCCACCTGGACGTGTCAACGCTAAACAGTGGCACATCTACGGGAAGAGGAGGTGCAAAAGACATAGTTAGGTTTGGAGAACTATAGTCTACTGTTTTGCTATATAAGGGTTAATGAGAGCGAGATCTACTACTTAAAGCCGATTCCGAACGGCTATGAACATCCATAACATCAGCGGGATTCAAACCCACAAACTCCGGTACCGAAGATTAACGTTATACCATTCGACCATCGTTAGGCTTGGTATGGATTGGAGAGCAACGATCTGCTGTTTTACTATCCGAGGGCAAATGAGACCGGGACCTACGGTTTAAAGCCAATTTCAAACGGCTAAGATTATCCATGCCCCATTGAGATGAACTACTGTACCGAAGTATAGCGTCTTACCCATTTGGCTATGTAGTGTAGTGTGCTTTGCTTCTTCGAGTGCAGTTAATTGATTTGTGTCAGTAGTCTTGAATGGTAAAAAGTGAAACCTCGAAAGATATTTTAGTGAACGAGCAGAAATTTAGAGAAACTGCGGTAGGAAAAAATTTTGAAGCAAAATAAAAAAAAAAAAAATATTTACTAAAGAGGTATTTGTGGCTGCGCTTTACCAAGAAATTTTTACTAATGTGGTTCGCAAAACTTTAAGATAACTAGGCAAAACTGAATTATTTTTTCCAAAGCAATGTGGAAACCGACGGTGGATAAGAGAAGTACACAATTTTATTTGTAGCTTTGAGTACAAAAAATAATCGTATAATCACGGTGAAGCTTGATTTGAATATTAGTTCCTCTGTTTTAAAGGCAGAAATTCTGGTTACACCACTAATGCTTAATGATAGTAATTATTATTCCAAACTTTTGATACTGTAATTCTTATATTTTATAACTAAAATAAAGTATTTAAATTGATATAAAAATATTCATAATTTTCTAAACATTGAGCGGTTAGATTTATCAAATGTTGAGCACGGTATTCTTCCAGTACAACTTTCCAGTTCAGTTACTGTTTATTATTATCAAATGTGAGCTGTTAAAAGTTTATTTTAGTACGAACTATTAGTTTTAAAACTGTACTTATTGCATTTAGTACTAACTAATATCTTTTAAATAGTGTAAGTGGTACAATATTAACGTACTGCGGATGATTAGGATTATCATTTGTTTATCACAGAATTTTCCTAGTATAAATTTCAAGTTATTCTTTGTTATTATCTAAAGCATGCGGTTAAAAGTTTATTTATTTTAGTATGAACTATTAGTTTTAAAATTATATCCATTGCATTTAGTACTAACTATTATTTTTAAAATTTGCATACGTGATACAATATTAACGTATTGCGGATGACTACGATTATCAATTGTTTATCCCGAAATTCTCCTAGTATAAATTTAAAGTTATTCTTTGTTATTATCTAATGTATGCTGTTAAAAGTTTATTTGTTTTAGTATGAACTATTAGTTTTAAAATTATATCCATTGTATTTAGTACTAATTATTATTTTTAAAATTTGCGTACACGGCACAATATTAACGTACTGCGGATGATTAGGATTATCAATTGTTTATCACGGAATTCTCCTAGTATAAATTTCACGTTATTCTTTGTTATTATCTAATGCATGCTGTTAAAAGTTTATTTATTTTTGTATGAACTATTGCTTCTAATACTGAAATTGATCAAAAATATTTAATATAGAAGGTATTACATAATCGATTAAAGCCACTTACATTTATTTCAATTGAAAATGACTTGTCATTGAAAATTGATTGTAAGAAGCATTTTGAATGATTTTGCTTTTAAAGACAATTTTTTATATGACTTAAAATATTCTTTTCATTGCTTTGTTGAATTTAAGTTTTATTTCGTTTGGTAAATATTAAATTCCATTTAATAAAGGTTTATTCCGATTATTTGATAAATATTAAATTTCATTTAATAAAAATTCTGTAATCGGTACATTCTAATATAAAATTTAATTAATGATATATTAAGGCATATTAAAGAATTAAATAACCAAATCATCTTCAATTCACAGTTTAATATTGTATCTACACGTTAGATGGTTTTAAAAAATTTTTTAAAAAAGTACGACTGCCTAATTTTTGAGTACGTCCCTGACTGCAAAGAAATATTTTGTAATATTTATTAAAAAAATTGTCTAAACTCCTTACGCAGAAAAAAAAATTACCACAGAGTTGTACATACATTGTATGAATCAATAATTATGATTTTGAAATATTCTTCACTAGTGACAATGAATAATAAAAGACTGAAATACAAAAAAGAAAAAGAAGATAAATGTAGAATAAATAAATTTTAAATAAATATTTTTATTTTCTCCCGATAGATGGCGCAATACGTTTTACCTTGTATTTATTTTTTAATAGGTTATTTTAAGAACAATTAAAAGTTTGAAAGAAAAAAGAAATTGTAAGAATTTTAGTGACAATGTCAAAAATGTAATATTAAAATTTAGAGAAATAGAAGATAGCAATAAAATAATAAATTTTAAAACTAATAAGTTTCACTTAAGGATTTAACTACACTATTCCCCAAGAGATGGCGCAACCATGTTTACGATCCAAAAGTTCCTTTTGTTTACAATTGAAATTCGCAAGTATTTCTCGTTTATGCGAATAGTAGTCGTTTCAAGATATGAGAATACGAAAATAGTACTTCCCTGGTTTTCTGGCTTTTTTTTAAATAAATAAACGTGGTTTAAAAATAAAACGGATATTTATATTAGTATGTATAAACTATAAGAACAAAATCAATTTTTTTCGTCTACGTTAAATACAGCAAGTTTCTGCATTCATTCAACACATAGGTACATAGAACAAATATTTTTTATACCACTTTTATATTAACACATTTTGTGCGGGTACATTAAGCAGCGGAATTGTACCGGGAGAGGGCGTTTTGAAGTTAATTTAGTTATTCAGTTAAATCTCAATAAGTCGAAAATTATTTAATTTTTTAACCAACTTTTCGTATTTTATATTGAAATAAATAAACAATGAAACAAATAAACAAATATATATATATATATATATATATATATATATATATATATATAAATATATATATATATATATATATATATATATATATATATATATATATATATATATATATGATATATAAATATACATATATATAATATAATTTTTGCAAGGATAAATAAAAAGTTAATTTTAAATCTAAATTGATTTTTTTAATCAACCTTCCCGTTCTGTGGTTCCGCATCGACTGATGTAAAAACTAGTTTTAATTTGTCTAATTTTTTCCAGAATCTATGTAGTAGATAAGAACATTTAGCTTCTTTTTTATGTATATGTCGTTATTTTTGAACCCACAAACCATGTTGTTACACTAACCCGTACTATTAAGTATCGCGCTCAAGTATCAATCGTCAGAAAACGTACTAGTACGTGTGCCGCACACAATGTGTTAAAATAATATTATATTGACACATTGCCATTTAAACTTCAAAAATTCAATTTGTTTTTTACATTTTTAAATTGTTTGGATATTCTTGAACGATTTAAGACAAAATTCCACTCGTGCTAGAATTAGAACCTGTAAAACTGTACAATCTTTGCATTTAATACTATCCAAATTCCTATACACTCAGCTGTTGTTAATCCCTTGCTTGTAAATCAAATGTGCCAAATTTGGAATGTATAATCTATAACAGCAAAATTAATTTTTTTCGTCTAAGTGAAATATAGCAAGTTTCTGTATTCATTAAACAAATAGGTACATAGAATAACCATTTTTTATAACACACTTTTATATTAAAATAATATTATGGTGACACATAGCCATTTAAACTTCGAAAATTGAATTTGTTTTTTACATTTTTAAAATTTTTGGATATTTTTGAATGATTTAAGATAAAATTCCACTCAAATACTAGAATTAGAACCTGTAAAACTGTACATTCTTTGCATTTAATACTTTCAAAATTCATATACATTCAGCTGTCGTTAATCCCTTGCCTGTAACACAAATGCTCCAATTTTGTCCACCAATGGTCAACCTGAGTTCGGGCAAGAGAAAAAATGGTATTTCAATTCCGTGAAGTCCGAAATCGGTTTGTCCAACGCATAACATTTTCTTAATAGATATACTTTCCCGTGGCAGTTTCGTGCCATTTGTCGCTATTTCTCGGAGAATGTAAAGGAATTGTGAAATTTAAAGGAATCTGAGGGACGCGGAATTCATGACAGTTGATATACATAATATTGTTGAATTAGTCTATGACATTTATAGTGAAAATTATGTTATTTGATTTATTTTGCTGTAATTTGAGTAAAAACTGCTGTAATCCATCAACATTTCTTATGTGAAAATATTGAATATAGTAGTTATTTTGTTTAAAACTTTGTATTTTTTAAAATAATCTATTTCTATCATTTTAATGATAACAAAATTAAACAGAAGAAATTTTTTCCATTTTTGACACGTTTTTCTCAAATATATTCCACAGGCAAGAGGTTAAAATTAATTTAAACCAATTAAAACCAAACTCAAAATTAATTTTGCATACAAAATTGATAATTAGGCAAAATTATTTGCGTACAACTGTGATTCATAGCAAAAACTATTCAGTTGAAGCAAAAATTGAGACATAATTATGATATTTAATAATTATTATTTACAAATAAAAATCAACATTATTAATGAAATTCTTTGTTGTAAGTCTGAGGACAGTACGTCCGAAAGATTTAAAATTTTTTAAACAGTGTCTCAATTTTCAAATAATAAAAAAATTAATTAGAAACAAAGTAAATTCGGCAAAACTAATTAAATAAGAATAGAGAACAAATACTGAAAATTCCTTTGTTTACAATAATGATAAGGTTTGGATTGGAGAGCTATGGTCTATTATTTTGCAACACCAGGGCTAATGAGACCGGGAGCTTAAAGCCGATTCCGAACGGCTACAGCCAAATGGTTTTGCCAATGGATTGCCAAATGGTTAGATTGCTGATCTTCGGTACCAGAGTTTATGGGTTTGAATACCACTGCTGGCATGGTTGCTCATAGCCGTTCGGAGTGGGCTTTAAGCAGTAGGTCACGGTCTCATTAGCCCTCGTGAGCCGAAGAGTAGACCGTAGCGCTCCAAACCAATTCGAACGGCCATGTCGTAGTGAGATACGATTCCATGAGCTCTGATACTGAAGATCAGCACCCTAACTATTCGGCCCTGCGATAATGATTAAAATAAGATATAACGTGAATTTAAGAAAAATCTTTTATTAGAAGTTACTTAAGTGGACATATCACCTTTAAGCGACTTTAAATGGAAGATTTTTCCTTATTTTTCGCATTATGCCTTTTATTAAAAAAAAAAGCTAAAATAATATTTAACACTAGGTTTACGAGACGCACGATTTTGACGTATTTCAAATTTTAAAAGAAAAATTACAAAAACCTTTTGCATTATTATTTTATCTCTTGTACTGACTTTTATCCATTGAACGAGGTAAATATATATTGAAGTCTATTTTCATTAAAAGGGTGAAATATTGAAATTTTCTAAGTAGTATACCTATCTCTACGGATATGATTCAATTTGATGCTATCGTACTGTAGACACAATCTTTAGTAAATTAGTTCTACTCATACAAACATTACAACAATAATAAATAGAAGTGTACAGACAATACTTTGATCCTTCTTCCGATATTGTTATCTCAAATGAAGCAAGTTTTAAGCAACAGTAGAAAGAACGCAACGCAGAATATCCATTGAAGTCAGAATGTGAAGAGATTTTGAAGGCTTTAGTTGCTTGGTTTGAGTATTGAGAAATAAAATATTAGAATATTTTTTCAAATAGTAATATTATTGCAAACTTCAATATTATCTCATATTTTCATTTTTCACTTATAGTGTATAATTACTTTCTGAGTGTTGTTATAGGTAACGGTTCATGCGTCAAATTGACACGTTCGTAGGGATAAGTATTTAAGAAAGGTCCAGATGCATTATAGACTTCGTATTTGTTTTTCACCAAACTTGGCGATTTTCTGGCTGTTTTATGGGGCGATAAGTGGGTTGGTGTGTCTGTTATTAAATTTATTTGGCATTTCTTTTATTACAATGGGTAGTTGAGGGGTATACTCCCTCACATATTAGATCTTTTATAATATTAGTGCTTATTAAAATGATATATATTGTGTTTACGCTGTTTTGATATATGCCATGAATATTGCTAATCTGTTATTTATTTTTAAATAACGTAAAAAAATGATGATTAGTATGCTGATTTTATTTTAACAATGCCATAAATTGTGAATCGTGCTATAAATTGTGCTATAATAATGCTATAAATTGTGAAAAACGCGATACGCCGCTATGTTTTTTTACTTGGCGATTTTTAAAACACGCGTTTTTCTGTTGGTCCCCAAAAAAAACATGGCGGATGGGCCCGGCGTCTATAATGCATCTGTTCCGGTATGTAAATATAGTGTTAACAAAGTATCATAATTAACAATAAAGCGTTTCGCAACGTCCATTGTCCCCTTAATCCATCTTTTAGTATAAAATTGATAACTTGCATGCCTTTAAACATACGTAACTTGTAATGTATGCGCCTCCCCCCTCTTGTAGTTATGAAAAGACCTGGCCGGTGAACACGGGACAGAGGCGTTCGTTGGCATCTTGTGGTTACCCTAATCGCTTAAAGACGAAAGAATTTTTTATTTAGAGTATTCACAATTTGATAAAACAACATTTTCAGTGAAATGCAATTAAAATTTTTAAAGTTTTTTTAGAAGCTATAATATTGAATGCCAAGATTGCATAGTTTTACAAATTCTCATTTGAATATTTTAATGTAAAATAAATATAAGATATTTTAATGTAAAATAAGTAAAATAAATATAAGAATAAATAAATATTAAGAGGTCATACGACTGTTAAATAGACAAAAAATTAGATCTTTCAGAAAAAACATATACGTCAAAAGGAATTCAGTTCTAAACATTTTAACATAATCCAGTTTATAATATAGAGAGGAGTTTTGATTAAAAATATGTCATCTGTTTACTGTAAACAAATTTGAACTTTCAAAACTTTAACTTGATTTTTCTCAATTTGGGTTTTTTTTTCATGTAACGCGGATGTCGTCTCAAAAAGTTTTTATAATTTTTCAGGTTGTATACAACATAATTTTCATCCGATTGAACTACATTTTCTTGTATATTTTACAAAATGTTTTTATTTGCAATGATATATTTTTAATTTTTAAGGAAAAAAATTCCCCTTTTTCAAATTTAAAAATATATATGTGTCTTACACATATACAAATTTAGGTTCAAAGCAATTTTGAGGTATTGAAGTATGTTTTAAAAAATAAATTTGTCTTAAACTTAATTATAATTTTAGTGCGCGTCATCTTGTTTAATCATGCGCATTAGCCTTGATAGAATTTTTGTTTACAAAGTGTTTCTTATTTAAAACTCTTTAAAAAAAATATATTTATGTTTAAAAAATGAATGAGATATGTGTGTAAAAATAATAATTTATTCTAACGATGTTAAAAAATTATGTTTGTAAAACTGTTTATTTTCAAGGTATGAGAAGTCTTAAAATAATAATTATTTTACATTTTTTTTTTTACTTTAAACAGTCGTATGACTCCTTAAACGATTCAAAAATGTCGATAGATTTTTAAAACGTAAAAAAAAAGTTGAATTTTTGAAGGTTTAAAGTGGATGTGTACCATTAAATGTTAAGAGAAACAGAAAACTGTGATTTAAACATTTATACTCTAGTACAGAGGTGGCCGGCCCTTTTGCTTACTTTATCCTGCCAGTTGTAAGATCATTTACAAGAAATTTACACGAAAAATAAATATCGATCACACATTACTGACGAAAATCTACACTCGGTATAAAGGATTGCTACAAGTGATTTGGAACGAAATTTTGAAGAAATAATATCAAATGAACATTCCAGATTTCTATTACTAAAACTATTCTATTTTAACGCTTGATGTTTGTCTTTTCTTTTTATGATTCGATTTACTATTATATTTACAAAATGTAATATAAATATAAAAATATAATAATTATGATCAAAATAAAATAATTTGTATCGTTAAGATATAAATAAATATCAAAATAAAATCTTTCATTAACTGATTTATTTAATGACCATTAATTTAATATAATGGATAATATTTCTTTAAAAATTACGTGACATATTTTACTGGGCACAAATTGTTCGCATATACACCTAAGTAAGACAATTTATTATTACTATTATCTTTTATTAACTGTCAAATTTCTCTGTCCAAATGCTTTAAAATGATACTTATAGTGTTTTTGTCAAAAAAATTTCTTGGGAAGGGAAAAAAACTCCACCATATCGGTAGAGTGGAAAAAAGGCTTTCTAGACGACACGATACCGTTTTGTCGTTGCATTATTTACTGGTCGATACAGACGTTAACCTGTCGGTAAGTGGGAAAGCTGTCTAATTTTGAAAAGATTTATTTTAATTTATATACTTAAATTTAACATTTCCTCCTTTTAAATTTCTCTTCTCTATCTTTTTGTACCAATAATTTTTTTTTGTTGCTAGGAGAATGCTTGATATAAATTTAAAAATACTTCAATTTATTGTGACACTTAATATCTTTATTATTTACTAGCATATAGCCCGTCATATGACGGGATCAGTAAAATTTTTAATTTTCCAAAATTGTAAAGTACGTTATGAGGCAGGTAAAAAAATGGTTTGTTTTTTGGCAGAGAATTATCTTGCAACAAAAAATTAATCCATGATTCAATTTGAATGATCACGTATGTATCTAATCTATTATTTAAGCCAAATATAAAAGAAAATTAGTTACGTCATATCTAAGTTCAATGATTAAATGTGTGAAAATAAGGCATAATTTAAATAATTTAAAATAAGAAATGATTCAATGAGATGGTTAAAGGAATGACGTCATAATGCTAGAAAAATGTTATTTGTACCTATTTATTATGAGATAAATTGATAAATTTAATCACCTGCTCTTAACTTGGAAGAATAGGAGTTGAAATAATGGCATTAAAAGCTCGAAAAGAGGGGAAGGGGTGGATTTCGAACGTTTTAAAGAAGGCAGTATTTTTCGCTGTGATATGAAGCATATTTATACCCATTTATTTTAGAATCGGATCTATAGTTTAGGAGAAGATAATTATTACTCTCTTTGAATTTTGCTAACTATGGATGTCTTTATCCATTCCAGGTCCAACCGCTTCATAAAATCAAGGACAGACGTACAGATAACTCAGGCTATTATTATATAGGGAATTCCCACGCAGTCTTCAAATTATCTGAAGAGAAACTTATAAACAGTTACTGTACTTGTTACTATAGATTAACTGTTAACAGTTAAGTGGTCTTCCTGATGTGGCAGAAAACACGCCACGAGGATTTCCTGAAATTACTTTTTCAATCAGTTTAAAACACGGGACCAGTCCTGCCAAAAGAACCGCGAAACCAACAAAACTTGGAAAACTATCAATAAAAGCTGAATGTTTCATTTCCTTTCCTTCAGGCCGAGTAAAACCGTGATAAAACAAATCTTACTGACAAATTCAGCTTCTCCCGAGTTGTCTCGGGATAATAATTAACTGCAATGTATACGAACACGAAATAACTCGGGATAATAAGGCAAGCGGTTAAACAAGGCTAGAAACTGTCCATTATTCTATTTGTGCAAATGGCAAGCCTATTAACACTATGCACAGCGAGAAATAAGGAACTCGGTCTTATTTACCTGTAGTGCGAGGATCCTGGATTTGGGGTAGGTGCTCATGAAACAAGACGATATGCTCGACAGGCCGTGAGCATCCTCTGTCACTCGAGACACCGATTTCTGGAAAAAAAGAGACAAAAATAAGATAGATGTTTGTAGATGTTCTAAACGGGATGATGGCCTTTCGGAGTGGTACACACCGAGGAAAAAAACTCTCCAAAAATACGCTAAAGTTTCATTGTGTCAGTGAACAAAGTGTTCTATGATTTTTTACTTCACCCTTTGTCGATTAGATTGGAATACGGGAAACCCACCCTCGTTACTGTCAGTTTACTTCCGGTTATAAATAGATATATAAATATACATTATAGATTATTAATTTTTAATACACAGAAAACTCGTCAAGTCTCGAAGATCATCCCATAAGAAATAATGGGTTCTAAAAGTACAAATAAAAATATTCTTTAAGAGAATGATTTCTATCTTTGTAACGAAAGTCATCCAATCTATTTAAGTGGTACAATTATAGATACATCTGTTACTGCAAATGAAATACTTCGAAATAGAGATTTACAAAGCCATGAAAAGCTATCAGCGTCTTTCTGCCTCAGAGAGTAGGTGTGCAGTTCCTAAACAATTTAACTAACTAATCCATTTTCGGAACGTTTTGGAGGTCGAAAAATGTACGTGACAACCGCTTTGAAGACATCATCGGTTTGGCGGAATTGTACGTGCGAACCACTTAGAGGGTTAAATCAGTAATCGTTCATGGCTTAACCATTTCGTTCCCGCTATAGCCCTCGCTAGCTAAGATCTGTGGTTCCCAGCATAGCCGAAATCATCGAAATCCTCCACGTAGATAATAGTCACTGCTAATGCTGATAGCGCTGAACAGATGACTTATTGTAAATGTCCGATATATGCAGATATTTTTCTCTGTGTTTTTACAACACGTTGAAAAACACTACTTGTTGCTGGATAACGTGAAACATTTCATTTCTACTTCATTCGATTTTAAACTTGTTTACTTAGATTGACAGGTGTAAAAGAAAATAAAACTGGGGAAGAAAAACATGCAAACTTGGGGGTATTGGGCTGGGAACCGGAGGACATTTGAAATTCTAGTGTGAGGGTGTTAAAGAGTTAAGGAGGGCCTATACTTGCCATGTTGGATTTATCTTTCTCAGTGTTAATCTAAGGGAGAAAAATAAATTTCCTGTAGCCCGCTATTATATTGAGAATTCTTTAAAAATATTACATCACGGGAACAATTCTTTAGGCTATCTTTTCCTTTTAAAAAAGATCGAGAAAAAGATGGAGCATCAACATCTTAAGGTGAGTCTGTAACTGCAATGTGATTTTCCCTCGTTTAATATTAACCTATGGAGGGAAAATAAAATCCCCTCTGTCCGGATAGCATTAAAAATTTATAATTTATACTGTGAAAGACCGAAATCTGGAGAATGTCGACTTTCACCGGTGAATGTCAACATTCACGTAGTCGTTTGGTGTATGTCCGAAATATTTGCTAAATACCCTTATTTCTGACTTACACTGGTAAATGTCGACATTCACCATGCACTAATGGTGAATGTCGAACATGTCGGATATTTATATTTTCTTCTTCATAATACAGTCAAATTTATAGTAATAGCACATGTAACTGTTGAACATAAAACAAACCGAACACTCTTAGAACAGAAAATAATACCAATAATTAACTTAATTATGTGATTGACGTTATATTATCTTATTTGTTGCAACAATTTATACTACTATAGCAATTTGAATTGCACAAGAGTCCCTTACATTTATTAATGGCATTTAGTAACTAAACATTTCTTTTTGCAATGACAGCGTTTATAGCCATGCCCTCCACGTCCCAAATTAGCTTCAGCGGCTTCTCTCAGTGCGATATTTCTTGAGAAGAAATCTCATCTATGGAGAGTAACTTTTCTTTACAAAAATATAAACTGGTTATTGGTATAAAGCTGCTTGAGCGAACCATTTTTGTTTACTTATTTATAAAAGTCGGAGTCTTCTATTCCAACAACAACCGCCAATACATTTCGAGCATCTGTATGACCACGGTCGACATCAGGGACTTGTATTCACACAGTGTCATCCATTTGAGCAGGACGAAATTTTCTTTTTGATGTCTGTAACATTTTAGTTGCATGCATTAGATTATCTTTTGCGGCCGCTTTTTTAATAGAAATAAACTTCTGCTGTTTAGTCATGGCTTGATAGAAGGTGTAATAGGTTGAAGCTCTTCTGTATTTTCCTTTGGAATGGATGCAGAAACTTTGGAGCATTCCTTCATGGTAATTGCTATTTTAACATATATATGTTTTAATAATAAAGTATGATTTAAAAACGTTAAAAAAAAAATTATTTTTCAACATTCACCATCAATGCATACGGATTGTCGACATACACCGGTGATAGTCCGAATATGTAAGAATATAATCAAACATTCTGTCTTTCACCGAGGTATTTGGTGTATGTCGACATTCACCGGTGAATGTCGACATTCTCCAATTTCGGGCATTCACAGTAACATATATATATATATATATATATATACACACATATATAATTATATATATATATATGTGTGTGTGTGTGTGAGAGAGAGAGAGAGAGGGGGAGAACATGTATACACACAAAAATTATCAAATATAATGTTGTAAGTTTTAGTATTTTATATAAGTGTAAAAAATCTTTGCAATTATTAATTTCTGAAATTCATAATATTGTCACGAAGAATTCAGAACGAAGGTTTTTAGTTTCAAACTTTATTCACTAGTTAGCAGCTTGCTGCACCTTACAGGAGAAAAAGTCAGATTGCCTGATGCCTCGAAAATAGGCTGTATATATACAACCTAAGAACCAATCAGGGTCTGACTTTTAAGGACCATCCACAGCCTTTCAACGCCAATCCAACAATCCAAATTTCAATCCAAAGCCATCCAACAAAGATTTGAATAATTAAAGAAAGAATGAATTTGAATATATATTTACATTTAAACTGGCAAACTGCTAAACCGCGACCTTTAGCATGGCAGACTAGCGCGCTAACCGACCAAAATAAAATTAGCCAAATTTGCAAAATTAAATTAGCCAAAATATTTTTTTTTTATTTTATATTTAATTGTCATGGTCAGGAGTCGCGGTAGCTAGTCGGCTAGTCGGTAAGTGCAACGATCTCGAAACCGAAAGATAGCGGGATCGAGGCTCGAGCTGGCACAAACATCCACCGTGTTGATTAATGGCGGATGGAGCACGTAAAATAGGTTTATGGTCGCAGTGTCCTCCAAGTTACCATACGATACCTCTGTAGGTGTGCAGGCAAAACCTAGGAGTCTTATGCTTGGTCCTTGCTTCTAAATTTCGAGGACCTATTCTTTGAAGTCCAACTTCTCGAGGTAATGCCTACCATGATAAGTCATATGACTTATAAATGGATACGATACCATCCAAGTTAGGGTCTAAAGTAATTTATTTTTCGTTTTACTAATGAATTATTCTAAATAAATTTTCTGATCTTAGATTTAATACAGTAAATTAAAGACAATATTCTTTATGTAGATTATCAATAAATTAACAACATATGTTAAATTCATCATCTTTTGGTTGAATTTTTGTTCGGTATTATTTAATGACAAACTAGTAAAAAAGGATCCAAGATGATTCTAAATTTTATTTATGGTTTTTAGAGACGTTAAGGGTCTGTCCCACCAAAGTCGTTTAACGACTAATCGCGATTAACCCTATGGCGCCAACCAATGGTGGGACGCAGTTCTCCGTTTAAAATAGAGATTAATCGTGGTTAGCTGACTAATCGCGATTAATCCTATGGTGCCAAGAAATGGTGGGACGCAGTTCTCCATTTAAATAGAGATTAATCGTGGTTAGCTGACTAATCGCGATTAACCCTATGTTGCCAACTAATGGTGGGACACAGTTCTCCATTTAAACAGAGATTAATCGTGGTTAGCTGTTAAATGACTTTGGTGAGACCGGCCCTAAGTATTTTTACACTTATTATAGATGACAATATGTATTTTGGCGGTTGAATCCGTTTTCATTCTAGGTATTTTATTTCGTTAGGTGGATCATGTTTAATTCCTTGTTTCATTGATGCTCCACTGTGATATTTAGTAATTTTCTCATTTTAAATGTATAATAATTTGATTTGTTTTAGTTGTATTTAGTATGTTCGTACCGATGGTAAGTGTTATAACACACAAAAACGTTTTAAGCCTAAACTGGAGTTCCAATTCTCCATCGGTATTAGCAAACATAGTACCCATTTAAGCACTTTTTATCGGTTATTAGACATCATTTTAAATTTTTATGTAGTTTTAAATTCTGCTTTTATTTCTCCTATTTTCTATTGGTTATATATATATATATATATATATATATAAACACATACACATACATACATAAATATATATATATATATATATATATATACATACATATATATATATACAACACACATATATACACATACATATATATATATATATATACACACATATATACACATACATACATACATATATATACACACACATATATACACATACATACATATGAACACATATGCATATACATACATATACATATTTACACTTTTGTATATAGATACATATATAGTCATATATATGTGTATATATTTGTATATATACACATATACACATATGTATGTATATACATAATATACATACATATATATAATATACATACATATTATATACACATATATATACATATATATATATATATATATATATATATATATATATATATATATATATATATATATATATATATATATATATATATATATATATATATATATATATATATATATATATATATATATATATATACATGTATAAACTTTTGAATATGTATTTTTGTAATGTGTGAAAATTGTAGTGACGTAGTGTTCATTCTTGTTTAACTTGTTTCGCCTCGAAGGATGTAATTTGTTCATTCCGTTGAACAAGCGGTTCTCTCCCCCCGGTCATTAAATTAATATCGACATGACCTCTCATTTCTATGCACAGCATTGTGTCACCGCCTGTCATTAATATCTATTTTATTAACCAATCATTCTGCAATAAGTTCCTCATTAGAATATCTCCATTGTCTTTCAGATTTCGCAAGGTCCGTCGTGGTATGAAGTTCGAATTTTAAAGTGTGTGCGGCGCCGATCGGAGAGGCTTGTGCTGCTGTACAGATAGTTCTTCAAAATAATGACGTGCGATGGTAGTTAGATTTATGACTAATGATGTCTGGTCTAACCATTTATTACAATAGAAATGAGCGCCTTCAAGAATTGTGCTGTATTGGAAATTTCCTTGTTTAGTGCGAGAATGAATACAATTGAAGGTGTCCTGGGTAGCCTGTAAGCCGAAATAATTGAGTTCTAGGTCAAAACTTGTCGATATGTACACATCTTATTTACAATTTAACCCCTTGCCTGTGGAATATATTTGAGAAAACCGTGCCAAAAATTAAAAAAAAATAATTATCTTTAATTTTGTTTGTTATTATCATCAAAATATTAGAAATAGGTTATTTTTGAAAAAAAAATGTAAATGAAATAACTACTAGTTTCAATATTTTCACATTTATGGGCAATGTTAATAGATTACAGTAATTTTTGCTGAAATGACAGCAAAATAAATCAAATGACGTCATTTTCTGGATAAGTATAATAAGCTAGTACAACATTATCTATATCAACTATCATGAACTCCATGTCCCTTAGATTCCTTTGAATTTCACAATTCCTTTACAGTATCCGAGAAACAGCAAAAAAATGGCACGAAAGGGCAGAACTTTTTACGGGAAAGTACCTCTGTCTATTGGGAAAATGTCAAATTAAACATTATGCATTGGACGAACCGATTTCGGGCATCATGGAATGGAAATACCGTTTTTCCTCTTGCCCGAACTCAGGTCAGGAATTCCCAAATGGGCGCATTTGCGTTACCCGTACTGAGTTCGGGCGCCACAGGCAAGGACTTAAAATAGACTACGTACAAGTTCGTAGGGATATTTTATTGTGGTTCCGATTTGAAGAACGTTCGAGAGGTATCTGAACCGAAAATCTTAGACATAACTAAACGTCCGGGAAGCAGTGCCGGATTACCCATCCGTTGGAGTAGGCCTATGGGTCAAACGTTTGTTAGTGTCTCCCCAACATTAAATTTGTTTAATGATGAAGTAGAAAATATTATGCTTCAAGGAAGTGAAAAATTCAAAATTGAAACGTATCTACCTATATTTATGTGCAGAACTTTCTCGTTTGGAAGCATATAATAAAATATTTTTTTCTATTTGGGTTCCCCGTAGACCTCACATTAAGGGCCTAATACAGAAATTAAAAAAAGCTGCCCAAAGATTTAGAGAACATTACTCTGAGGACTTCGAATTTGTAGATGAAATGGTTCATTTTTAGTACTTCATATTACAAATATAATATTTTAAACAATGGAGAAAAGGTACCAGCATCACGATCATGCAAACTTATTTCCGAGAACTTGGTGCAATTAGCATTCTCTAATGTTATGATGACAGTATTTAAAATATGTAGCTGTCTCATAACAAACGCTAATGGCGAACGAAGCTTTTTAAAGTGTAAAAGTGCTAAAAAACTGTCATCGATCTTTAATGACACAAGGAAGACTGAATTAGCTTGCTATTCTGGCCACTGAATACGATGTGTTAAGGAACATAAAATTCCAAGATGTTCTAAAAGAATTCAAGCCAAAAAATTGAGAAAAACAAACATTTAGTTATTTTTAGGTTTTTTTTGTATATAATGTTTAATAATTAACGTTTACTTACATTTTAGATTAATTTGTTATTTTTGTGCAATAAAATTATATTCTAAATCTCTCTTGAAATGAAATCCTGTTCGTAAAATTATTAGGGACAAAGTCTCAAAATTTTGACTGCCTAAGGGCCATAATCCGGCACTGAAAAGAGGATGTAAACTTGGCGATGATTCTCTGCACCTCAGCTGCCAAACCAAAAAGGAATATTCACCGAATTATCCGGGATGGATAATTTTCAGGACGGTTATTACAATTGTTTGATAGCTCCACTCAAAATATTCCAGCAATCTTCCAGCTATTCCAACTATTCCAGATCTGCAGGCAGGGGTGGATCGGAACAGCACTTTTGCTCCCAAGGTTTCAGTTGAAAGTTAGTAAATACATATTAACGCCATCTTTTGTCTGAAATCCTATTTAATAAAGCGATTAATTCATTCATTGTATTTTATGAATATTTTTACCGCTTATTTTAACCAGTAATTAGTTTAGGAAATGAATATTAAATTTTCCAATTTCAAGAGTAAAATATATTGAAATGAATGGGCTACAAAGCGCAATTTGTAAGTCTATTTAAAAATTTAACAAAAAATGTAAAATATAGGTCTAATGTGAATTATTATAAATTTAATCTAATGTCGAAATTCACCCACACAGTGTAAAAGAGGGACTAAAACTTGAAATAGAATGCTGTATAACAGTAAATAAATAAAGGATGCTTATACTTAGATGCAATATATATCCTTATTTATTCAATATTTAATTTACTAAGTGAAATAATTATTAATATTGCTCTATACTTTAAAGAGAAATATTAAAATTTAAGTTTAGGATTATTCTTTGATAGAAAAATGTAAGCTCCTAAATTATTATACTAAATAATATTTTTCTAAAGCATTTTTTAAAAGGCTTTTTACTGTCTATTATGGACAACATAAGTATAAGAAAAGTTTATAAAAGTAAAAAACTAAATTAAAAAAATTAAAAACTAACAAAAATGATAATAAATAATTGACAATTAAAGTACCAAAAATAACTAGAAACAAAAAGAAAAATTAACTTAAATATTATATTTACAAATAAAATGTAAATAAAATATATTATAAATGGCATAAAACTACTCAACCTCATGCACGAGCAACTGAATATGTGTAGTTTATATATTGCCTAATAGATGGCGCCAACGCATTAAATAATTTTTTCTCTGAAATCTTTTGAGCAAAAGCGCTGTCCCCATTCATTCCTGTGCACGCTTCTAAAAACTCAAAACTCCTTCCTCCGTTTTTTTGCCGTTTCTCAGTTATCTGGGCCTCTGTTCAACAATGCACGGACCATCAAGAGGTGACCAGTAGCTCTTTTAGGAGAGAGAACCTAGCCTTCTGCCTCAGAGACATAGGGCAAACCATTGAAGTTACAATATAATTATGTGATATCAGATGAGTAAGAAGTAGCTTACACATTTAATAAAAGATTTTCAACTTACCGGATTTTGCATAGCATGCCGTAGGCAGAGAAGACAGTCGTATTGATTGCTCTGAAAGATAAAAAAAAAGGATATTAAATGTAGAGCATAAAAAAATCTGAATAAACTTATAACGATTTTAAATGTAGGTAAACATTCTTAAGGTATTATCATTCGTCAACACATACGTACGCGTTAGTTCATAATCTCTTTTACTAGTGAAGAATGCGCAGAAATTTTCAACTGATTTATTTTAGATCATGTTGATTAATCAGTTGAAAATTTTGTGCTATCACACGAAAAATCAGTGTATTCTCCAACGGAAAAATAATTTTAAACTGAATGTGCTGATTTTTCCATACGTACATGTTGACGTGTGGTAAGGCCTTTGTAGATAAATTATATTCAATCATTATATTATTATTATTTCAAACATAAATGCCAGTTAAGACAGTGTTAAAATGATTTGTATATGAAAGTTTGTAATACCATAAAATAATGTGCATTAAGGGGACACATTACTTTTAAACCATCGAAACATTTTTCATTTTTACATTTTGTAAATTTATGGACACTTCTGATTTGTTTCAAACAAACTCAATTGAAATATTCAAATTAGAATTTGTAAAAATATACAATCTTTGCACTGAACATCATAGTTTTAAAGATAACTAAAACTTTACTGAACCATTTTACCGAAAATAGAGTTCTTTAACTTGTACTCTTAATAAAAAACTATTGAGACTTTGGTTTCAAATTTCCACAATAGTTACATTATAGACTTACGATAAAATTTCACCTACTTTTTTGTTGTTTTTTTTTATTTATTATTTAAAGTAGTTGAAATGGAATTTTTAAACTTTATTTTAGCTTTTTTGAAAGTGTAAGATTTTGACACTTTTTAATCATTTAAATAGGTGGATAGTGGTACCTAAGAATTCTTGTTTACAAAAAAGCAAAAATAATTAATGAAACTCACTTTGTGTTGTAAAAATTCTGCACGCAATGTGTCAAAAATATTTTTAAATTGTTGAAACAAGTTCTTTCTTTTCAGTTTATAAAAAATTCCTAGTTTTTTAGAAGTAAAGTGTTGCGTACATCAATGGTTTTAATATTTGTTTTAAAAATATTATCGTTCGTCATTAGCTTTATTTTAATTTTTCTTTTGTGGTGAGGTAACTTTTGAAAAGAAAGAATAATAAGTTTTTTCTGATTAGACTGGAGTATTGTAGGATAGCGGGAAGCACATATAAGAAAATAATAAAAGAGATTTTATGGTGGTTCTTGTCGTATATCCATGAAACCGTCTATATCATACAGTATTTGAATAAGAAAACAAAATAAAGTCACCAAAACTAATTAAAAAAGCACAGAAAGCTAATGCTAAAACTCTCATGTATTTACAATAATAATTAAAAAAGATATGTCAGGGAGAAAAATAAAATCTTCCTTTTAAAGTTGTTTAGTCCCCTTAAATATTCGTGATGCCGTTTCGGAAGAAATCTTACCCAAAACTTCTTTGAGAGTTGAGGATATTTCTTCTCTATTGGATCCCTTCATCAGAGAATATTTCTTCTACATCGGATTCCCTCGACATCCACCCGCCACAAGTACAACTTAAATATCTGCCTATGCAAGGGCATGATTTAGGAGCTAGGATAGAACCCGGCATTCTAAGATTCGAGCTCTGCACGGTAACTATTATGCCATCTCGTAGCCTGTTCGGCAGTTCTAGCATTGGTCCACCACCTTTTATCTTACACGTTAAGTCAGTGTTTTCTACTCAAATATTCCTAGGTGCACAAGTAAAGGTTTTTTTTAGAGAGCTACGGGTTAATATTCTGCTATACGAGAGCTAATGCTTCCAGGGCTTACTATTCAAAGCCGATTTCGAAGTGATATTTGTAGTGTTTTGGTTTTAATTTTGTTTTAAATCCTATGTCGGTAGTGTAAATAGATGGCCCTGTCTTACCAGTATTGAAAAAAGTGGGGAGTTTGTGTAGAGATTCTAAAGATTCGAGAGAGTACGTATCTGTCGGATAAGGCAGTTCAGGAATTGAATAAAATTTTGTTCATGTTTTTCGTTTAAGAAATAATGTGGAAATATTTGCACTTTTACGAGCCAGCCACGATAATACGAACATCCTTTCCCGCATTGAGTTTTAGTCTACTATCTCCAAAACCAAATACAGTAGACTCCGCTTAATGTGATCAGTTTGGAATACCGTAATTTGATAACAATAAACGATTGATAACAATAAACGATATGCAAAATTAGATAAATTTACCCGCCCCTTTAATTCACACGTAGTAAATTTCAAAACAAAATGAAAACACACACCTTATATTTATGTACTGTAATTACCTTTTAGAACATAAGAATTGTATACATAATTAAAAAATTGATCAATTGTTGCTTTTCTACAATTGTTTCTATGAAGTTCATTGATAAATTGTTCATAATCATGATCAACCTGTTATAACAATTTAAAATTTCGATCTTTTGTTTTAATGTTAAATCATTTCGCTTTCTGGCTTCCATATCGACAAGCTGCATGTAAGCGAGCAAGGCATAAAATGTGAATACGTTCCTTCTCAGTTCCGATAAGAATGTGTTGCCTTCTGCTTATCTGACAACCATTGACCACCAGCCGGGTGAGTATTTCTGAAAAATTTCTGGAACGTGTAATTTCCCCGCTCTTTTGTTCATTCCCCATTTCACAGCGAAGGAAAAGACAAGAATGGGTTCCTTCTGAATACATTATGAATATTCCTTTGTCAGTTAAAATGAGGTTTGAAAACTGATAACATTAACCAATGTAACGATCACATAAAGCGATAATTTTAACATACAAATGAATAGAGAAAATCGGGACCAAGTGATTTCGATAACAATAAGCGATTGATAACATTAACCGCGATCACATTAAGCGGAGTCCACTGTAGTATCACTTTACACATAAATTATAGTTAAATATACGTAAAATCGAGGTAGAAATTACATTAGTTTGTAAAGCTTTTTATTTGATAAATACTTACAATAAAACAGTTTTATCCCCCTCTCTCTCTCTCTCTCTCTCTATATATATATATATATATATATATATATATATATATATGTATATATATCTGTATATATGTATATATATATATGTATATATATATGTATATATATATATATATATATATATATATATATATATATATATATATATATATATATATACTTCATTTACAAAATCGGCAGAAATTGAGAATATCAAAACTTTAATCACTAAATTAAATCAAAATGAAAACCGTAACATATAACAATTTTCCACGTCAGCGATAGAAAGTTCCCACAGTATAATGTTAACACTTTTACGGACAGTTGCGTCTATAGCCGTCAAATCGAAGTTCACTATGTGGCATGACGGCAATAGTCGTCCTAAACGACTAGTTTTTAGACACTACGGCTATAGCGGCACAAATGTGCATTTACAATCGTACAAGTAGAAGCCCAGTGTCATGTTTTGGAAACAATTGTTTAGGTTGAATTTCATTTTCCACCTGTTACACGACTTGCAGCTTCAGTATGCAAGTACAAAAATATATAGTGTTAATTTTCGAACTTCACTTGTTCCTACTGTCTGTGAATGTGTTAATATACTGCAGGAGTTAATACAGTAGAAACTCTTTTTAACGACCCCACAATACAGCGACCCCTTCGTTAGAACGACCATCTTAAAAAGTCCCAATTATTTTACCATAGGAATAATGTTAATTTTGAATCACTACAACGACCCCAAGCGTATTATTTTTCGTTAGAACGACCGCCAATTTTAGTCCGCAGAACTCATGAGTAAGTGGGTTATTTCAAAGTTATTGTACTGTGGTGCAATTTCAAGACACCTGTACTCCTCTCTTTGTGTTTGCTTAAAGGACCCTTTCATCACGTAAGACATGAGATGTCCTAGGTAGATGACATTTCAGACACTAATGAAACGACCCAGCTCCTCAGTGTCAAATTTCCAGATTTTCAATTATCTTTTGATGAGTTTCTTGCTGTAGACGAAACTTTACAGTGCTGCGGAGAAAATTTGAATGAGGCAGTTTTATTGCTCGGATTACCGGAAATGAAGAAATCTGCGATTCCGACGACGGAGAAGAAATCGTCCAAGCTGTTGAAAAAGTGAATGAAAAAAAGCTTTCAATGCAATCACTGCCTTGCTTCAGTATTTTGAAGGAAAATTTCATTCTGAAGATTTTCTTCAAAATCTAACGGATATGGAATCAGTGATAATGAAAAATTCCCAAATGTATGTGAAACAGGCGTCAATCAAAGACTTTTTTCAAAAGTTCAGTATTGGAAATACAAATAAATAGAAGTGTTTTCTAGGTATGTACTTTTGCATCATTTCTTTGTTCATTTTTTTGTTATTATTTTTTTCAATTCGTTACAATTATCATATGATGTTGGTCGCACAGTGGTCGTTATACCGAGGTTCTACTGTAATACTTTAATGGCTTCGCAACAACATCAAGTTTAGAAATAGAATATGATTCAAAAATGCGAAGCAATAACATTAACCCCTTCCGGTAAAATGACGAGTCTAGCTCGTCATTGGTTTTTCATTCCATACAGCACAATGACGAGCAACACTCGTCATGCGACTAAAGTTACTAATAAATATGATAATTAATTTAGTTTAAAATTTCTAGTGTACTGAATTTAGCAACACTTTTGTTACTTGTGGAAATCCCAGGTCACTATTACATATTGTTTATTTAAAGTTTCTTGGTACAAGTCACTGCCAAATTGATGAGTCAGAATAAAAGAAAACCTACTAAGAAATGCCGTGTGTGTTACAAGAATCAAATTAGAAGTGAGACTCCCTGGCGATGTAAACAATTCAGAATTCCTTTGCACTTTGTTTTGAAAAGTACCACTAGCTTGAAGACTATTATCTTAATTTCACCGTTTCTGATACTTAACACTATGTAAAAAGTGGATTTTAATTAAGAATATGTAAGAATTGTAAAATAAAACAAGTTTTTTAAATAAAAAATAAATGGTTACTTCACGCACAGTTTTTCATTATTAAATCGTACCGGAAGGGGTTAATATCTACTGCAAATGTGAATCTTTATTAATTATTACAGATAATTACTTCTGTTTCTATTCACCTTGTCTTAACAATTTTATATTAAAGGAAAATTTTTAAGTTTTCACTATTCTACGGTGAAATTATCCTCCTGCTACGCGGTTGTGGATCAATGCTTTTTAAAAACAGTCAAAATGCAAAATATTAACATTTTTTGCAAGGGCGTGGCGTATCATGCAGAATTCCTTCGTAGGCCGCAAGGGTCCTGCGGGCTGTAGGTTGTCAAAGCCTGATCCAAAACTTATTTAGGTAGGAAGAGTTCTCTGGAATGAAATAACATTTCCATGGCATCCCTATTCACTCTATTAGGGGGAGGGGCGTAATGGCTGACTCAATTATGAGTATATATGCCGTGTCGCATGAGTGAATTCAGGGGTGTAGAGTCGGGAGTCCCCGTACCTGCTAAACTGTGAAGCTGCTCAGGTCTTCCATGTTTCATGAATAGAAGAAAAACCGAGTGCATAATCTTGCCTAAGAAATATCTTTTCCGACTGTTTTTGTTGACCAGGTTACAAAAGAAAACGAAAAGGGGTTAATGTCTCTCCCAATTCAAGGCCACAAAAGATACTTAATGTCACATCCGTTTATATAGAAAAGAAATTCCGCAAAAAGTTACTATTTTCGATCAATCTTTGCAAGTTACATTGTATTTCATTTTATCTTTTCCACAAACTCCGCACCGGAGTCATAAAAATCCTCTTATTTCATTATTTCGAGCGATAATGGCTTTTTGCGGTTTTGGTCTGTCATGCTCTGATTGTCCAAAGAAAGAAAACCATAAACACTCTGCCGACTGACTGACCTTCGACGTCAGGTAAAAGTGCGTAGCTGCCAGATCTATCATGCGTCGGTGTGAAATTTCCCGCGCTTCTTTCTGGAAGAAGGGTGTTTTCCCGTTAGAGGTGACGGTCTTATGTTTAATGACGTTTTTCGGCGAAAGAAATATTCGCCGGTAATGATGTCCTTCGCTGAATTCTAGTGGGTGCCTTAGTTTGATAATAAGAGTTGACGAAACAAAAGAAGGATCTTTCAAAGGGTTGACCCAACTTCATGTGTCTCTCGAATGAAAACTAATTTTTAGCGCATCATTAGGGACAGATCGAAAGTTACTAACAGAAAAGTTGTAAGGCACTTGTACCTTCTTTCCAACTCTCCAGAAAAGCAAGCGATGACTTGTAGAATATCTTCACTTTTGATCCTTTTGGGGAGAGAGAATTTGTTTTTGATTTCGTACCTCTCTCACAGTTACCGACCTCCGAGGGAGAGAGCATCCAGACTCACAAATTTATCATGAACATTCTCTAAGTGTATGAAGAGGTGTGTGGTGCGCTTTCTGGGCAGCCGGGCAGCTCCCCATGGTGATCTCTAGGTCATCTCGAGTCTAAACAATGACTCACAGCGATGGAATTCCCGTCTATGGAACCCAAAAGACTGCTACCTTTAATATATAACTGATTGAGATTATATTTTCCGTTGCTACGGCAATATTCGTAGCTTCTCTTCTGGTGACAATATTGATTGGAAAGTTGGGCATTAATTACTGCGATATCAATATGGCACCTCCATATAACTTCAAATGACTGCATTCTATATTTATCCGTTGCTCCTCTCAAGCAACTAAAGTAACTGAAGAGACTCGGAAAAACTGTGGAGTATAAGAGAAATTAATCTTGACTAGGGCAGTTCCATCTCCCACATATCCTGAGCTTGTACCTGGTATTGCTGTTGGGTCTATCAGGAACTCTTTTTTATTATTTCAGGTATATTCAGTGAGCAAAATGGCGCGTTGAGAAGGATCGTGGACTAGCCAAAACAGCTCAATAGTGAGTGCCTCAATTTACGTCATAGTTTTTGTCTCTTCACAGGAATGGGCCGATTGGTTAGGGTGCTGGCCTTCGGAACCGGAGTTCGTGGGTTCGAATCCCACTGAGGCATGGATGTTCGTAGCCGTTCGGATTCGGCTTTAAGCTGTAGGTCCCGGTCTCATTAGCCCTCGTGTTGCAAAAAGTAGACCGTAGCACTCCAAACCAAACCAAACCAAACCTTCACAGGAATGGCCTAAGGAAGGCTGTAGTCTTTTTGTTGGTCACTATTTCCCCAGAAGACATCTTAAAGTATAAAAATCAGTACAGATTCCTTGTGTCGGGGCTATCGTTTCGAGGAAGAGACCGCTCGCCATATTTTGAATGATTGAGAAGTTTTCTCGGCTCTTACGTTGCTCTTACGTTACTTTGTAGCCGCCTTGGGAGCTACACGGAATATTCCTGTCAGCTGAGCTTTGTTTTAGGCACTGGCCTATTTTCTTAGATGCTCTTGTAGATGTTTTCTTAGGTTTGGATACAGTAGACTTTTGATAACAGAGCGCTACTCTTGGAGACCCCCCTTCCAGTAGCAGGCCCAAAGGTAAATTCATTCATTCATCCCCTATATATATATATATATATATATATATATATATATATATATATATATATATATATATCGGCACTTCGAATCATCGATATAATATATTGTCACGTAGGTTTTAAGTGCCGATTGAACACAAGAGTCCTCGATACAAATAATAACGGTTATTAAGCAAGAAGCCAAACTTGCTCTCAGTCGATGAACTGCCTCTCGCAGTTTTAACACAAGCTTATAAAGGGTTACAGAACATTTTAGAAATTTTGAGATAATATTGAAAATTTGAATGTTTAAGGGTCATCTCGACTATTTAAGAAAGCGAAAATAAAATGACGAAAATCACCTTTTCTCACTCAGGATCGAATCGAAAATATTTCGCTTCGTGGCCCGCGACTAGAACCATTGCCTCATGGTGATCGGTGGATTCAGTCTGAAATGTGGCTATATATATATATATATATATATATATATATATATATATATATATATATATATATATATATATATATATATGCATATATATATTATATATATATCTGTCTCATTACATATATATATGCATATATATATGTATATATATGTATATATATTTATATATATATATATATATATTATATATATCTGTCTCATTACATATATATATATATATATATATATATATATATATATATATGTAGACGGACTTCTCGATGAGTGGTTGCAGTCATGGCCATAAAAATGATATCGTTTCAGCTAAAGACCTTTATTAAGATAACGTTGAAGGACGGGTTCCCACTTCATCATAGGGACAGGACAAACTGAAGGGTCAGCTAGCATGAAGTTCTATGTACAAGACACGTAACACCTGGGTCAACATCTGTGGGAAAATATCTCTAGAAAAATCTGTCTCCGACACCGTGTATCTCTTTTTAATGTGGAAATTTCCTAAATTGTCCGCTAGCGCCATGTAGGATTATAATTGGTCAGGCCCCTTCTCCGAGGGCGTAAACTGTAGCCCCAGTGGTCAATTTAGGTTAGGGGTTGAAAAGGGGAATTCAAAATGACGCGGGAATTTTTAGCCCTTGATTTAGGTTTTGAAAACCCCTGAGAATTTTCCACACACACACACACACACACATATATATATATATATATATATATATACATATGTATATATATATATATATATATATATATGTGTGTGTGTGTGTGTGTGTATGTGTGTGTGTGTGACGTTCAAGTTGAATGTTAGAGGATATTTGAATATAAACTTAAGATTAGGTTCAGGTCAGAGTGAATAAGACTGTAGATCGTTAGCATCTGCTTAATATAACAAGAGAAACTCAATATTTTATGCACAGGTAATTAAGATGGGAAAAAGCGATTGCGTTTAAGTGCAGTTGTCTTTTTTGTGGATAATGACTGTCAGAGGCGGAGAAAATGGTGTCACATGTATTATAATCTATTTACAGATTCCAAGCTCTTGCTCTCTTTTTTGGGAGTTTATATTCCTCCTACACGACAATATCACGATAAAAATAATCAAACCAAGGTTTCGTAATTGCAACGGTAGATTGGATTCGTCACCAAGGAAACCTGAAATGCAGTATATCTAGAGGGAGTGAGACTGGTATTTAAGGTGATTGGGTATCCACCCTACTGGACTCACTTAAGTAATTGTTAACTCGCTGAACAAAAATATCAACAATCGGCCAAATTGCATGGAAAGATTTCCTTAAACGGACTTAAATCTGTGACAGAAAAGGAAATGAAACCGGTACGAAAGGAGAAAATTTATATGAAAGAAGAGAGTAAAATTATTTTAGTTTTAAATTTTATCGAGAAAATTCTATTTAATGTTTGTGAAGGATAATTAGGTTGCATCGATAACAATGACGTAGCCAGAATTTTTATTCGGGGAAAGACCAAAGTTTAAATCCAAAGTACAGTGAACTGTCAATCTCATAATAAATGTTTCATTGCACACACACATATACATACATACATATATATATATATATATATATATATATATATATATATATGTAATATAATCAAAATTATTATACTTAAAATGCCTCTTAAAAATTTTCCTCTGTTCTATTTTTATTCCTTTAAATCTATTATCCCAGCTACACAATATTTTATTAAAAGGAGTGTCCGTTGATTAAATTCTTTTAAACCACTCTCTCAATGTTAACTAAATGCAAATAAATATTTTTGTTCATTAATTACATTAGCCAAGTGTCTCAATAAAATAGTTCACTCTTTTTAATGATCTAAGTTCCTTTTTACAGCTCTGACTAAAGTACTTTACCTAGGAAGGTTTGGTTCTGGAGTGTTACGGTCTACTTTTTGCAACACTAAGGCTAATGAGACCGGAACCTACTGCTTAAAGCCGATTCCGAACGGCTACGAACATCCATGCCGTAGTGGGATTCGAACCCACGAACTCCGGTTCCGAAGGCCAGCACCCTAACCATTCAGCCATCGTTCGGCTTTATCTAGGAAGGAATTCGTCTGCGCGTCTCGTTGTGGGACATAATTGTGTATATGCAAAATGTTTTTATGATCTTCCCTTCTTTGGCTTTGACTTAGAAACATGCTCTTTTGCTTAGCTCTCTCAAATAAAAATAAACTCTCCTTTGGACTGCCGCTTATTTTTTTTATGAAATGGCCCAACTGCAACATCTTCAATAAGTTAGTTGCTTAGGCTTCTTCTTGGCCAGGAAGACTAGACAAGTAAAAATAATAGGGTCTAATTATTTCTGACCAGCGGAATTAATTTTCGCCGTATTACATATATATGTCCTATACATACAGCCGAAAGATGGCTCAATGCTTAGGGCGCTGATGTTTGTAGCCGTCCTGGATCGGCTTTAAACAGTAGGTTCTGGTCTCAATAGAACTCGTGTTGTAAAAGAGTAGGCCGTAGTACTCCAAACCAAACCAAACCTTATACATCTATCTATAGTGTTGCATGCCTGTGTAAATACGTCATATAACGGATCAGGAACAATGAACATGATTTCATTCTATCTTGAAAATTATATTTACCCTCACGTTGAGTTGTTTCATTTACGCTCTAAGCTTTTGCCAGGTTTATATTTGCCTGGTAAATACTGGAGAATATATAATTTACTCTCCAGTATTTACCAGACAAATGTAAACTAAAGTAATTTTAGGAATAAAAAGGGAAGTAAAAATATATTTAGAAAGGAATTATGACACATCCTTTTACCCTTTTTTTTTACGAAATTTCGTATCTTGGATGACAACAAAATTCGAAAAAAGATTGGTATAATCGGTCATTTATAAATTCCCCTTTTATAAAAGTTAATTAGTGTTCTAACTGTTAAGGCCAAGTGGTTCAAACTTGCATCTGCCTATATTTACCAAAAGTAATGCTAAATTTTTAACCCTTTGCCACCTGTCACGTCTAAACTCAGTTCCTGCAACACAAATACAGCAATTTTGGAATGTCCGACCTGAGTTTGGGCAAAAGAAAAAAAGGTATTTCAATTTCGCGAAGCCCGAAATCGGTTAATCCAATGCGTAATATTTAATTAGCCCTTTTCCCAATAGATAGAGATGCTTTCGCTCATTTGCCGCTCTTTCTCGGGTACTGTAAAGGATTTTTGAAATTCAAAGGAATCTGAGGAAACTCATTGGTTTGGTGAGCTACGGTCTACTTTTTGAAACACGAGGGATAATGATACCGGGATCTACTGCTTATAGCCGATTCCGAACGGCTACGAACATCCATGACACAGTGGGATTCGAACCCACGAACTCCGGATCCGAAGACCAAAATAGTAGCTATTTCGTTTAATTATCTTTTCAAAATAATGTGTTTTTAACATTTTGGTAATAACAACGAATAAAAAATAAGAGAAAAAATTTATATTTTCGGTACGTTTTTCTCAGGTATATTCCACAGGTAAGGGGTTAAACATTTGTAAACAGTTGTATTGCGATGAAATATTTCTACCCTTTTTATGTATGAAAAAGATATTTCAGCACTTGCAAAATTTTAATAAGTTTAAAAAATATCTTGCAATGTATACATTGAAAATATCTCGGTGTGGGTCTAACCCCCCCCCTAAACTCTCAAACTCTCCTCCATTTATAAACAATCTTTGGGAAAGAGGACTGCATTTCTTTACTTGCACAGTAACCCGGGGATGGTACGAGTGTCAAGACATCCGACGTTAATGCCTACCGCGTTGCTAAAAGAAAAAGCCGAAGAACAACAAGGAGCGAATCGCGGCATGCAAATATTGTATGACAAATGTCTCAATTTCGAATAACGTAATGAAAGAGTCATCGTTCCCTGCACTCCCAGGTTCGCCCATTCCGCATTTCAAGTTCTGCAGCCTCCCCTTTCATTTTTGATTTTCGTCGCTCGACTTTGCCCATGCTCCTCACGATCTCTAAAAGTAATGATTTCGTTGATAAATAGCCGCACAATGATTTTATGAACGTGTGACACACACGGTGCAACTGGGCAAGCCTACGAAGCTGAGAGCAGGAACTTAACTCGCCGATGCCCGACGGGAAGTAGCCCCCAGCCATGAAGTGAAGGGCGAGTCAATGAGATGTTTAGGATCCTTATTGATTCGTTTAAACGGGCTAATGCTTTTGTTTGTCACATCAGTTACTTTTACATTTTCACTTTTTTTTGTAAACATTTTGTAGAGAAAATATCGCATGAACTTATCCAAACATTTGACAATGGATTTGGGTAAAATACAGGCTATTTAACACGCACACATATATAATGTATCTCAGGTTTTGAAACATAAGATTATAATTTTGCAAAAATTTGGCAAATAATGTGCTGTACTGTTATGCGGTGTGGATTGATTGTGGGTGAATTGGTCATTGTAAGACTCTTACGCGTCAACTTCGAATGAGAGATCATTACACAAGGGAGCTGATTCACTCTAAGTTAGAATGCTATTCTTTGTTAAGCATCGCCATGTACGATGTACGGTGTAAGTGGGCCATGTACGAAAGAGTGAAATAAATGAATTTAAAAATAAGTAGCTGAAACTGTTCATTTTGTTAATTTTCATCTACTGTTGTCAAAGAAGAACCCTACCATATATATATATATATATATATATATATATATATATATATATATATATATATATATATATATATATATATAAGTGAAGAGCAACTCAACCCTGCGGAAACTACAATAGATAGACCTCTTTTGTTTACTTCCGTTAGACTTGAGGTAGACGGCAACTTCTGCAGACGGCACTTCTAGCTGACCGCTTTTTGACAGCCAAGACGGGCACTGATGTCTAGTTTTATTTTAATTCTCCCTAGACAACAATTTTGTATATAATGTATATATATATATATATATATAAATATATATATATATATACATATATATAAATAAATAAATATATATAATATATATATAATATATATATATATATATATATATATATATGTATATATAATATATATATATATATATAATATATATATATATATATATATATATATATATATATATATATATATATATATATATATATATATATGTATATATGTATAAGTGAAGAGCAACCCAAACCTGCGGAAACTACAAGAGAAAGACCTCTTTTGTTTACTTTCGATAGACGTGAGTTAAACAGCAATGTGTGCAGACGGCACTTCTCGTTTACCGCTTTTACTTGTGACCGCCAAGACGGGCACTGATGTCCAGTTTTATTTTAATTCTCCCTAGACACCAATTTTTATATAATGTATAAATAGTTTAATTAAATAAGTTCATTTTAGTTGAGTTTTTGCATCTTTTCCACCGTGGGAATAAATCTCCCACATATATAATGTGGGGTTCGATTTGCGCTTTTGCATCCCACCATTATAATGGACTTTCCGAATTACATAAGCAGTCGGAGACGACACCACCTGGATGAGCGAGAAATGTAAGAAACGTCGCGGCATGCATGACGGCATGTTGAACATTTGATGGTCTAATATCTTTCTGTACTTCGTTTTACTTTGTCTCTGTCCCTTGTAAATATTTGTCTCTATTAAATATATTTAAAGACATCCGGTAGTTGTCTGTCTCTACATATAGAGACACATATATATGTGTGATATGCGTAATGATATTTTACCGAACTAATCCGCTTAATTATAATTATATTTTAAAATAATTATCTGGTGATTCTAGACCTAAATTGACAGATTTTGGGGAGATGTCTTAGTATCTCTTTTCTGGAAACGTTTGGCGCATTAACCTAAGCACCAAAATTAATATTATAAAATCCTATTGCAACCTGTGATACTGTTCGGCTTAAAATGTTGGGCACTGACTAAACTTATAGTAAACAAACTATTGACCTTCGAGAGAAAGATACTAAGAAAAAGTTTTAGCACAGTTTTGTAAAAATGGTGTTTGAAGATCAAGGTTTTGAAATCTATCAAAAATTGAGATAACTAGACATCGTTGAGATTAAAAAATGTCACAGGATTTGGTGGCTGGGACATTAATTTAGAGCTGAGAATATAAAGCTAACATTTGCCAAACCTATGAGAACTTGAAAGCAGGGAAGGTGGCTTGACTCTCACGTAATCTTACGTAAGGAAGACTGGAGGGGCATTGCCTCAGACAGTGGCAGATGAGGGAGATTGATTAGGACAGCCTTGGCCTATAATAGGTTGAAGTGCTATAAAAGAACATTTGGTTTCAACGAGAACATCAACTTATTAGTTGAGTTAAAAATATATTCTTATATAGTTACTCCTTGTAACTTAGTTTCGTTTGGGAACGTCTACTCTGGGTATACTCTTAACAACTCTGACTGGCTGGCCACCTTGCTCCCTCATGGGAAATCATAAATAAATGTAAAATAGCGTTAGAGCACCAAAGATGAATTGTCTCAAGATCAACATTTTTATTTTCAAATTTTGTGGTTTTGTTTCATGGCCTAAATATTTTTCCTATGTGGATATAACTATTTAATCTGTGTCATTTTACTCTGTTAATACACTACAAACCAAAGTGAGTGCTTGACAACGAAACCATTGATTTGATTGCAAAATCTATGTATTGACCAATAAGAGAATGTGAACAGGTCGAAATGAGCGAAAATATCTCCGCACCTGTTCGATTGGTTTGGTTTAGAGTCTACTTTTTTGCAACACGAGGGCTGATGAGACCGGAACCTACTGATTAAAACCGATTCCAAGAAAAAAAAGTTTCAAGAAAACAAAACGTTTTCCCTTCGTATAACTAAATGACGTTTACGTTTGGGAATAGAAAAACCCTTCGTATTGGTGACTATTTCGGGTAACTGAATAGATACCATATAAGTAAATTTTTAAGTACACAGACCGTATGGAAGTTTCACAGGAGAACGAGATATATTTCGTACGTTTCGAGTTTCCACTATATGTGTAAGTATATGCATGTATACAGGACCTGTACTAATATATGTTCAGAGCAAGCGCTCAAGGGGTGATGAATGAATAACATTGAAATATTCTACCTGAATACTTATTTTTAGATAAAGAGAATTTTACCGAAAATATTTTGTGAGAAAATGAATTTATTTTCCTCACTTCTTTTTTGAGTCGAGGAATAATTGTTATAAACCTCTGCCTGTTTTCAATGAATGCTGCTTCAGATAATTTGCATTTATATTTTAAAATGAGTTCTTACATAAAAAAACTTCAAAGATACTAACTAACAAAATCCAAACATATCTGTAATATGAATTAAAAGTTAGGTATAATGCATAATTTTGATACCAGATATTACAGTCTCTCTTTAAATAAAAATTATAAGCAATTGAAAAAAAATTGTTAATTGAAAATTAGCGGGTTTTTTGATGAACCAACAGTTAAGAAAGCAAAAGAAGTGTATTTATTGGGTTATTTAGTTACATTTTTAGAGGATAACATTTTTAAAAATCTTAAAATAAGCATATGATATATACTTCTTTTAACTCCTAGTGAGTTATATAAACAGTCAATTGTGTCGTCTTTTAAAACACTTACATAGTAATGTAAATATAATAGTAAGGTCCTATGAATCTATTAGGAATCTATGTTGATAAAGGATATTATACTATCTTGTTCGCATGTGACTAACATTCCAGAACAAGAACTGTGTGTGTGTAAGTAATATTTTTACGTTGGTTAATTCTTAGAATAAAAATATCATTATACATATATATGCACCAGGTGAACAAAAAGTTCGTTAAAACTTTAAAAATGTATAAAAACGGAAGGAATAATGATAAATATGTGCAGTCTGTACGAAAGGTGTAAAAAAAAGGCAGATGTTGTTTACAAGCCCTAAGAAGTTAGTTAAAAAAGTAACCGAATGAGGGCTCTGACGACTGGAAGTACAATGAATAGGACAGCAGTGCATTGCCATCCTATATTCGTGCAATAACAAGTATTCAAAATGACCACCAGAACATTCTAAGACGTTAGTAAGGTGATTTACAACACCCGCTATAGCAGCAACATGTCGGAGCAAAAACTTCTCTCGAGACTGAATTTTTAAATTCCACCAATGTAGAAGGGGATGGTCGATAAACGGTATTTCAAATATCCCCACACCCAGAAATATGCCTAAGTAAGATTAGGTAACCGTGGAGGCCATAAGCTCTTGTAACCTCGACTGATCACTCTGTCTTGACCAAAGGCCAACGAAAGTCTTCCATAATGTGGTCGATCCTTCGGCGAGGTAGTTTCTTGGAACTGTTTTACAAGCTTGAATACCCTAGCACACGATAAGGGGCCATTCTTCTTATGAGGCTCATTCATTTCTATAATTGAATTTCCGTCAATAAAGGACCTATCTCTCATTGGTAGCATCATTATCACCGAATATTTGGCATCCTGCGTAAACATATACGATAAATAACTGAATATGCCACTTCTATTTCTCTAATTTATATTTCTTATGGTTATGAAAAAAATTTAAATATAATTAAAATGTGTTGTTCCTTTGATGGAACTAATTTATTTTACTTTCGAAATCGATTATATTGTTGTTATGTACTAAAATTTAAAACTAATCTAATATAAAAAATATATGTAACTTTTATTTAGGAGCCTTTATTACCCAGACCGAAGTCTCTGGGCGCGAAACGACTAGTTTCTATACACATAAAATGAGGTTCATGCCCTAGTCGCAATTATTGGATGTAATTATCACTCTCGTTTCAATCTTGTTCAATCTATTTACATTCATAACTCTCCATCGATGATCACAAACAAGCATGCTCCGATATCTCCGCAGGGAGGGTGCGCCGGTAATGGATTGTCTTAGCATCAAGTCATTTGAAATTCGTGTTTTTTTCCATTACATATTTCCCCGTCCTCTCTCAAATTAGCCATTATCTCTGTTAGCGCCGAGTTCGTCGATAACCTGGCCAGCGATCGGCAGTCCATCCGATCGCGTCTCCGAGTCGATTCATCTCCATAGGGCGGTCGACACGGGGCACCCCCTTATCGGTCTCCGATCGGCGTCACGTCCCTCTCCATCAGCACCGGTGCCTATCCATCAGTCGAACGCAGATCGATGGGTCCCGCGATGCTCAAATTAAAGACTGCAATTAAACAGACGCGGAAATCGGTAGCTTATTACGGGTGCCTCTTTAATATGCACAAATATGCTTCTCCGAGCATCGCTATTATTCGCCCGATGCTATAGTGATTGACCCGTGTATTTGACGTAGCACGATGAGGTAGACCTCACACGGAGCAAATCCTGTAGATCGATGATATCACACAGTTTTCATTTATAAAAACAGAATTAACTAGAGGTTCTCGCTCCCTCATATGTCTGAGACGATATTACAGACAAAACTTAATGTTAAAATATTTCATATTAACTTCCTGAGAAACCGAATTACTGTTGAGCAAGTACCTTTCGTACTGTTACTATTGCTAATTTTTATCGATCTATCCATGATAGACCAATTCTGCAATCCCGTGTACCCCAAGAAATCCTTAATGTAATAATAGCCTAAGTTATCTGTCCGTCTGTCCTCGAATTTATAAAGCGGTTGGAATTGGAATGGATAGAGGCATCCATATTGGATTTTGATGAGTTACGCAACGTTCGAAATCCACCCCTTCCCCCCTTTTCTAGCGTTTAATGCTATTATTTCAAGCCCTATTTTCCCCGGTTAAGAGCAGACGATTAAATTTATCAACTTGTCACATAATAAATAGGTAAAAAAAACTTTTTTTTCTAACATTATGACGTTATTCCTTTAACCATCCCATTTATTCATTTCTAGTTTTAAATTATTTAAATATCGTCTGCATTATTTTCATCCGTTTTATCACTGACCTTAGATATTATGTGAATAATTTTCTTTTATATTTGGCTTAAATAATAGATTAGGTACATATGTGATAATTTTTAATTGAATGATCGATTATTTTTTGTCGCAATGGAAATTTTATCACCGGTATTCACC
This sequence comes from Pardosa pseudoannulata, assembly GCA_032207245.1. NCBI lineage: Eukaryota > Metazoa > Arthropoda > Arachnida > Araneae > Lycosidae > Pardosa > Pardosa pseudoannulata. The sequence goes on from CM063501.1 coordinate 166,240,495, forward strand.
ACAAATTCTATCTACCTCCAGGATATAGTGGTAACAATAGTTTCATTTCTTTACTGCCATTAATTACTGTGGAAAAAAATATAGTGGTAACAATAGTTTCATTTCTTTACTGCCATTAATTACTGTGAAAAAAAAAAAAAAAAAACTGGGAAGAACTTAACGATAATTTCGACGTAGCTAAGAAAACTTTGAATTATCTTTCTAAATGAATTTATCGTGATTCTAAACTGCATTCACAGTATCGGGAGACTTTAGAGGTGTATGAAGGTAACCAAAATTTGAGGGTATACCAGATAATTCTCAGCCAATACACAAACCATTTTTTTACCTGCCTCATAGGGTATTTTACAATTCAGGTAGATTAAAAATTTTACTGATTCCATCATATATGACATTCTATATGTTAGTCTACAAATAGCAGAGGATGTGTTAAAATGTCCCTAAGAGAAAACTTTATGCATTTGACAATAAGAGCACGAAAGGAATCGTCGATTCTGCAAGTTTTGCATAAGGGGAAAACATCTTTAGGGGAGTTCAAAGTTACAAAAGATAGACGTTTTCAGTGTCAGATGTCGCCCTGTGCCATCTTTAGTCCAAAATAGTATCTTGCAGTTTTAATAAACGCGCCAGTATCCAAAAGACGAGAAACGTTCTTATTGTCACACATTCCATATTACAGTTCCTGAGTTCAAATCCTAATGACGCCTGGGATATCTCGGTTTCTTACACCACATGCTATAGCAAAGATATACCAGATTAATGAGTCCACCAAACTTGAGTAACTCAAGCAAAAGGAAAGGTGTTAGAAGGTTGTTCTTCGGTTCCGCAATTCGCGTGTTCGAATCCCGATGCTGTCATGGTTGTCCGTAGCTGTTCGGAATTGGCTTTAAGCAGTAGGTTCTGGTCTCACTAGCTCTCATGAGCAAAGCAATAGACCGTAGCGTTCCAAATCAAACCAAAAGGAAACGTACAATAAATAATTTTTCTAAGGAAACTTCCAAGCATGTATGTCTGTACGTGTGTATTTCAGGTGGTTTTTATTTATTTATTTATTTATTTATTTTTTTTTTACAACGCAGAGGCTAGGTTACATTAAACCTGTCGCAGAAGATGCCCCGAGCCGGCAAATAGCATATTGCATTTGGTTTGGAGCATTAGTATCTAAAACTTTTTGCTAAATGAGAGTTCATGAGATCAAACCTACTGCTTATAGACGATTTCAAGCAAGTTCCGTACCATTGCTGGAATTCAAGAACACAGATTGTTGTATCGAAAACCTTGATCGTTCTTGCTGATTTACATAGAACCGTTTAGAGTTGTAACCCTACATAATTAAGTTATCATTTTCAATTGAATGGGGAATTAGAAAAAGAATATTATTCTAAAAATGTAGTGAAGTAATTCCTCGTCTATTAAATACTAATATCTCTAATAAAAATACATAACTTTATTACTTGTGTGTTTTTTTTAGATGATCAGATATCAGTATTATATTTATTACTATTCAGTTAAATGTACACTGTAAAAATATACAATTGTCCATTCAACTTGACTGGATTATTATTCATTTGCCAATTACCCATTTAATTATTTTCCTTTGAATAAAAATTAAGGCTTGTAAATTTACCAACTTTTTTATTTACCGGTAAATCAATGAATGAAAATCCTAACACCGGTAATTTTGTCACAAAAAATAGACAACATACATTAAATATATTTATAACTTTTCTACAGTGTACTTTTATTTCAAAGAAAAAATACTAAATAGTTATTTATGTTAAAGCCATGTTCATTAATGAAGTCTGGGGCACATAAAACAGGTGAGTTGTAGCAATGTCCTCCAAGTTCCCAAACGATATCTTTGTGAGTGGCAGGCCAAGCCTGGGGTTATCTGGTAGGTCCCTTATAAATGACGAGGGTTCATTTTGTTTACGTTTTGTGAATAATGTTGAATAAATAGCGAAAAATGTTATCCGCCTCTATGGCGCTTCCATAATAAAATAGCGAACAAATATTTGAGGCTTGGTGCTATAAGAAGCAAGTTCCGATAACAATTATGAATGTTAAATGCAAACATTTAACTATAGACAAAATATTCAATAATAAAATATTTTTACTACTTAATTTATTAAAATATTTATGAAAGATTAAAAAATAATATAACTGAAAAGTAAGCAAGTAAATAATAATATTGATGCGATGATAATTTTTATAGCTTAACATTTAAAATTAATTCGTTACAAAAATACAAATTTGTCCACAGCTTTGTCAGCCAATGAAGAGCTATTTTTGTTTCAAAACAATCTAGCTTCTACAAATAGTCTCACGCGTTCCTCACTCGTTGATCGGGTTATTGGTTTTATACGGTACGAATGCTCTACACAAAAGTATACCAATTTTTTTGGGGGAAAATTACTGGTAAGTTGCAAAATGTACAGTAAAGATTCATCGGTATTACAAGTGCTAGTACGAATTAATTAGAAGTACATTTCAATGGCATATGCATTTCAAACTGCACAATTAATCATGTATTTTCAAAGGAAATTAATTGCAATTGCTAGCTGGTTACTTTTTATACATATCATTGAAATGTCATCCATGATGACAGTAAATTACGACTGTACTCCGTGAGTGAGTCATTGTTTCTTTACTCAGGAATTGTCGAGCGAACGGATCTTGAAATTCATTTCCCGAGGACAATTTGTATTGTTTTTTCCTTTCCCTTCGTGAATGAATTCTTGTAAACGATCAAACAACACCTGTTCCGAGGGACAAAACAAAAGAAGAGATTGATGTTAATATGATTTTGCTTTTTCTCGTTATAATTTTGTCCCTGGATCAAACATCTTGAAGAAGTTAAATGATTTTCATTGAGGAATGTTTCTTTTCTCTCTCTCTGAAAGTGAGCTTCGTTTCTCATTCTCATATTAAATATAATTTTCTTTGGGAACGATGCGAATTATACAGAACGGGGCTATATTTACATAGATCGCGTTATCAGCGGTATGCGAAATGAAATCTATTGTTCTTCAATTTCACCAGGAGGCAAATTTCGTTTTGAGTAATGGAACTAGAGAAGGTTTTTATGGTTCTGGCTTCCGAAGAGTGTCTAAAAGGGATGGACCGAGGGGATTGACTCGCCGTCGACACGGAGCAGGGTGGTCTCTGGTTCGATATGCCACCGTAATGCAACATCGGACGAACGGTCAGCTTTAGCTTCTTGTATTCTGTGGTATTTTTAAGATCACTGTCAAAGGGATGTCATTTTAAGCTCAAGAGGATTATCATAAAAATTACACACACATACACACAGATCGTATAATTACGCGTACGACTGGAGGTGCGGGTGGTGGCGGTTGCAGTTTGTCCAGTTGGTTTGATAAAGCAACAAAAGACTCAGTATTGAAGGATATTTATTGCCACTACTGCAATCTGTACGGTTCTTATTTTATTCTAGGGATGGTACAACTTGCGAGGTAGTCGGGCCAGTATACATAAACATGAGAAAATCTCTTGGAATCCTCTGCAAATTTTTCTCCGACAGCGTGCTTCTCTTTTTCGTTTGGTATTTCCTAACCTGGTATCAAAGATTATATAAAGTTTTAATTCGTTAAACCCCTTGCTTGAGTGCTCGAACAGTATAATCAGTGGTCAGTTTGGAGTAATGCTTAAAGGGGGGTAAAGTAAGGACACACGAGGTTTTAAAATGAAAATATACTACTACAAAGTGTTTCTAATGTATTTATTAATTTATGTGATTCTCAAACACAAATGTACTTTATGGAAAATATCTTTTTCTATCCGGTGACTTATAAAATCTACGATAAAGAGATTAGTAAATTGTTTAAATTTTTTACTACTCATGTAAAGTTCCTATATCTATACATCACAGTTTAAGGACATTATGGGACAAACTTCACATTTCACAGTAGAGCATAATTAAATATTTAGAAAGATTTATTTGAGTTAACCCATTTAAATTGTAAGGCTTTATAAATGTGTTTGGGGTAATAAAGAAGGCGTAGTGACTAAAAACATAGAAAAATTACAGAAATAAGTAGTTTTATGTCCAAATGGGGGGTCTTGATCTCGAAACGGAGTTGATTCATAGTTTTCACCGCTTGCTAAGTACATCAATTTTCGGAATTGGAGGTAATGATTTTGTCTTTAGGGGTTTCTTACAAAGTATGTATATTTGCTTGCAAATTTAGTTTACTTTTTCCTTACAGATACACACTCACATACACAGAGACACATAAACACACACACACACACATATATATATATATATATAATTATCTTTATATATAAAAGTCTTCTGTGAGTGTGCTTGTAATAGAACTCCTCCTAAACGACTGGACTGATTTTGATAAAATTTTGTGTCTGTAATTAAGTTGAATCGAGAATGGTTTAGATTCGCAATTTGATCCGATAGAAAATGATTATTTATTATAAATTCAGAATTGCACGCTTATTGAGATTATTATAAAGCCGCTTTAAACCTTTCACTACCAACGTATGTGTGGCGCAATGGGTTTCAGTACCAGAATCCCCAGGATCGAATCACCGTACACAGAATATGAGGATTTTAATTTAATCTTATTACGCTCGTGATGTATGAACGCATGTCCGCGTGAAGTATTTTTAAAATAATTTTTTTCCTTACTTTTCCTTCAAAACCGTCCAATTTATAATTTATTTAAAACATTTTAATATTTTTGGATCTACAGCTTTAAAACAGGACAACGTCTGTCGAGTCGTATATATATATATATATATATATATATATATATATATATATATATATATATATATATATATATATAGTGTGTAGGTATATACATCTTTTTAAAATTTGAGGCCACCGCAGATTTCAAGGCCATAAACTGTAGTTTAAAAAAAAATAGATTAGCTTGTAGGTGCTTCCACCATTCTTCCAAGTTAAACTTGTGACGAGAAGAAACAAAATCACATTAACACTTATCTTTCATTTTCCCGTTGTCTTGCTTCGTTTTTTTGGAAGAACATGTATTGTTTTACCGCTTATATTCATTGCAAAGTATTCATTTACTGAGGACAAAGAACTTAAACTGCGTCCAGGAAATGAACCTCAAGAATAGTTCTGTGGACAAAACACGAAGAAATATATTTTTACCTTTTATTCAAACGAAAAAAGTCTTTTCCATGAAACTTTTGATTACATTTAATCTAGTTCCTTTAGTTGAATCAAAATTCAATTGTTTGAAAATTTCCCCCCTTTCTATTATTTTGTGACAACACGTATCCAAAACCAACGCAGAAAAGTTCAACAAACTTTTAAAGAACAAGCAAAAGGGAATTCTTTTTATCTTTACACAATGAATGTTTATAGTTTATAATAAAATATGCGTTACCTTCTGATATTTGTTCTTTCGATCAAGGTTACGATAGTCACACCTCTGAATGTTCCATTTTAAGTGGGAAAAAAAAGGCGAATTGACTGTCTTTTATAACGTTATACAACCGGTTTCATCAGAAGTCAAAATTTACTACGAATGCATTTGGGAGCAAAGTCAAAAGTTCTGCCACTATTATTGCCGACCTTTTAAGCAAATACTTCCCGCTGAGTGTTCAATTTTTTTTTTATTCTCTGTCGAATCTTCATTTTAGTTTATTTTCAAAAATAGCCGAAACCTCAACGTTGTTAGAGCAAAAACGTGTCCCTGTATAATACAACATATACAGTCGACTCTTATACAGTTTGTATTGATTCTCTGTTTACCTCAAAGCTCTACATTTTTTTCCTACACGTTTTTTGGATAGTCTTTCTATAACTTTCAAATTTCGATGCGTTGCATTTGATTCAGGATGTTGGAAAAATTTCAGTACAAAAAAACGATAGTAAAACAAAGAATACTAGCAAACTCATTGTCTACAACTGTAACTGAGAAGAATTGTTTTACACTTATAGTTAATATTGGGATTTTGACAATTAATTTTGACAATTTTTGACAATTAATTATACATTACCTATGTGTCATCTTTTAGTTGAAAAATCGTCATATCTAACGAAATATATATTTATCTCTTTGAAATTATTTCATACATGAGGATAAAACACAAATGAATATGGAATATTTTTGACATCAGGATTACGTACTGTTCTTTCGATACGCAATGTTTCTTTCGATATCTAGAATTATAGTTATCCTGATTATTTTCCTCGGTTCCAATAACTTCCGAATATAAGTAGTCAGATGTGTGTGTGTGCACACACACACACATTAATATATATATATATATATATATATATATATATATATATATATATATATATATATATATATATATAATATATATATATATATAATATATATGTGTTAATATATATAAAAATATATATCTTTATATATATATATATGTGTAAATAGCCAATATAGTTTTAGTTGTTAGAGCTGGCTTGGGAATGTAATTTTACTGAATTCACGTAGTAAAAGGTATCGCACATATATATATATATATATATATATATATATATATATATATATATATATATATATATATATATATATATAACGCGTGTGTGTGTGTTAATTGACGGTAAAAATTATTCTTTACCAATATCTTGTGTAAATAGCCAATATAGTTTTAGTTGTTAGAGCTGGCTTGGGAATGTAATTTTACTGAATTCACGTAGTAAAAGGTATCGCACACAGACCGGGCACATATTATAAAATATTTATTTTTATCTTAAAGTCTGAGAACTGGAGAACACGTGTGATACAGGCAAGAGACAGCCGGGCAACTCTTGATGTGTAAAAATACCGTTCTGAGGAGTCGATAATCACGTGTTTAATATCCCATGATAGAGAGAGAGAGAAAGAAGGGACAGAGAGAACGATAGAAATAGATAGATAGATAGATAGAGAGAGAGTGGGAGAAAGGGAGGAAGGGAGAGAAAGTATATATATATATATATATATATATATATATATATATTATATATATATATATATATATATATATATATATATTAAAAAAGATTCTGTTAACACTTTAAGATTCTATTGCATGTCTACATTCATGTTTGAATTTATGTCTAATAATTTATGTTTTATTAAAGGTGTTGATTGTAAAATATTTTATTTTCGTATAGTTTTGGCTTTATTGTTTTTAATAATTTTAATTGTTTTTAGCAAAACATTTCTGAGGGTGCGAATGGTTCAATGTGTTCGGCAAGTTTTTTGGTAGACTGTACACATTCACTCTTCAGTAGAATATTCCAATTTGAAAGATTTTAAAGTGGATTCAAACATCGTCGAAACAAAAATATAACTGATTATAGCTAATAGATTTCCGTATTTTCTAAATGGCCTTGCCTTTTTCACACATACGAGCAGAGTTTCTGAACCGTAGGCAAGTTGTAGGTACACGCACATGTTCATTCAAATACCAAAGTCATGTGGATGTACGTATGTTCGAAACACTCCTTTATATTATTCATTAAGATTTCTCGCATATTTATGACAACAGACAATCATTAATATTTATAGAAAAATAACATTGGAAAGATAATTCCGAATCCAAAGGCTTAGTTATTAGAAAATATATTCGATTTCAAGGTCCGGTTATATAGTCAACAATCAGTTTGAGAACGTTAATTTTCGTTTTTTATAGGGTGAATATCTTACCTATTTATTATCTGTAAACGATATGAAAAGTTATGCAGCCATAAGAAACGGATCTTCCGCATTCTAAAGAGGTAAATTTGTACCGTGAACATTTGTTATTCATTTAAATTTGTGAGTTCCCTCGCGCTTGTTTTGTTTTCTCATTAGTGATGCCATTTTATCTGATTCACCTGTCCTTACGGGATAGGTCTGCTCTTAAATCAAAGGGAACAGATCGCGTTTGACACTATCTTTCGCGGAATGTGTTCCCCAACAAACGTTTCTTCTCCTGAGAAACCAAATGCAGTTTTTTTTCACCACCAGCCGATTCTTGGACAATAACAATTCCCTTTTGTTTTGGCGTGAAAATTTATCTGGTCGTTGGGCAGCGGACCTACGACTGCCTGGGCCGAACTGACAATACAAATGATCGATTATTCCGGCCGAAAGTTTTTCTTTGAGCTGATGAATTCTGACTGCTGTCAGGGACCTTCACACATCGCGTGACTATTTTTCAATACAAAAGACACGTAGCGCCCCCAGGCCTGAATTTAACTGAAAACCAGTCCTGGAGAATGGGGAGAGAGGAGGAAAAAAAAGAAGGCAAGTGATTTTATTTTTTTTATAGGGGAATAAAGGAGAAAGGTATATATAAAACTTATAAATCGGCACTCTCCTTTCATCTGTTTGCTATCTGTGACTTGTAACTGGAGAAGTCGCGGCGATATAAAGATGGTTGTTATTATTATTGTTATTTTTGTTTTTCCTGTCAAGTCCAGATCTGCTTTTATCTCGTATTCGTTTGCATTTGTTTTATTGGAAAGGTCAAATAGAGCAAGTTTGGCCGAAACCCCATTAAGAGAAAAGTTGCTGAAGTTGGAGGACGCCTGTTCGCCGCAAGAAAATTCAGAAATATTTCTACAATAAAACGTTTTAAACTAAAATAAATTCCATTCTTTAAAATTACTAAAATATTATTTTAATTAACTGCGGTTATTAAATTAACTCGTTTGCAAGTTTTAATTTCTGCATTAAATATACATAATGGTGAGAGAACCTAGTTATGAAGGAGAGACTTTTATTTAATGCGATTACATATTTTTGTTTGCTTTGAATGAGTTTGGAAGTTTCTCATAAAGATATTCGTGACCCAATCTGGGAACCGACATGACGGCTAGGTCCATCCTTGCGGATTCCCGATGATAAAAGGTAGATTGTAAATAACTTAGACGACTAACTGTAGTAGACCTCATTTGAAGTACCTTGATGAGCAAATGTCGCTTTGGATCGTGCTCACTCGTCGATGTCACCAAGAGATACCACCTTACCCAGCATTGGAATAAAAAGACAAATGCCTTTCGTTTAATTAACTTCTAGGTTAACTTAAGCCACCTTTTGATAATACGCATACCTGCATACTATCTACCTGAGTATAATAACAAATACAATCTCTGAAGAGAGAGCGAAACTTATAATAGTCCATCCTACGATTTAATATTCAATGCCATTTGAGTTTTTATAATAAATTTTGCTCTGTTAGTGCGTTGCTCCAGTGGAAAAGGTACACTGGACTGGTACCTGCTTTACGTTATATGAGTAACTTTATGGTGGTTACGCTATCCTAACACCACGTTATGAGTGTTACGTTATCGTAACACCCATACATACCCACAACACACGTACATCCAACATAATGTCATTAAGGGGAGAATGAAGTCAACGTTCATTAACATCTGAATAACCTTCCGTCTCATGCCATTAATTACACGTAATGACGAAGTTAAGTGATATATGTAACTCATTACTTTCGAATGATATTCTAGAAAATTCCCTACAAAATGTTCAAAAAGACATTTTACCGTTTGTCAAAGTCAATGATACCTTTTACGGTAGACAGATTGAGTCCGAAATTCGGTAAAGATCCTTATTTGTGGTATTGTACAATTTAGTGTATAAAACTATGCATCAAATATCATTCAGTTTGGTTATTGTGTTTTCGAGTTACCATGTTTACATATAAGTACAGTTTTAAATTCATTTGTATTCGCTGTTTGGGAATTCTTAAATGACATTTTTCTCCACCTGTTGTTCAAATGTTTGAGTAATGGCAGTTTTTCTTTTACCAATAGACTTTGTAAACAAAATTAAAATAAAATAAAAAAGAAGGAAAGAGAACCCTGATTTGTGAACTCGCTAGAATCATCTCTCCAACGCAAGAATGACATGGTTTGCCCATTTTCAGTGAGGAGTAGCCATTTTGACTTTGCGAAATGTACTGATGAAAGATCAACGACGGTATAGTGGAAGAAACGTGATGGAAACCCGATTCTTGTTCATGCTGAGTAGCCGAAGAGATGTCCACCTTCTTCTAACTCGCATCAGTAAACAATGCACAGGTGGCAGGTTCACACACACCAAAGAAGTTTGGACAATGATAGTATTTTGTATAACTAGATCTCGTATACGAAAAATTGAAAACCCTGATTTGTGAAACCAAAGGAATGGTCTCCTCAAGAACGAAAAACGTACTTTGGGAAATATCCCGATGGAGGAAAAGTGTCAATATAGTGGGAAAAGGACTGAAAACCCGATCCTTGTTTGCTACAACGTTGAGTAGCTAAAGAGATGGCCACCTCCATCTCACTCCCTCGAAAAACAATGCACTCGGGACAGGATCACACACTCTGAAGAAGAAAAAGATCGTCATTTGCCGCGCCCAGTTTTCTATTCCTCGCCAATAGGGTGAGGTGGAAAGTGATGGTGGCTGCGAGGTCACGGACGGCAAATTGAGAACTTCCTAGCACGCGTGGCATTATCATTAACTCTCTCAATTTCTTTTTTTGAATCGACCACGGTGAAGGATTATCTGCATAATTTAGGTGCTCAGAGAGTGATATTTGCGAGCTGTGAAGGACATACACCCGAGATAATGGGGTTGGAGAGGAGTCATCACGCATACCTTTTTTATGCCCCGTACAAATAGTCTGGGAGGATGGCAGCACAGAATAAGCATTCTTCAGGCCATGTTACATCTAATGATGAGACTGTTTGCTAAGCACGTTTGCGATGGTACACTCAGATACATTTCTAACCTGGTCCCGGTCAAATTTTGTAACAAAAAAAGTGGAACTTTTTGTGTTGCGGTTCTTAAAACGAGTTTTAATTTTTATTAAATATAAGGAAAGGAAAATATAAAACTTAGATTTTGTAATTTTTGATAAATGGAATTTTTGAATTAAAAGTTTTTTTAAATTTAAAACTACCATAAAAGGAATGCTTATTAAATTTCAAACATTCCTTTTTATCTAGAAGTATTTGTCTACGACCAACGCTTTCGAATTGGTCCGTTTGCAAAGATGTTATTATGCAACCGGAATATACTAAAAGCTATTTTAAATTAAAGTAAATTAATTTTTTAAAGTAGATTGTTTTTTCAAATATTTTTTTTAATGGACAAAGATAAACAGGTCTGGATCAGGGCCTGATGTTTATCACCCCCTCACACACACACCAGTGTAACGTTTTAGTATAGTTCAGTTTAACGTTTAATAAATTTGCACATTTGACAATTTTCTTTACATGACACTATGAGGAAATTTATAAGTACAAAGAAAAATGTTAATTTGACATTTTAATTTTACAATTTCCAATAAACATAAAAGTACTATTTGCTTTTATATAACTTTTGAGGGAAGTTTCATGAAATATTACTAAAAGAATCAAGCAGAAAGATTTTTTAAATTCTATTGATTAAATGACTTAAATTTTAAAAGTTAATTATAAAAAGCCCATACTTTTCTATGCTGTCCCCGTTTGAAAATTGGAGGCACACACTCATATTTAAAAGTTGACAAACCAAAACAAATCCTTCAATTCATAGGGCTATTGGTACTATACAGATTAATTAGTACATCATGATAAAAAATAGATCCAATGAGCAATCAGTAGTTTTCCAAACTTTTTTTGAAAAATAGAAAATAAAGAAATAACGAATCTGCCGGACTATTATGCCTTAGAATTTTCAAAATACCAAGAGCTGCTATAGTCTTATTTCCCTCCAATATACTGTCAGCGACGTTGACGCTTGGTTTAGAATTTTGAATGTATGTTATGCGTATGAATGCCAATGATGCTGAATGGTTAGGCGCTGATCTTCGATACCCGAATTCGTGAGTTTGATTCCTACTGTGACATGGATGCTCGTAGGCATTCGAAACTGTATTTAAGAAGTAGGTCCCTGTCTCGTTGGACCTCGTTTTGCTAAAAGTAGACCGTAGCGATCAAAACCAAACCTAAATTTTGAATACTAATTTATTCGAATTTGATTTATTTTAACCACAACTTTGTACTTTTAAAAATTGTTTTAAATAAATAATAATAATAATTTTCTACTATAATTTTATAAATTTTTATGTGACGAGTCAAATAAAATCTGTATCCTTATGAGTCTAACAAATAACTGCCATGGATTTGAACTGCTGCTCTTTAGCACCTCGACACTACTTCGAGTCCATGTCTAACTAGGTGTAAAATTTTGTGGACGCAAAAATCAGGGGCCCTATTGCCACGGTACAGTCCGCTTGTCCGCTTGTAGGGTGCTGGCCTTACCGGACTTCGAATCCCACCTTGCCGTTCGGTGACTGTAGGTCCCGGTCTCAATGCAAAGCACTCCAAACCAAACCAGTCCGCTTGTACTTTAACCCCTTGCCTGTGACGGTCGAACTCAGGCAAAGCACAAATTTCGAATGCTCGACCTGAGTTCGGGAGAGGGAAAAATCGGTGTTTCAATTCCGGGAAGCCCGAACTCAGTTCTTCCAATGCATATGTAATTTAGCTTTTTCCAAATAAATAACGATATTTTCCCGAGAACAGTTCGGAAATGTCGCGCTATTTGTCGGATAATGTAAAAAATTTGTGAAATTCAAATGAATCTAAGGGACGTGGAATTCATGACAGTTAATATAAATAATAATATTGTGGAGTAACGGTAGCTTAGTCGGCAAACGCAGCTTTCTCGTAACTGACAGATTGCGGGTTCCGGCCTAAGATCCACCGTGTTCGCTAAAGGTGACAGTAGCATGTAAAATATATTCGTGGTCACAAAGTCCTCCAAGTTCTCAAACAATACCTCTGGGAGTGGCAGGCCAAAGCCTGAGGGACCTTCTGCTTGTTCCCTGATTCTAAATTCCGAGGACCCAGCGGGGGTAATGTTACTGGCGTCCGTAGCATACCTTAAGCTACACGTGCTCCAAGGGTGGTGCTAAATAAGTAACAGGTTGGCAGCCTTGTTAAACCATTAGGATAATGTCTGTATCGTCTGCTGGGTTGGAAAATAATAATAATATTTTTGTATTAGTGTATTATATTTATCTTTAAAATTATAACATTTGATTTATTTTGCTATAATTCAAGCAAAAATCACTGTAATCCATTATAATCCATTAACATTTTCCATATATGTGAAAATATTGAATATGGTAGTTACTTCGTTTACAATTTTGTATTTTTTAAAAATAATCTATTTTTAACATTTAATGATAATAATGAACAAAATTAAAAAGAATTTTTTTCCCATTTTTGACCCGTTTTTCTGAAATATATTCCACAGGCAAGGGTTTAATCAATCTTTGGGTGTAAAGTTCATGGTAAGAAATGGGTAACGTGTCATTGTCGGAATTTTTATTCCAAAGGTTAACAGAAGTCGAATAGTCCTAATGTCGCAGATATCAATTTCTTTTTCATACCGTAGAAACCGAGCCCTATTTTTAGTCGATTTCATTGACGCGACAGCATATTTCCTAAGGGACAAGAAAATCCTTTCGTTACGCAACAGTTCATGACCGGATCGGAAATGTAATAGTTTGGCGGTGACGCGTGACATACATTTGTCGAAGAGTCAGTCGACCACTTTGGATGTCAGAAAACATGAATTTGGGCACTTTCACTTTGGATGGCGCTGAAGCGTGGGCTGACAACGCTATCTTCGCGTTTGGAGAGGTGTGTGTCTGTGGGAACTAGTTACTTTCCGGCCAAACGGAATTTCGGTATTCAATGCGGGTTCAGCTTGGGTAGAAACCATGGAAGACCGCTTTTCCATAATTTGCACATAACTTTTGGTTGAAAAATAAGTCATAATTAATAACGTCAAAAGGGATTTCTTCTTAATACTAAGTAATGATATATTTTTAAATCTCTGCTTAGGGAATGAGGAAAAGACGTGGTTCGCAGATCGACCGATAGATAGGAATCTTTCTTTTCGAGTGAGGCTTAGGAAAAAAAATAACTAAATTTAGAAGCAAAAAAAAATTTATATGAAGAGAAATAAATGATAAATATTTCTTTGTTTAATTTTGATTATTTTCTCCAATACGAAATATAGAGAATTGTGTGTTTACAAACACACACAAGGACAGACAAGATGCGGAATAAATTTAATGGAAAAATTTGGTGTAGCAAAATGTATAATTTTCAAATTTATTTAGATTTAGTTTTTTTTTTTTTTTTAAATTTGATGCAAGTATACATATAATATGAAACAGGTAATTTCAATACAGTCAATCTAGAATATATTCAAGGGTGTTAAGAATTATATATGTAATAACTTCCACACAATTTAAAAATACTGTAGAATGTAGTAGCCAAGTAGATTGAAGCAGACTTTCACTTACAAAAACATTTTTTATAACACCAGAAACCACACAATTTCCCGTAGGGAAAAAGAACACAAAACACAGCAAATATTTGAGGATATTTTACATCACGATCTCCAAGGAAAAACCACGAAATCTGTGTCCCAGCCAATTTATTAACTATAGGAAGGGGCGTGACTCTAGGAATGATGTCATTCCGATAACCAATCACTTCACTTTAATTACTTCTAGATTATTCTAGAAGATATAGTACTTCGCAATGCGCGGAAAAATTAATCAACGGGGCTGCGATTTCGCCGTGTATGCCGCCATTATTATGAAAAATGTATTTTAGAATTTGTTAAAAGGAAATCTAGATTTTCAATGGAAAAAAAAAACATTTAAGTTAGGATTTTACTTTAATAGAATTTTGTTATTACAAACACACATATGTGTGTGTGTGTCAGTGTGTAAGATCAAACATACCGATGGATGGCCGAATAAATAGGGCCATGCTATTAATTACAGATGTTCATAAGTTCGAATCCAACTGGGCATGGATATTCTTAGACATTCAAAATCTGCTTTAATCAGCAGGTTCAAGTCTCCTTAGCCCTTGTGTAGCAAAAGAGTAAACGGTAATGTAGTAAACCAAACCAAACGCATTTCAAAATTTTTACAAATAATTTAATTTTTAGAAAAGTATAAAATTGTTAAAACTAAAGAAAAATGACTAAAACTTGGCATGCACTGGTTTCTGAGCGGAAAATTAAAAAAAATTTATAAATAATAATGAGTATATCTCATAACCCAAAAATTCGAATGTTAGAAAGTAAAAAATCAGGAATTCTGGATAAATCTAGTCACAATTTCCTCCATGTGCTCACTACGAGCAAATGTAAGACCATACGTTAGACGAAATCGTAGAGAAATTAAACTCCCAAAAAGGTGTGGAGTTGCATCGAAATAAATATTTTACAAAACACACAGTATTGCGGGAAATTGTATTTATCTTCTTTTACTATGTCTTCACTTATGTATTTATGTAGTTACTATGTTCTTTTTTATAACTGTTTCGCAGCTTGATTATTAATGAATATATCAAGACTGTTAATAAAGAACAGAACATATATAATAGATCGTCCCTTTCAATCAAATTCTATCTGCTGAAATTATTGCTGCCATATTTAGCACTAAGATATAACCATGCAACAAACATTATACATTTTACAAAGCATAAAAGAGCTGAGATATTGGCTCAAAAAATTCATATGAGAGGAGAACTCGGGTAAAAATACTAGGACGCATATTTTGGTAAAACTTCTAGAGTTTTTCACCCATTCCCTGAAATTTTCCGTACATATTTATAGACTAGCATATAACCCGTCATATGACAGGATTAGTAAAATTTTTAATTTTCGTAATATCTAAGTTCAGTGATAAAACGTATGAAAATAATGAAGATAATATGTAAATAATTTAAAATAAGAAATGATTAACCCTTAATTTGACAAGATGTTTTTTTTCAAATATTTTTTTAATTTCTGTTATTTTCCCATGTCTGTATAGACATTAGGATCTCTGTAAAATAAACAAAAAAAATATATCATTTTCTATTTTTGAGATAATTAATGTCCGCTGTGGCTAACACTGACAATTATGTTATATAGTGGTTATAAATATACATGTCCGGTGTAAAGACCAGACTAAGGGTTAAATGAGTTAGATAAAGAAATGACGTCATAATGTAGAAGAAAAAATGTTGTTTTTACCTATTTATTATGTGATAAATTGATAAATTTAATCGCCTGCTTTTAACCGAGGAAAATAGGGTTTGAAATGATGGCATTAAACGCTCGAAAAGGGGGGAAGGGGGGAATTTGGTAAAAAGTTTTAATGACGACAGTATTTTCGCTGTGAAGTGAAGCATGTTTTTACCATATTACCAATTTATTTTAGAACCAGATCGATAGTTTAGGAGAACATAAACTTTCCTCGCTTTGAATTTTGCTAACCATCAAGAATCAAGAACCATCAACTCATCAAGAATCCAATACAGATGTCTCTATCCATTCCAGGTCCAAACGCTTCATAAATTCGAGGACAGACGGACAGATAACTTAGGCTATTATTATATAGGGGATTCTTTTAAAAAATGTGGCGGAACAGTAGTGTTGAAAACTTCAAATCTCCGTTCTTTAGAGTTGCATCGAAGTAAATGTTTTGTAAAAACAACGGTGTTGTATAAAACTGTGCTTGTAATTGTTCCATACTTTAACTGCAAATTAGTGTATCAAGAACGTTAATAAAGAATACGGTAGAGATAATAGATCACCCTGTGCAAACCGCATCTACTAGAAAATGAAA
Source organism: Pardosa pseudoannulata (assembly GCA_032207245.1). NCBI lineage: Eukaryota > Metazoa > Arthropoda > Arachnida > Araneae > Lycosidae > Pardosa > Pardosa pseudoannulata. Next base: position 166,257,140 of record CM063501.1, read on the forward strand.
CAAGGTCTTTTTTTTTTTTAAAAAATAAAATACCTCGCGGAGGGCAAACCTCTTTCCTATTTTTAATAATTTATACTTAGTAATAATGTATAACCATGTAACAAGCAATATAAATTTTACAAAGCATAAAAGAGCTGAGAAATTAGCTAGAAAATCTCATATGAGAGGAGAACTCGTGTAAAAACACTAGGATATATATCTTGATAAAACTACTCGAGTTTTTCCCCCATTCACTGAAAATATCAGTCTTTGTACATATTTATAGTTGCTTTTAAGAACTCTGGTGGAACAGTAGTGTTGAGAACCAGATGATCCATTCTTTGGAGTTACATTGAAGTAAATGTTTTGTAAAAACGACGGTGTTGCATAAAACTGTGCTTGTAATTGTTCCGTAGTTTAACTCGAAATTCTGTAGTATAACTCGAAGAACATTAATAAAGAATACAGCAGAAATAATAGATCACCCTGTGCAAACCGCATCTACTGGAAAATGAAATGAGAGGGTACTATTTTAAAAATAAAGCATCTCTCAGAGGGCAAACCTCTTTTTTATTTTTAGAAATGTATACTTAGCACTGATGTATAACCATGTAACAAGCAAAATAAATTTTACAAAGCGTAAAAGAGCTGAGAAATTGGCTCGAAAATTTCATATAAGAGGAGAACTCAATAAAAATATTAGGACGCACATCTTCGTAAAACTACTCGAGTTTTTCACCCATTCACTGAAAATATCTGTCTTTGTACATTTTTATATTTACTTTTAAGAGCTGTGGATGGAACAGTAGTGTTCACCTGTTTACCTGATGGTCCGTTCTTTGGAGTTGTATCGAAGTAAACGTTTTCTAAAAACGACGGTGTTGCATAAAGCGGTGCTTGTAATTGTTCCGTATTTTAACTGAAAATTAGTGTATCAAGAACGTTAACACATTGTGTGCGGGTACATTTCGTAGCGGAATTGTACCGGGAGCGGGCGTTTTGGGCGTAAATTTAGTTATTAAGTTAAATCTCAATAGATCGAAAATTATTTAATTTTTTAACCAACTTTTCTTATTTTATATTTAAATATATAAACAAATATATAAATAACAACCATCAGATTTTTGTAAACAAAAGAAAATATATGTTTTAATAGATAAATTTATAATAGTATCGTAAATATGAAAAACCAAATAGAAATAGTAGTTTATAGCTCTAATTTTTTCCCGTTCTGTGGTTCCGCATCGATTGATGTAAAACTAGTTTTTATTTCTCTAAATTTTTCCAGAATATATGTAGTAGACAAGAACATTCGGCTTCACTTTCCTGATATACCGTTATTTTTGTACCCACAAACAAACCAAGTACCACACACTAACCCGTACTAGTACGTAACCCGCGCTCAAGTATCAATCCTCAGAAAACGTACTAGTACGTGTCCCGCGCTCAAGTATTAGTCGTCAGAGAAAGCACTAGTACGTGTCCCGCATACAGTGTGTTTATAAAGAATACAGCATAAATAATAGATTACAATATGCAAACCGTATCTACTGGAAAATGAAATTAGATTTATATTTTTAAAAAAAATAAAACACCTCGGGAAGGTCTAATCTCATTTCTACTTTTAGAACTGTATACTTAGCGGTATTGTATAACCATGTAACAAGCAATATACAATTTACAAAGCGTAAAAGAGCTGAGAAATTCGCTCAAAAAATTCGTATGAGAGAGAAAATATCTCGGTAAATTTTTCACCCATTAACTGAAAATTTCCGTCTGTGTACACATTTAGTTGCTTTTAAGAACTGTGGCTGAACAATAGTGTTAAAATACCTCGTGGTCTTTTCTTTTCCACTTAAAAATCACTCGATAATACCTGTGGTAAAAATCGGATGACAATGGATAAGTGGATAAAAATAAACTCTATTTTGCTAACCTTCGTAAGAAATTCCCTTCGAAAGATATCATTAGTTTATAAGAACATGTTTTCTCAAACGAAGGCTGTAATTCTTTTGTACTAAATGGATTTATGAATACCTACAGTGGATTTACTTTTCTTTCCTTGCTTCTTTTAATGCCCACTTAGAGAGGTAAACAGGCTGCGTACGAAATACTTTCGTGTGGCATCCAGAAGCAGTTACTCTCTTCACCAGCATTTATTACTTTATGTATAACTTCACTTACTTTTTGCAGGAGGGTATGGTAGAGAATCACTCATCCGCAATTGAACTCCAACATTTCAATGGGTTTTTTCCACAATTGTGTTTTTTCCGAAACATATGAGTGGAGAAAATGGTGATTATTTCTGCGAAGATTTGCGATTGGAATACGAATGGGTACGGGAAACGTGAATTGTGTTTAAAGAAGGACTCCTTTGGTAATAAGAATGCAAATGAGGGATGTATTAAGAATTGAGGTTAATTTGTACGGAAATAAATTTTCGAAATAGTAAATTTTATTATACTTTTGCTTCCTTAACACATTATGTCCGGATACATTTCGCAGCGGAATTGTAGCGGGCGTTTTGCGCGTAAATTTAGTTATTCAGTTAAATCCCAATAGATCTAAAATTATTTAATTTTGTAACTAAATTTCGTATTTTATATTGAAATATGTAAACAAATATATAAATAGAAATATGTAAATAACAACCATAAGATTTTTGCAAACAAAAACAAATTTTTTTAGTAGATAAATTTATAATAGTATCGTAAATAGGAAAAATCAAATAAATAGTAGTATATAGTTTTAATTTTTTCGAATTACGTTATATATAAACATTTTTACATTATAAAAAAATGAAAAGAGTAATTATAAAACTAATAATGTAAAAACTAGATTTCATTTGTCTAAATTTTTCCAAAATCTATGTAGTAGACAAGAACATTCGTCTTCGTTTTCTTGTATATACCGTTACTTTTGTACCCACAAACAAACCATGTTGTTACACTAACCCTTACTAGTACGTGACCCGCGCTCAAGTATCAATCGTCAGAAAACGTATTAGTACGTGTAATGTGGTCAAGTATCAAACGTCAGAAAACGTACTAGTACGTGTCCCGCATAAAATGTGTAAAAAATGATTAAGACGGCTCTGAAATGATATTTCATTAGATACTTGAAAAGCAACAGAGAACTTGCTGCTGAAAAGTTTCCAGGTACGTTTATAAGCATAGACTTTAGATGACTGTTTTTTAATATTCTCTTACGAATCACGGACATCATATATTCACAGTATTTTGAATTGAAATAACTGATACTAGTCTGAAATTCAAAAGATACATATACTAGACGACCCAAAAGACGTTGTCCTGTTTTAATTCTGTAAATCCAAAAATTGTAAAAGGTTTTTAAATAAATTATAAATTGGATAGTTTTCATGGAAAAGGAAAAAATTGTTTTAAAATACTTGACACCCCGCATTGTAGCCGTGCAGTCATTACAAATATAATTAGATTAAATTAAAATGTACACATCGCCTATATGGGTATTCAATCCTGGGACTTCTCGTACTGAAGCCCGCTGCGCTGACCACTCAGCTACAGATACGTTGGCAGCGAAGGGTTTCGAGTGGCATTATAATAATCTCAATAAGCTTACAATTCTGGATTTTTAATAAAAAATCAAATCAAATTTTGAATCATCTTAATTGCATACACAAAATTCATCAAAATCAGTCCAGCCGTTTAGGAGGAGTTCGATTACAAACACACTGACAGAAGAATTTTATTTATAAAGATATGGTGTGTGTGTATATATGTTTATACATATGCTTATATGTATAGATGTCCATATGTATATATATATATATATATATATATATATATATATATATATATATATATATATATATATATATATATATATATATATATATATATATATATATATATATATATATATATATATATATATATATATATATATATATATATATATATATATATATATATATATATATGTATATATATATATATATATATATATTATATATATATATATATATATATATATATATATATATATATATATATATATATGTATACAATTAAACGTATGCATTTATGTATGTATATGAGTATATATAAATTTGTATAGTAGTATTGTGTGTATATATATATATATGTATACAATTAAACGTATGCATTTATGTATGTATATGAGTATATATAAATTTGTATAGTAGTATTGTGTGTATATAGGTATGTAAACATGCATAAATATGCATATATATGTATGTAATATTGTGTGTAATGTATATATATGTAAACATGCATAAATATGCATATATATGTATGTAATATTGTGTGTAATGTATATATATGTAAACATGCATAAATATGCATATATATGTATGTAATATTATGTGTAATGTATATATATGTAAACATGCATAAATATGCATATATATGTATCTGGATAAAATTTATTCTTCATTAGAGGGATGGTTTTGTACTTGCCGTATTTGATTCCTCTTATTCTGTTAATCTATGGGGTGAAAAGAAAATTTCCTCTAACTGTCTCACAGTTTAAGAATTTTTATGTAAATTATACCGCGTGATAGAATAGCAAATTCTGTACTGATAAATGTTATTTGCTTTTGAAAAAAGAACAAATTGAAATTTCTTACAAAAAAAAAATGGAAAAAATTGAATATAATTGAAAGTTCTTGAGTAAAACAGAACTGTTCCTTTAATTTTTGACATGCTTTGAAAGTATTAAATATTGTATTTGCTTCATTTAAAATCTTTTGTTTTACAAAATGACTATTTTCTAACGCTTTTACTGATAATGCAAATAAAAATAACAGTAGAAAAAACATGCATTTAGGATCTGTTTCTTCTTTTTAATATATAGCTCAAAGTTAATCGGTTTATAACAAGGGATCCAAAAGTTGTACCTTGTTGAATGTCAGCATGTGCAACATTTCTTAGAGAAAAAAAATCCAACATAGAACTATTTAAACATGCAATAATAGTGGAGTTAGTAATGATAATAGTTTTTTTTAACCTTTAAACTGAGAATGAAGAGTTATCTTGTTCCGATAAAGGTTTTACTCGGCACGCAAGGCGAGTTAACCCGTCACGGAAATTTCAAGATGACGAGCACGAACTTAAAACTGGATACATCACTTACGCGTAATGGAAAGTCAGACAATTTGACGGACAAATAGGTGCATTTAGTATTAGTTACCGGAATCGCCCTCAGGATGTCTCTCGTTGACTATTCCAAAGTCAACATTTTCCACTGAAGGATCTTCAAGAGAATTTTAAATTAACTGATGTCACAATCGGGAAGTATTTTGATGTTGTTATCTAGAGTAATATATAGTACTCACTTTGTCTAGGTGAGCCGCATAGCTCAATCAGCAAAGGCATCGATCTCATAGCTGGAGGGGTGTAAATTTGAAGCTCGAGCCGGTCATAGATCCCCTGTGTTCATTAATGGTGTCTGAAATACTTAAAATTTGTAATTGGAATATCCTCCGAGATCAAACGATGTCTTTGAAGATAGCAGTCCAAGAAAGGGGGGGGGGGTCTTCTGGTTGGTCTGCTTATAAATAAGGCCATCGGGAGTAATGTTATTCATGCCCATAGCTTCCTTTAAGCTACATGTGCTTCTCGTATGATACGTAATAAGAAGCAGATTTGCAGCCGTATTTGGCATAAGAATATCTGTTTGTATTTCCAGCTGCATTGGGAAAAAAAACTTTCTGTCGGTTGGATTTTTAAAAACCACCAAGGCTAAATCTTTGCCTACTTTATTGAAAATGAGTATGTGATTTTCTTGCAAAAGCTTTTGATAAATTAATACGGCCTGTCCTAACGAATTCCGCATGGATAGGGTGCTTCTCTTCGCTTCTGGTGTTCAAAGGTTCGAAACCCACTGATAGCATGGATGTTCTTAGCCGTTTGGAATCAGCTTTAAACAGCAGATCCTGGTTTCACAAGTTCTCGTGTTGCTAAAGAGGTAGACCGTATTACTGCAAATCAAACTAAACCTAACCTAATGGTAACGTACGTGTTGCGATATGGAGATTCCCTTCAATTTCCCACTTCAAGAGGTCAACATAACTTCCTATGAGATGAGATTACAAACGCATCCAAGCCTTATTAGATTCGAACTTCATGCACATTCTGTAACTGTTCATGCACATTTTGTGTATTCGCAGAGTTCATACACATTTATGTTTGAGGGGGACTTACCCAGGTAAACTAATTAATCTGAAAGGGCTAGACTTTATTGTGAGTTACACTGTACATTATTTCCATGTACATAAATAGAGTGCATTGTGTGTGTGTGTGTGTATGAGAGAGAGGGGGGTAGCAACATATTACTCTGTTCAGTCCAACGATATCACTCTCTGAATCCCTCATCTTGAAAGCACCCCCGCATTCACACATAGAGAGGGGGAGAAAGGGCGACAAAAGTAAACTTGTTATTACCTATCGAAAGGTACCTCCACACTATGATCCACTGCAAGCTTTTACCATCGTCTGGAAGGGGTATGGCGTATCACGGTGATAGCAGACTATAAAATGATCTTGGCGGAGGATGGCTTCGGAAACGGAGTTTCCCCAAAGATCAAAGGCAGCCAGACACGTAACTAAAGTGCGCAGTATACCCTATGGAGAAATCCACTCGCTGGGCTCATTTAGTCGCCCACTGTGTGGATGCGACCCGTAAACCATCGTCACCATCGGAAATGGTGAACAATTGGCCAGGGTGTGGAAGCTACGTTACAAATAGTTATGTTGTTTAGTTTTTATTACTCGTGTCCTCGCACGTAACAAAAATACTCTTTTTTAAAGAGATAATCAAATAAAATAGGTTTTATCAGGCAAATATATCATTATTTAAATTTCGGAAAAATGGCATTTTCGACAGGTCGCTGGTTGGACCAGCTCTGTTCCATACCTTTCCTATTTAAAGAATTTAACCTTACCGATATCTTCCTGAGCATGGTTTGTTCCTGCCTTCCTCTCGCCGCTTTGGAGTCATTCTGACGCGCTTGGCAAACACGAAGCACCTCAAGAAGACTCTCTATACCACCAGCAGCTATGAAATCTTCCATGAAGCTAAACAAAAGAAAGGATACAATTAAGCAACAATAAAAAGGAGAAGCACAAAACAAAAGTCGACAAAGAAGAAAAAATAATCTCGATGTTAAAAACTGCGAAATTCTATTTGCCGACGTTTATAACAGTATGACGACTACATGTAAATATAATTCACGTAATTTAGACTTTGAGCTTTAAAATTCCAGTTTTGAGTAACCAACTGGCACGCTAACATACCTCAGGAATATTGAATTATCTTATTTGCGAGGAATATGCGCTTTCGTCTCGCTTGAGGGAATAAGATTCAGATTTCTACAAATGTACTTTGCTGTCAAACGTATATAGCAGAACTATGCAATTTTATAAGTTTTACAGCCAATAAAATGAAAATTTAAGGTATTCGGTTCATCGACTGTATCATCTTTTGCTGTGCCTAGCCTCGTCAAACCAAATTTGGGATAGTTTTAAATTTTCAGGTAATTTTGGATGGGTACTTGAATTTTGGGAGACCGTCGACGATCGGAGTTCATTGCTAAATCCGCTGTGTAACTTATACAGAGTCGGGGCTAGTAGTTGTGCAAAGCGGGCATGCTCGCAGGTAGCCTAATTTCTAAGGTGGTCTTAGAAAAAATTATATTAAAACATACTAACTAAAGCTTTTCTTAGTAAAAGATGATTTTACTAAAGAATATTTACTAAGAAAAATTCTTTTCTCTAAAATATTGATTCACCCTATATTAAGTCCTTTTTAAAAGGACTCGTACTTTAAAATAATTCAGAAATGACAACTAAAAAAACAAAAAGATAGATATTCAGTGATTTGTCCTTGCCTAGTTGTGCACCTCTTTTAGCTGCATTCTGAACTCTTTATATTGAAAAATTTCGATGCAACGAGTAATTATACTTTGGGAAATAATTGAGAATTGTCGGGGACACTCAGACACGTACACAT
>CM063501.1:166270131-166275131 GCA_032207245.1 Pardosa pseudoannulata
ACAGTCAAGGCCATAAAAATGATACCGTTTTAGGTAAAGATCTTTATTAAGATAACGTTGGTGGTCGGGTTCCCACTTCATCATAGGGACAGGACAAACTGAAGGGTCAGCTAGCATGTACGAGATCCTTAACACCTGGGTCAACATCTGTGGGAAAATATCTCTAGAAAAATCTGTCTCCGACAGCGTGTATCTCCTTTTTATTTGGAAATTTCCTAAATTGTCCGCTAGAGCCATGTAGGATTATAATTGGTCAGGCCCCTTCTCCGAGGGCGTAAACTGTAGCCCCAGTGGTCAATTTAGGTTAGGGGTTAAAAAGGGGAATGCAAAATGACGAGGGAATTTTTAGCCCTTGATTTAAGTTTTGAAAACCCCTGAGAATTTTCCTTACATATATATATATATATATATATATATATATATATATATATATATATATATATATACATATGCATATGAGTATAATATTTGTGTGTGTAAAAACTCTTTAGAATGAAAGGGTAAACCAAGTAAGCTCAATCGCAAGGCAAAGATCTCGAAACCAGAAGATTAAGAGATCGGGCTTGCCAAAGATCCACCGTGTTCATTAATAGTGGCTGAGACACATAAAATAGCTTCATGGTCCCAGTGTACTCCAAGTTCCCAAACAGTACCTCTAGCTAAGGCAGGCCAAGCCTAAGATCTACTGTTTGGTCTGTGATTCTAAATTATGAGGACCCACTTGAGAAAAAGCCGTACTTTTACTCTACCGATAGTCTTCAAACAAAAGGAGTATCCCCTTTGCCTTAAAACATGTTGCCTGGCTCATATGCTTAGCTCATCCAATCGGCATTAACAACAACTGAATGAACTGTCTTTCACATTTAAATGCTGGATAATGAAAATATATAGAATAAAATTATTTTATTACTTAAGTATATTATTTACAAAAATTATTTATTTATATATATATATATATATATATATATATATATATATATATATATATATATGTGTATATATATATATATATATATATATATATATATATATACATAAATATATATGTGTGTGTGTGTGTGTGGTTTAAAAATATTGGTTAAGAAGTAAGCGAGTTATAATTAAAGTAGTTGGAATTCTTTAATGATAACTCAATAGGAGAAAAACACAACTTCGAGTGGAAATATGCAGAGTAAAGAAGTAGAGACAGAAGTAGACAAGAAGATTTTCTTTAGGTAAGCGATGCCAAAAGGACACTTCTAGGCGGGAAATTTGGCTGGTAACATCCTCCAAGCTTATCGCACCAAAATGTGAACAAAGGATATCAAAATGGCATAGACATGGACAGAAGGATTACAATAAAGAAGTTTTTATATACGAAATAAAATGTGTTTTCCATGCCTTGATCATTCGGAACGAGTCATATATATATATATATATATATATATATATATATATATATATATTATATATATATATATATATATATATATATATATATATATATATATATATATATATATATATATAGAGAGAGAGAGAGAGATTTAAATTGGATAACCATTAAAATATACCATTAAAGGTATCTTTACAATGTGACATCGTAATTAAAATTTGCATTAAAGAAAAGTCTAAAAGATTATGAACTATTTGTTATAAAATAAAAAATATTTGTCTACCTATGATGCTAACATTATACGGAGCTTATAATTGTAGCTCTTTTAACTATAGTAACTTAAAGATTCACAGTTGGATTAAACCTACAATAAATCCTGTCAATTGACTTGTGAGCCGATATGGCAAGATTTTTTCCCTCTCTCTGGAGACCCATTAAGTTTCATTAACCACGAAAACAAAGAAATGGCCATGCGTAGCTGTTTAGATGGACTCATTCAAACTCCAATAAATTGTTATCTTACGTGATAGATCTAAAGAAAACTCAATATCGACGATAAAGACAGAAAAAATATCAATAAAACACTGAAAGAAGCTTTTTTTATGATGCCATAAAACGACATTCATACGACACGCTTGGTTTGCTGTCATTGAAAAGCTTGATTAATTACACAATTTGTATTTTAACAGAGTTTATCTCATGCATAAGCATTTCGACAGTATTAGAAAAAATTAAAAATTAAAGCGAGAAACATATTCGTACAGACTTATTTTGCATGAATATTATTTTGCATGTTTTCTTCATACTTTCTTCATGCATTCAGAAAGCTCATGAATTCTGAAATAATTTGATTTTAATCTACGTTGCTGGTTTAAACATCTTAAAGTACAAGGTAAATATATTGAAGGATTTTTTATGTTTTTTTTTCATTTGGGACTACGATAAACAACTCAACGTATTATATAAATGAAATACCACTTCTTTTTTGCTGGAAAATTTATTCAACATATATTTTTTTTAGTGGATTTTTTGTAATATGACGCCATATGAATATCCATTTTTCCTTCAGTTGGAGTCATTTCGACTCCAGGCGAGTTTTATTGATTTTATAAAATCCTGTAATATGTAACCATATATAGATAATATAAATATATAATATATTAATAAATATATACATGCATATTTATGTATATATATATATACATACATATATATATATATATATATATATATATATATATATATATATATATATATATATATATATATATATATATATGTAATGAGACGGACTTCTCGATGGATGGTTGCATTCATGGCCATAAAAATGATACCGTTTCAGCTAAAGACCGTTATTAAGATAACGTTGGAGGACGGGATCCCACTTTATCATAGGCACAGGACAAACTGAAGGGTCAGCTAGAATGAAGTTCTATGTACAAGACACGTAACACCTGGGTCAACATCTGTGGGAAAATATCTCTAGAAAAATCTGTCTCCGACGGCGTGCATCTCCTTTTTATTTGGAAATTTCCTAAATTGTCCACCATGGCCATGTAGGATTATAATTGGTTAGGCCCATTCTCTGAGGGCGTAAACTGGTCAATTAAGGTTAGGGGCTAAAAAGGGAAATGCAAATGGACGCGGGAATTTTTAGTCCTTGATTTAAGTTTTGAAAACCCCTGAGAATTTTCCTTATATATATATATATATATATATATATATATATATATATATATATATATATATATATATATATATATATATATATATGTGTGTGTGTGCGTATGTATGCATATGCATATAAAGTATATATATAGTATGATAAATATATGACAACTGTACATTCCAATAAATTAAGTTTCTAATAATCTCGATAAAAAATATAATGTAACAAGTAAATGTGCTATATATATGTCTACATTAGTTTCCCGGTCTAGTTTACTTTTGCTTACACACATACAAATATATATATATATATATATATATATATATATATATATATATATATATATATATATATATATATATATATAAGGAAAATTCTCAGGGGTTTTCAAAACTTGAATCAAGGGTAAAAATTCTCGCGTCATTTTCCATTCCCCTTTTTAACCCCTAACCTAAATTGACCACTGGGGCTACAGGTTAAGCCCTCAGAGAAGGGGCCTGGCCAATTATAAACCTATTTGGCCCTAGCGGACAATTTAGGAAATTTCCAAATAAAAAGGAGAAACACGCTAGCGGAGACAGATTTTTCTAGAGATATTTTCCCACAGATGTTGACCCAGGTGTTACTTGTCTTGTACATAGAACTTCATGCTAGCTGACCCTTCAGTTTGTCCCTATGATGAAGTGGGAACCCATCCTTCAAAGTTGTCTTAATAAAGGTCTTCAGCTGAAACGGTATCATTTTTATGGCCATGACTGTAAACCCCCATCGAGAAGTCAGTCTCATTACACACACACGTATATATATATATATATATATATATATATATATATATATATATATATATATATATATATATTTTACGATTCATATATCAAATTATTTAATTGTTGTATTTTAAAATTCTGAATCTTTAATTTTAAAATCATTTAGGTTATGATCCTGTTTTTTATTTGAACATAATTTATATATAATTTAGCTACCAATTTTAAGTAATGTATACTGCAACAGTATGCCCCTAGAATAGAGTTAGGAATTATATTTGTGAATAGACAATCGATGGAAAAGCAAAATATTTTTTTGTATCTTGCATTCAAGACTCTATTTTTTGTATTAAACTAATTCTTCAAACAAATGTAGAGATTTCTTTATTAAAACGTCGCATATGGCCCATTAAGAAGTGTACTGTTGAAGCAAATCCTGTAATCCGTTTCATAAAAGGTGTCGAAGTAAATTTATAACAAAAGTTTGCATCACGGGCTCCCGAAAATTCTGAGAAAATTTCATTTTTAAGGACTATAAAGAAAAATCTATGTGTTCCTGCTTTTCCCCTTTCTACCCTCTACTTCAAACTGACCACTGGGCTACAGTTCATCTCTTTAAACTAGGGATCTAATCACTTTTAAAGAGCCATAGTGGCCAGTCTAAAAAATTCCGAACAATAATATGATACTCGTTGTAGTAGACAGATGTTTCGAGGATTTTTCAACAGTTTGAGATTTTCTGATATTTTTAAACTATCAAAAAGATGCAGAAGTTCTTTCCGTCACTAGATGATGTGGAACCCATTCAACCGATATTATGGAAATAAATATCTTCATTAGTGAAACAGTCTCAGATTCCCTTTTATCATAACACCACCAGGCTACGACAGCTAGTTATACAGCGGTTTACGACACACGGACACATGCACAGTAAGTAAAAGTATCGGCTTAGAAAAATAGTCTTAAAAGATTTGAGAAATTAATAAAACGTCAATTTCTCTTCAGATAGCCCTGGCAACGTTTAAAACCCTTTTTTATAAAGATATACGAATGATATTTACAATTTTCCCCTTTTTTGACATTTCAAACAATTAATAGATGGCTTAATACTCAAACTTTCAATAGACTACACTTAGATTCGAATATAGGTGTTTAAACTTTCTTTACATGGAAACATCAGGAATTTGATTTT
>CM063501.1:166282631-166297631 GCA_032207245.1 Pardosa pseudoannulata
ACAAATGAAAAGATGAAGAACTGATCCATATCTTCCAAAGAGTTTTTAAACTCACGGCTTCTTGTGAGTCAAAAGAAATTGTTGCTTTCGGGGGAAAGATGCTTTTATGAAAGAGAAAAATTTTATTAAAAACTTTTATTTTGTTAGCCTGTTGGCGGATGAACGGGAAGATTATTGTTATTACCAATGCGGGGACACTTTCTTCTTATAGCATTCGCTACCACCAATCGCAGATATTTGTTAGCCTTATTAAGGCTTGGCTTGGTTTGGAGTGCTACGGTCTACTTTTTGTAACACGAGGGCTAATGAGACCAGCACCTACTGCTTAATGCCGATTTCGAAGTACTACGAACATCCATGCCACAGTGGGATTCGAACCCGCGAACTCCGGTACCAAAGGCCAGCACAGTAACCATTCGGCCATCGTTTGGCAGTCTTATACTAAGGAGGCACTATATATGTGACCAACATTACTCTCACACAATTACAACACATATAAACAAACTGGGTATTCGCATTTGAGAAGCAGGGAAATCCCACCTCCACACTTAGACTTGGCCTACTACCTACAGAGATATCGTTTGAGAACTTGGAGGACATTGCAAACACGAACCTATTTTACGTACCTCAGCCGCCCTCAAATGCTGGATGGGTCTCCAGTTGCGAGATTGCTGACTGAGCTACCACGGCTCCCGATGACGAAATTATAGAGTTAGTACTAATTACATTAGCCGTATGGAATCGCTTCTGGTTTTGTGAACTGCTGCTTTGCAAAAAAAAATGACCATAACGCTTCAAATCAACTCATAATTGTTCTGCGTAACCACTCTCCGGTATACACCCCGTCCCATCCGAAACAGTTCCATTTTTTATTCGAGGGATGTATGGTGGTGGTCCACGTTTCTCTCCCGGTGTCGGTAGTTCGCAACAATTGTTAAAAAATGTTCTTCTGTAATGACCGGTTAAGGCCTCGTGTTAGCGCAAAAATAACGAGTCACGATTAGTTGTTTTTTCTCATAGAACACGTGCGACCCCTGCGCACCACCTATCTGACATCCCGAGGTTAGGCCCCGGACGGATGGCGTCATCGGGCCGAAAATGGATGGGCGACGCTCAGCCCTTCAATTCCGCCTGTCAACCCTGACGAATGGCGTGATCCGTCTCTCTCTCAGGAGGATCGCTTTCCCGGGTGTGAGGTGAATACCGTCGGACAAACCCGGAATGAGTTTTCTGTCAGAAATGATGACTTAATGGGAAAAGGTTTTTCTTCATTTTTCTGGGCGAAAAAAACTAAAGAGATGCTTTTAATAGCTCTCTTCGCGAAGAGTACAAAATTTGAAATTCTGATTTTTGTTTTAAAATATCGTCGACGTCGTATGTTATGGCCATTTCGTGGACGAGAATTACTCGCTGTGAAGGTTTTGAAATTTAAATGTTCATCATATTTTTAAGTGAGTATTCATTCGCTGTCGGCAAAAAAAGTTACCCTGTTCGCAATCTTTTTATTTATTTTATTTTTTAGTTTGCATAGCATACTTTAACACGTTGACTGCCACCGGTGAAAGGCACTCGACGTGGCTACAGCGTCGTGTTAGCCACAGGTGACCGGCGACGCAGGAAATAATAAAAGTATATAACACGTTGACTGCCATGGGGGTCACCGGTGACACTCCCACCACGAAAACTGCTTCAACCCTAATTTTAAAAAAAAAAAAAAAAAAAAAAAAAAAAAACAAAAAAAACAAAAAAAAAAAAAAAAAACAAAACAAAAAAAAAAAAAAAAAAACAAAAATCAAAATAAAAAAAAAAAAAAAAAAAAAAAAAAAACAAATAAAAAAAAAAAAAAAAAAAACAAAATATAAAAATAAAAAAAAAAAAAACTCATTTTATCTGCTGCAAATAATATTTCAGCATGATATGCATGGCGTAATGAAAAGTTCACGTCGGCGCTTTGGGCAAACCTTTGAAAATGCTTCTGGCAATCAACGTGTTAAGTAAAATGTTCTAATAATTAAATAAAATTCTCCTCTGAATTCGAATATATACGAATGTTGTATACCTTTTAGCTTTTAAACTAAATGAAAAACTAAGCAGAATGTATCGGTTTTATTACCCTCTTGCTATTATACAGTAAATCGTAGTGCTCTGAACCCAAATAAACCAAACCTACACCCGGAGAACTAGAAGGGTTAAATCTTGTCGTGTGTATGTAAGTATGTGTATATAAATGTGTCCGTATGATAAAAGGGTAATGCAGAAACGCAAGAGTCAGTACAGGTAGTGCAGTTCCACGATATCTATTCACGAACCACCCTTAGTTGTTACACAAATTATTATACAACAAATAAGCATGAAATGTAATAAAGCAACTACCCGCGAGCGCCATTTTAAACTTTTGTACCGATCAGCTCTTACGAGCTAAAGCGATTTTGCATTTAGCTTTGCGTTCAGCATGGCTGCGCGTTATCCGTTGGTGATACGTTTTCCCGTATCAGCTTGAAGCTCAGAAAACAGTGTCACGGTTTTAGGAACAGTAGTGCACATTGCATGCGGTAAATACAAACCTGATAAGAGCAACGTATATTTTTGTAACCCACAAACACCGTAATCGGCGAAAACCATCGATCGCTAGGACTGAATATAAATGAAACGTGACAACATCATTGACATTAATAAATTATCGGTGCTTTTCTGTCAGTATTTGAGAATTATTTTTAGCCCTGACGCTTGATTATGGGGATGATCGAAGTTACTGACTAACTCGAAGGAACTAAAGTTATTTGACCTGCCTCGGGTCAAGTGATTTTAATGAGGTAATGAGTAAACAGGAATAATTTTTAAGGTTTGGTATCATCTCAGTTTTTTGGCCACAAGCAAATACATTAAAAGACACAAAGTCATTAAAAGATACAATACTTCTTGTAAGACTTTTCATATACTCACAAACTAGGATCTTATTACAAAGCGTGGCCAAATATGACTACCGTATTTACGCGAATCTAATGCGCATCGTTTTTGGCCAAATGTAGTATTCAAAATTGGGGTGCGCATTAGATTCGAGTGCGTCAGCAGTTCGCCGATGACTTCAACCAAATTTAAATCGTAACAATGGATTACTGTATTTCTCAACTACATTTACTGTTACATTTATCTTTGACACATTATTGCATAGAGGATACAAACTGCTGGCTCCGAAATGTATGGGAAAGCAGTTCCGGTGGACTCTCCAATCCACCATCAATGCTTTGTCTGGACGCTACTTTATGTATTAATCCATTGTTATATAAAATATGGTATCTAAATTTAAATAAAATTATCATACCATTGATTGATAGTTTATATACAAATCCATTGTTGTATAAAATAAGATTCAATAAATTCCTCATACCATTGATGCGCATTATATTCGCCGACAATTTTTTTTTATTATTTAAAGTTTTAAAATGAAGATGTGCATTAGATTCGATGGCGTATTAGATTCGCATAAATACGGTATGTCCAGACAAATGTTCTTCATTGACAATTTTTTAAAAATATGATGGAACTCATTTAAAAGTATCCACATTAACCTTTTGTCAAAGTGCCTGTCTTTGGTAGCTTTGGGGTCCTAAACTGGGTTGAGATCTACCATTTCGATGTAATTGCCGGCAAGTTCAATATCAATTTTATCGTATGGTCAGTTTTTCATTAATCATGTTCGAAAATACACTGTTATATGCTCACCATATATGAGAATTAATGCATTATTGCGAAAATGTAAACTGTACCTTTCCAAACCAAACCCTAATTTTCTTGCTCATCTTCTGGACTACATCTGTATTTCTCGTTATTGGTTATTGACTGAGCAAAATTCTTATAGTAATAGTCTCTGAGGATATCTTCTGGACTTCCTGCACCAAGGAGATTAAAAATAATCTGAAGAACCCACCAAATTGCAGGTTGAAACTCAATTGATTATAAGTACGAATGCCTGTTAAGCAGGTAAGTCATAAAGTGAGGATACCTGTATAGAATATAGAGCGAGAGTTATTTTTTAGAGTTGGCGTGCTGTGTAACATGGAAACAAAAGAAGGGCATTTTAAACCAAATGCTTGTTAGACGAAAAAAAGCAAAAGGCAGTGAGAGCGGACGTGCAGAAAAGCGTACATGGCGCTGACGTGCCATTTCTGATTTTCACTCTAATAGATGTTCCGTTTGTTTTTTGAGAGCTGCAAATATATTTTGGTTCCGCTTCTTCTGCAACCTGATGCCGCTATTCTTTTAATTACGAAATCCGAGCACTTTCGGACCCAACAGGCGCGTGTGTGTTTAAGTAAGGTTCCACTCGAGTAGTTTTGCGTGTCTTCAGCAACATTTGCGTGTGTGTATCTTTCTTTTGTTCCGTAACCTTGATTAATATTTATTTTGAATTCCGATGGGTCTACTAATTATTCACCACAATGTGCAGCACCAAACAAAGAGAAGGCTTCGAATCATGAAAGTGTTCGCAAGGAACGGCTACAGTTTTGCCGTATTCTGACTAGCATAAAGCAGTGCACAGTTAAAATCATGATTAGTAAAGCGACGTGGGTAGAATTCGAACACATGTGTCTGATACCAGCAGTTTCTGTTGTAGATTTCTAGCTGAGGCACTCGGGCTATTCATAGTCCAAATATCAAGCAAAATGCTATGTTAAATTTTTATTATTAGAATTTTATTATTAGAATGCAAATCGAACCATTCACAGTTCTATTTGCATTAGGTAACACCAGTGATTTTAAAAAGGTTGCATTCGGATGTGTAAGTACTCAGCGATGAAAAATGGTCAATAAAAGCTTATTTTTCAAATAGATCAGTACTGGTCAGTATTTTCTGAGTTTAGCGAGTAAAGTAAGCATTTGATGAAAAATTAATATTTTATGTTTTATTTAAATATTTTAATTTCGCTATATTATTCTAAAATTTTAAAATCAGGATTGCGAGCTACCGAAAAACTGTTTGGTTTGGTCTATTTTTTTTTGCAACGAAGGCTCATGAAACCAGGATCTACTTCTTAAAACAGATTCCGAACGGTTACGAAAATCCATGCCACAGTGGGATTCGAACACAACTCCGGTACCGAAGATCAACACCCTGACCATTGGGCCATCATTCGGCAAAAAAGCAGTTTGGAAAACATGATTTTTTAAAAAATGTATGTATGTGTGTTTACATGGTTAGAAATGCAATATTCTGGTGGATATGCATAATTTTAGGATTCGGTTTTTTTGACTATGCCCACATATGGAAGATTTTTTCTTATATTTCTATTTAATAAATTTAGGCTATTTATTAGAAAATTGCTATATTATATCTTATTTTTTCTATAATAATGTACAAGTCTTATCTCAACATGTATGTAATTTTTATTATATAGGTTTGATATAGCTTTATTACATATATATATATATATATATATATATATATATATATATATATATATATATATATATATATATATATATGTAATGAGACTGACTTCTCGATGGGGGGTTGCAGTCATGGCCATAAAAATGATACCGTTTCAGCTAAAGACCTTTATTTAGACAACTTTGAAGGCCGGGTTCCCACTTCATCATAGGGACAAACTAAAGGGCCAGTTAGCATGAAGTTTTATGTACAAGTAACACCTGGGTCAACATCTGTGGGAAAATATCTCTAGAAAAATCTGTCTCCGCTAGCGTGTATCTCCTTTTTATTTGGAAATTTCCTAAATTGTCCGCTAGGGCCATGTAGGTTTATAATTGGCCAGGCCCCTTCTCTGAGGGAGTAACCTGTAGCCCCAGTGGTCAATTTAGGTTAGGGGTTAAAAAGGGGAATGGAAAATGACGCGGGAATTTTTACCCTTGATTTAAGTTTTGAAAACCCCTGAGAATTTTCCTTACACACACACACACACACACACACACACACACACATATATATATATATATATATATATATATATATATATATACATATCTATACATACATATATATATATATATATATATATATATATATATATATATATTGCGTTTCTGTCTATCTAAATGTATGCAAGGGAGGAAGAGAAGTTATTTGAAATGTCCTCCACCCGTCCTTTGTGTTTCAGCATTATCAATCTTGACCACATCGCATATTAGAACTTGACTTATAGACAAATTGGTACCAAAGTCAATTTATATTTTGCATTATAACAGAATAATTGAATAAAAAGATTGTTGTGCGAAATAGATTGTTACACGATGTAGTTGTAAGAAAATTTACTTTTATTTGTCAATCATTACGCAACAGTTGGTCAAAGCTTATAAAAATATGTCAGCATTTTGGTCAGTATTTTTTGAAAATCGGTATTTTCAATTCGGTGACTAGCTTCCATCCTTTGGTACACGGAATTCTATTTATTTTAAAAACATGACTTTCATTGTACTGTGGAAGTAGGCTGTATACAATAGTAACCGAGAGATTTCTATAGTGTACAGCCGTAATATAGGGAATAGTAAGCCAGCAGTACTTTCCATGTCTCTGCAGTATAGGAAATTTTAGACTAGACAAGGATACATTAACAATCAAAATCATTATTACTAATTTTGGTTTGGTTTGGAGCGCCATAGTCTACTTTTTTGCAACACGAGGGCTAATAATACTGGGACCTAATGCTTAAATCCGATTCCAAACGGCTACGAACATCCATGCAACAGTTAGATTCGAACACACGAACTACAGGTACCAAAGATCCACAGCCTTATCATTCGGCCCTCGTTCGGCCCATTTCTCATTTTAATCATTTATATTGTTATTAATTTTTTCTAATCAATTTTTTAGTTTCCGAAAGAACGATCAGGAAACCCAAGGATATCAGAAGGGGGATACAGCATATAGAATTAATATTTTACGAAAATTATTAAGTATACAAAATTACATCCTTAATTTAACAAACTACAGAGAAGAGAACAACTCTTTTTATTTCGTCGGTTACTGTGTTATAATTAACAGAGAATATTCAATACAGTGGGGGGAGCTAAACAATGGCCGAATGGTTAAGTCGCCGATCTTATGTACCGGAGTCCGTGGGTTCCCACTATGGCATGGGCGTTCGTAGCCGTTTGGAATTGGCTTTAAGCAGTAGGCCCCGGTCTCATTAGCCCTTGTGTTACAACAAAGTAAACCGTAGAACTTCAAACCAAACCAGTACTGGGAGGCATTAAATTATTTTTGCCGCACACACTGCACACACGCATACACTGTGTGTGTGTGTGTGTAAAACTAAGTATATTATTTTTTTACATTAAAACCAAAGGAGACACTAAGTAACTGTAACTCTCTACCGCGGTTTTTATTTTTTAGTTAGTAAAAACTATGTGTGTAACTTTGTATAACTAAGTTGCATACTTAGTTTAACGAAATATTATCGGTAGGAAACCCAACAGATACCTGATAACTACGCGACTATGCTATATTGCATTAACTATCAAGGAAGCGAGATGCAAGCTGTCAGCATATTAAACTTGTTCCTATATTGCATCACAATTATCAACTGTCAACAAAAGGAGGAGGTGAATTAACAATGAACTTATTAATTATTAACTATTCTATATTGTTAACTGTAATTAATTAAGAGCACAATGGACATTTAATTTAAGATTTTAAATTTTCAACGATATTCTTATAATCAGAATATAGAACGTTGTTAATGAAGCATATAAGATACTGAAATCTAATAGAAAATAATTCTTGGGATTAAAATGGGAGACTATTTGATAAAAATTGTGTCGTTTAACAATATTCTTTAAAAATAAACCCAGTGTACAGCTTACTAACCAAATCTTTTCTTCTTTCATTTTACTTTTAGAATTTATATAGAAATAAAACTAAGTATCAAGTTTCACTTACGTTACATTCTATTTGCATAAACACAAATATTTCAAGATATACAATGTTTTATCAACTATTTTTGTTGTTTCCCGGTATTTAAATCCTCTATAGTGGGAAAAAATACTTTGCGATTTTCAAAAGCATACCCAGTGTTTTCATAAACACATTAATAGACGATCTCCAAATATTCGAACAATAAATACACAAAATAAAGTACTTGAAACATTTTGAAATTGCTAATTCTACGAAAAAATTGTGAAACTGGAAAATGTTTTTAAAGGTTAAAATTACGAGTGTATGACTAAGAAAGAAAAAGTTTTCAGTGCAGTAAAATAATCACGTTCATTTGAAAAATTTCTTTTGAAAGTGAAGAGTTATCTAACTTGATTTTTACAGGACAAAAATTTTTTTGTATATTTGATTAAATTATGCCATTATCAATGATCTTTAGTCCCCTTAAAAAATGATACAAATTTGAAAAAAATAGTAGAATATAATTATGATTAATTAATCATTAAAAATAAACACATATATTTAATTATTTAAATCATATTGGTACATTATTCAAATAATATAACTGTATATTCAGGAATTGCGTTAAGCTTAACTATTGAGTAGAATTTTTAATATTTCAAGGATAGTTTCATATCATTTAAAATTAAATTCTTCTATATTAATTGTTTACTGCAACCAATTAAGAAATAATGTTATAATTTTATGTAAAAATGAGTCTTAAATATCTCCCAAATGATTTATATTATCAAATATTCTAAAACATATGATAGGTCGAAACAGACATATCGTCAGCATGACCTAAAACTTTCATAGAAAGTATGAGACACCTTAAACGTATATTTTTTTTATGGCAATACAAAGAAAAATCGTTCGATATATTTTTCAGCCGAATTTTTTATATTTCCCTAGAAATCCACATTCGAGTTTAAAAAAAAATATTATCAGTTTGATTTTCCCTGTATGTAAGCAGTTTATTATGCACGACATGCTTCCTTGCTCCTGGTAATAGTTTTTCGCAGTGAAAGAATTATTTATCATAAGGAGAAGAATAGGAAGGCGCCATTCAGCATTGCAGTTCTCAGACACCTGTGAATACTACTGTGGTGGTGTTCATCTTTATGGTATTTCTGTTTTCAGAATTTCGTTCATGGTATTGTTTCAGGATGCAAGAACCTTCATAAAAATGGCTTTGACTTGCCATTTCTATTTCACAATTTACAGGACAATATCCTGGAAATCTGTTAAATCTCAGAAAAAAATTGTTAAAGCCTCTAATTTTTTTCTATTAAATCTAGAATGTCATTTTTACTCGGAGAGGTTTTGTAACTGTTAAAAGCTTAATATAACTGTAGTGTGCAAAATAATAATGATAATGAAAGAGTATGTATTACTTGCATTTTTTTACTTTAAAGTAAATTTATAAAAAGTTGTAAGTAACAATAGCAAAACCGTTCGACATAAACAGGATAGCACTCTAGGTTTTATGTATAAGTTCATTTCATTTATAAACAGTTAGATGAGAGATTTGATTTAGTTTGGTTTGGAATACTACGGTCTACTTTTTTTGCTACACGAGGGCTAATGATACCGGGATATACTGCTTAAAGCCGATTCCGAATGGCTACGAACATGCATATCCCAGTGAGATTTGAACCCACAAACTCCGCGAGATCAGCTGCGCCCATCGTTCGGCAGGCAGACATATCCTGTCTTATGATCTTGTCTTCCTTGGTGGAACGCGCAGCCAAACTGCTGTTCGGTATCGGAGTTGGTAGGACGAATCTTTGTATGGCATGGAAGTTCGTAACCGTTCAGAATCATAGTCCATAGCACTCCAAACTCATTAATTAACGACGGAATGCATGGGGCAGTATTTATAATTATCGATAAACAAAATTGAATTTTTATTTCTAAATATTTCTAAAATCATGTTATACAGTTTCTTCGAACAATCAGTCATCTACTATTTTTTTTTATCATGCACTACAAGGAATTTTTCTTCAAAACTGACATGGAATGAAAATATAACACGGCATTGTATGCATGTATTCTAGTTTTATTTCATGAAGGGTTTGGGAATGACGTCAATGAATGACAACTCAGTGCTAGGCATGTTTCTCACAGCATGAAGAGTTAGTAGAACAGAACATAATTTCGCAGCGAGTTTGTGGGAATAACTGCTATGTTCTGATAAATTTAGGTATGATACAGTATTATTACTTACTATCTAACCGATCTCAGCTTGCTTTGCAGAGCACGTAATCCATTGCAAAAGATGCTTTTGAGTTCAGACAAGAATTTCGACACATAAAATGCAAGTTAACAATGCTAAAGTGGTGGTACATATATAATGCTCAAAGACTATTATAAAAATAATATGTTAATGGCATAAGGCAGGTATTTTTAACCTCTTGTCCTTTTGATACCAGGGGTCTGTGATATTCTCCTAAGGTCTCTTAAGTTCACTGTCAAATTTCTTTTATTTTATGGAAGTTAAAATAACTGTGGGATTTAATGGAAAGCATTTTCTTATCTTTATATGGATGACACAATGTTACAAACCTTTTTCTATTGTTTTCATTCAATATTTGATGGGGGGGTTTCTCTGGGGCGGCCGGACATGAAAAATTGGGAATTTTAATGAGGTACTTAAAACAATTCTTTTTGATGATACTTTTTACAAAAACATAGCCTATACTTTTTATACATTCATCCTGCATTTAAATATTTTGGGCAATATCAAACAATAATGATTTACAAATGATAAATTGTAGAGTCAGTAGAGAACAAGGTAAAGATGGGTCCCTGGTTTTTTAGATTATATGGATTATTGATCTGCATTCATGTTCCATTATTTAAATATGCATAATAGAATAGTATCACTTTTGCTCTTACTCTGTTTTTATATACATGAAACTATAATAGGCTTTAGTAAAAACTATGCTTACATTGTTCTTATACTGGTATACACATCATATGTGATTGACAGAGAATAAACAAGCATAAGTCTCTGTGTTATAATTTATTGGTGATTTCTTTTAATGTAAGGCCTATTTAGACCGGTGAAAATGTTATCACGCGTCAACATATACAGTAAAAAAGCATTATTATGTCTAAGCATACACGAATTTCTCATGTGATAGAGAAATATTTTCATCCGATTCAAATCCTTATTCCAATTTTATCTGAATTATCTGTTGGAAATTTTTTGCTGTAGCACAAGAAATCTGTACATTCATCACAAGTGTTAGGAATCATAAACTAACACATACGTGTTGACATGTGACAATCCATTTAGTTACTCCCTCTAAGATTTCTCCAATAATTTCTAGTGACCCAGATTTTATGTGTTCTTTCATAGATGCGTCGAGTTGTAAACTCAGTTCAGCTAAGTTTGCCTAGTCGTAAGTCTGAATGAAAAGAAAGAAATGCTTTTTGAGAATGTTATTCCTTCTTGCAGCTTTTTAAGGCCTTATCAAAAGCCAATATTTACGTGTTGAAAAAGAAGCAGATTCCGTTTAGAGTTTTTTCCCGTTGTAGAATACGCTGATTTCTCGTGTGATAGCGAAATTTTTTAACCCGGTTAAAGGCCTCATCACAAGGCAACCCGAACTGAAATAAATCTTTAGAAAATCTTTGGCTGTATCACAAGAAATCTTCACATTCTTTACCAGTATTAGGAATCATAAACTAAAGCGTATGTTGTAAGGTCTTTAGGTACACAGGGCCGTAACTAGGTCCTTTAGCGTCCGTGGCAAACAACTGGCCTGTGCCCCTACCGACAAATGTAGTGAGAAAATATATAAACTTGCTTTTTTTATATTTTATATTGAGATCGGACTCACAATTTTTTAATTCCTAAAATATTCATAGTGTATTAATTTTTAATTTTTTCTACTATTTTCACCTTATTAATACTTAAAAAAGCTTTTGAATACTTTGGGGGTATTATTTTGCAGATGAACTAAATAGTTTATCTGAAGGGATTATTTTTTTATTTGCACATTGAACTTTCATAAAAAATTGGCGAATACTAAAATATAAATTTAGTTTTAATAGCCGGAATAAATTAAAAGTTTAATACGAATATCCGGATTTATATTAAGGCTTATTAGTAGTGTTTGGTAAACATTTTGTAAGAATTCATAACAAGTTTAGTCTCTAAGAAAATTTTAAAAAATAAGAAAATTCATAAAAAAATAATTTTTAAACATATTGGATTTTATAATAATAAAATACTTTTCATATTAAGAAATAAGGAAATTATTTCGTCTTCTTTCGGACCCCATTTTCTTCACGATGCGGCGCCCCTATCACTGATGCGCCCGTGGCAAATGCCATCTTTGCCACGCCCTAGTTATGGCCCTGTAGGTACACTTCAACTAGTAAGTTTCTCAGTCTGATACATCGTCAATACTTTCTAGTGACCCAGATTCTATGTGTTGTTTCATAGATACGTCGAGTTGTAGACTCAGTTCAGCTAAGTCTAGCTAGACCAAAGTCATAAATCTGAAGAAAAAAAAGACTTAAAATCTGAAGTCTATTTTGAAAATATATCTGCTCTTGCAGCCTTAACGATTCATTCCCTTGATGAGAATGAAGCGCAAGTTAGGGGTAACTCGATATGCCGGTAAATATTGCCGCTACAGAAAAAAAATCAAATTTTCTCAACTGAAAGTAATTGAAGCAGCCAGGTATAGGCGCTCGCCGGGTATCAATAGGTCAAAAATGTTATGGCTGCAGCGTGTGTAACAGAACATGTCGGCATTTGAGCGAGTTCAAGTCTTCTATTCGTTACGCTCTTCTGACCCTTTTAATAGACTCTTAACTACTTATTATTTCTTTTCACTAATAAGGATTCAGAGTTGTTCATTAAAATTCTAGGAGCGTCCTCTCTGCGTCTTGTTTGGGCTTAAAAAGCTCCTTGATCTCAAGACGAGATTAAGCGAAAATTTCGACCTTGAGAGCTTGACAAATACGTTGACCGCAATTTACGGTTAACTGAGTGCATTCGCAGGCGAGAACAAAAGGGCGGTGGCACTTTCTTTATTTTTGTTTTGATTTACTTTTTTTGCATGCCTCTTTATTTATATTTACTGCTTTTACTTTTATTATTTTTTTTTCCAGAAAAACTTTTTTTGGGTCTCTTTATCGAATTTGAGCTTTTGTTGCGAACTCTTACGCAAGAACGGGTTTATTGTTTACGATTTCCGTTACCTCTGAGGATGTCCGAATGAGATTTTTTCTCTAAAAAAAGCTCAGATTTTTGTTTCATTTCCTTTGCTTTGGAGCAGAAAAAGCGCGTTCACGACTGTAACAGAATATTCCAGGGAAGGAAAATGGATTGTCGCAACAACAGCTCTAGGTTGGGCTTTTGTGTTAAAATCTCAGTTTTGTAGTGCTTTTTGGCGTGTTTGCCTTTGTGTGATTTATCCGGCAAGATTAAACGTCAGAGGCGGCACGAAACAGAGGATTAAAAATTATTTATTCGATACAGCTTTTGACAGAGGAAATACTACTGCACTGAAATAGGTGATTAAGACAAAAATTTTCTTGATGCTAACAGATTTAGAGAATAAATTTTCTTCCGCGTTTCCCGCTTGCCCCCTTTTCATAATACAATGCCCTAGGCAAATTTTTATCTAAACCGTAAAAATGTTTAGAAAACTCTAAACTTTTTAATGAAATTTCGTTCAGATTACTTGTCTTATCTGTTTTTATTATTATTATTATTTGTCAGTTTATACTCAATGTTTCCCCTTTATTCAGAATGTTTAATAATTTTTTTTTATTTGCGTGGCAACAGCTTTAAAAAAATGTAACACTTTTTCGAGAGGATGGCCACAAATCACTGCGATCCTGAGTTATATAAAGTAGCGTAAATGTGCGAATTTGTTATATTTATTCAGATATTTTATGCTTCTATGTAAGATCGATAAATTTAACAAAATTATTTTTTGATTAAACAATTATTTTTGATGATTTGAGCTTTTATAGACAATGTGTATGTTTTGATGACTTTTAAAAACAATAAAATGGTTTACTAAGCATTGGGAGAAGTGCATATTTCTGTATGGTGTGTAATAATCTTAAAATAACAAATAAAATTTAAATGTTTACCTTGATTATTTTTAGTAATGATTTAAACTTTACCTCCTCGGTCTTCCTGCTGAACGCTGGCTGATTGGTTAGGGTGCTGGTCGTAGGTACCAGAGTTCGTGTGTTCGAATCCCACTTTGGCATGGGTGTTCGTAGCCGTTCGGAATCGGCTTTAAGCAGTAGGTCCCGGCCTCATTAGCCCTCGTGTGCAAAACAGTAGACCTTAGCGCTCTAAACCAAACCAAACCTCGGTCTTCCTAGGATTCTTGCCCTGCTCAGTTACCCTTTTTTATTGTTTGTAAAAGTCATCAAAAAATAAAAATTATTGATTAAAGTCCCCCCCTCAGTTATTTATTAGAGAATAAAAATATTTTATAATTCCCCAGACTGTATTTTGATTCGAAATCTTCAAAGAAATGTGCCCAGATATTTAAATAACTTTAAGACCTTAGAATTTTTAATACATAACAGACATGTTGACTAAATACCATCTCGGGGTCATCTGTGTCTTTATTCAGTTAGTTGTCGTGACCTCAACGTCTTAAGATATAAAAAAACTGATCTTAATCCAGCATTGAGCGATTAAAATATATTCAAATGATACTTACATGGTTGTCGCACATCGGAGATCTTCTTTCAGAGAGATCAGGAGTTGCGAGCACTTTGGGGCGTCTGAGAGGTCAGAATCTGTTGCCCGGATGACCACGTCGAAATCTTTGCCATCGGTGACGGACTTGCTGTACCTCTTCAGATAATGAACATAATCTTTGGCGAGTAAGATCATCTGAAAAAGACGGTTTTACACTATTAGCCCACAGCTGTCTCTTTCAAGTTACAGGAACAACCCCGTCGGCTCGTGGATTTGAATAAAAACACAATTGTAATAGGAGAGAAATTACAATGATATCATGAAATTAATCCTGTTCAGCTATAATAAGATTCAGCAAAGCCATTTGGAATGGAAGGATTATCTATAAACGCAATCTTCAAAATGAAAAGTGTTAAGTAAG
>CM063501.1:166300131-166312631 GCA_032207245.1 Pardosa pseudoannulata
CATTGACTTCGTGCGCTTGACTTTATGCTCTCATTACTCTTTGTGAGACCACCAAGAGAGAGCAAGAAGCAAAGCTCCGATGCTCTACAGCTCGTGTTATCGGAAAATTTATATTGCACGATGTGAATGCGGAGGAAGAGAAGAATAAAAAAGCAACAATGAAAAAGCGTTAATGTCTTCACGTCTAGAGGTACTTATCAAATCAGTAGAAGGATGATTAGATAAGACCCCTGGGTAGGTAGGTGAAGAAAAAAATCTTCTGAAAGAGAAAAAGAAGAAAAAGAGTGAAAAGGTGATAATCAGATTCATTTCAAAGAAACAGAGTGTGAAGGAAAATTACTTTCAATGTACGCATAATGTTATGGAAATTTCTGGTGTTTTATTTATTTTTATTCACTTTTACCTTTTTCTGGTAATTCTAATTATGCTAAATTGCAAATAATTAAGGGTAATAACGTGTGAAGAATTTTTTGTAATAGATTATGTTGTTGTTGGGATTGATTCCTCTTTGTCTGTCTAGATAGATCAAGTCCAGAATGGTTGATTGGTTTCGAGCGCTACAATCTACTTTTTTTTTCTACGTTAGATCTAAAAGGACAATGAGGTTGCGAATCTTCAAAAAGTCGTAAACGAGGAAAAATTAAGTAAATAGATTCTCATGCAGAAGCCAATTCAAAAGGTAGACCGGATATGTTTGAGTAGAAATACATTTCGAATATAGAAAAGTCTTCTGTTCATTGACATGCGTAAGGCTCTCAGTGTGTCCACTGATGAGTCTTCTAATAGGGACTTTAACACCTCTATCACCATTAAAGGAAAAGGCATTCCCGGGAGTACGAAAAGTGGGATGAAGGAGTCCTCCATAATTGTCGGTTAAAAACCTTTGTTTTTGAACAGGTTTGAGAAAAGTTCAGGGAAAATTTCATCATATTATAGGCATCATTCTTAGAAAGGGCTTCTATGGAGTGATAAGACATATGTTTACATATGTGACCTCAACCAACTGGAAGTAAATCTAGTTCCGCTTTGAAAGACTAAAAGGATTCAGTATCGACAAAGATGTTTTGTCTCTAATTTTTGTCCATTTATCTCAGGTGTTGCAAGGTACGGGGCTATCCGTCAAAATCCAAATATCCGCTGGGGAAGTATCAGGTCCTAAGTGCCTCGTTGTTAGTTAAAATTTGAGTTCTAAAGGCTGAGCAGAAATCTGAGTTTCTTAGCTTGATTTTTATCTGTGTATCCTAGTTATTTAAAGTTTAATTATGTTATGAAATTTGGTATATTTACTGTGTTATAGACTACTATATTTATAATGATATTTTTACTGTGTTCGTATAGCCACTTTTATCCAAATGATAATCACCAGAGGATGGTTAAAGAGGTAAGGCGCTGCTCTTCAGTTCCGAAGAACGTATCCTCGAATCTTACTGCTGGCATGGATTCTTGTAGCCATTCCGAATTATTATTATTCAGTAGGGCTTGGTAACATTAGCAGTTGTGTAGAACAAGATAACTAAAACATTTAAACTGATTTATTTAGGTACAGGTTGACAGGTGACTAGGAATTTGACCATTTAAAACTTTTTCACTATCATAAGGGAGATCCACGAATTCTTATTCGGGAACATTAATCGCAAACCAAATCCGTAGCTTATTTAACCCGTACTTGAAGAAGCGTAATAAGACATTCATACCTATAAACGAATCCTAGTAAATGGTATTCGAATGTCCATTTGGGTTTTGTTAGGAGTGATAGGTCAACTTTTTAGCAGCTACGAACATCCATGTCAGCAACGGGATTTGGACCGTGGACTCCTGTGCTCAAAATTCTGACGGAAGCTAATGTAGTCGAATTGTAGCATTAAACTGTAATGTAACTCTTACAGTAATTACTATAATGTAACTCTACAGACTACTTTATTAAACGTAGTTCTCATAGATTACCTTCTTGCTTTATTGTGTTCTGATACTTACTTTTTTTTCAGCTTGGAAATTATAGAAATCTTTGGGGAGTAAGTAACCCCAGTATTTTATTGTTTAGTTTATACATTAGCTATGAAATTTTTTAAACCCCTTTTGTTACCCGATGTCAAAAATGTAAATTGAGATAAAGGTTTGATTTTATGTTTATTTTTATTAATGGCGAATTGGAACGACAGGTTTCCCATTTAATAACACAAAGGCAAAGATCGCTGGGCACGAAATCATCGACTATCAGCAGCAGAATCGTGTCGAGGCGCCCACGATTGTTTAAACAAATGGTATCTAGCTGAGTAATTTTCAGTTTTGAATCCGAGACACGCTGTGCACAGAACATCCATGTTTTGTTGTAGGACAATCGTATCCTTGACGTTGTCGTTTGCATTCTGATCTAAACGTTGCTATGACTTTGGCATTCTACTCGAGCAATGACTGTTTGAGAGCTTAATGGCTGCTGGTCAGACATTGATCCTTTGGTATCGTTATATCTCAGTAATCAGAAACCATGTTATTTTGTACCCGGATACATTTTGAATAAAAATAAAAGAATACGTCACTTCTTTAGAAGTGTAATATTTCAAAAGAGTGAAAACAAATGGAAATTATGTGTATTTCTGGGAACATTTCTGTTTTTTATAAGGTCAGTCTAACAAAAATACTCTTTTTTTTAAAATTGCGGACACATTTGTATTCAGAAAATGATGAGTATCGCTTTCCCATCGAGTTATTCTGCACCGAAGTATTCATTGAAGATTCAGGTCCCATGTTCTGTAAGACTAATTTTCTACTTGAAGTTGACATTGTAATTATCTACTGTCACACTTGGGATTTTAATCAGGCTTCGTAAATTTCGAAAGCAAGTGTTATTTAAGAGTTTGATGTTGTTTCCATTGAATAAGAATACTGGTTAATACCACCTTAAACAGGAAAAGAAGTTTTCTAGATGAGTAAATTCCATAGCTGCACCCCACACAAAAGTAGTTAAAATTTCAACAACACTCAATTTATTGAAATAGTTTCATTCAATTTTCACGGCTTTGGAAATTATATTCAAGATAGAATAATTAATATTTTTGGTGCGCTCATAATTTTAACTATCCCATTATTAACGATTACAGGCCAGAGATCATTTAATGAATTATATTCTTTGCGTGAATTCGTGTGTGCTATACAAAAAACACCTTAAAACATCACCATGTCAATGTGAAGTTTGGGCAGTATATATAAAGTCTTCTCTCCAAAAGCACAGGAAGAGAGAGGTATGAATCAGGATTAAAGACCGCTCCTCATGAAGATCTACAAAGTGGAGATGCTTAGGCATCCAGTAGAACTTCTTACGGTTTGAATAAACATATGATTTGTCATTTGGTCTGTACTCAAGATCGTGCGCTCATCTAATTTTGTTGTCATACAAGAGGAATCATCAACAATAAAAATAGTGTTAACACCTTCCTCAAATAATTTAAAGTTAAAAATGTTTTCCTACTTGAAATCTGAAGCATTAAAGAAAAATTCTATATGTCCATTGGTTGAAGTTTTAATACAAAAATGTTATCAAAGAGAATCCATCGACACCAATTTCCAGTCACATAAGGGCATTCATTGCCAACTATATTAAATGTTTTGCCTAGTAACCATTGCCATCCATTGCCAAATGTTTTGCCTAGCCTGTTTTACACACTTATTTTTGATAGTGCACGTCGCCACTGATCTTGGTGGGTAAAAACAACATGTGAATTGTTGGTATCTTATCGTATAAAAGAAATCGGTTCTCAGAAGTACAAAATGATGAACTGGGGGGACTGCTGATCAGGAAATAAGAGTCATTCAGAATAATTACAAGCACTGTCGGATTAGATCATGCGCACTATCGATCATAATAAAGAATTAATTGCTATTTGGTCTCTAATTATATACAGGCTCATTTGAATTTTGATCGCATACACGAGTTGCAATGTCGTTCACTGCTTCGCGAAGTTGATAAAAGCATTTTTAATAGACTGGATGGAGTTTAATCTGGTGATAAAAGGATCACATTTTGCGAAAAGTACAATAAGATCGAGGAAAATTGTAGAGAAACCCTGAAATATTATCACTACTCGGAGTGGTGCATATTGCCACAGTGATGGCAACAACGCAATACGTGGATTGTATGGAGACTGGATACGAGATGAATGAATGAATGAAAATGCGGAAATTTCAAGAAATGCTCAAGCAAAATGATTATGAGAGTCACGCATGATAATAATGGAATGCTAACAAAACCTTTGTATGTCCCCAGGATACCAAACACATGCTATCTGTGATATTAACACATGACAAGTAGAAATGTCAAGAAAATTTCATTTGGTAGAAACTTTGGAATGTGGCTTTTCACGGAATTCTATACTGTGATCATGCTTTACGGATGGAAAACTGTGAATCTAACGTAAATAAGGCACTTAAAGCCCTTATCCCACGTCTAGATATACGTTTTAATTTACGATTCCTTTTACTCGCGAAGAAAGTTCAGATTTCTTGTGTTACAGCTAAGAAGTCTCAACCAATTTATTTCAGTTCAGGTTAATTTGTGATAAGACCTTTGTCTAGTTGAAATTATTTCATTATCAGACGAGAAATACGCGTATACTTTAACGGTAAAGGGAATATTAATCTAAGTAGGCTGCTTTTTTAACACGCACATGTTGACAAATTATTTTATGAGTCCTTTTACTGGTGAAGTATGTGCAGATTAAACACAGCGAAATATATTCAACCGATTTATTTTAGTTTATGTAAACTTTCTATCAGGTCTTTAATCGGTTGAAAATTTTTAGTTATCGCACTAGAAAAATGCGTATTCTTCAACGGAAAAAGAAATTCTAAACTGAATCTGCTGCTTTTCCAACGCTTACATGAAGACGTGTTGCCTTAATAATAAAAAAGACTAATCTTAGACAACTGTTTCGCAGTTATTATTATGAGCAAAACTCCGCTGAAAAAGTAAACAGACATTGTAGTTATTGCTATATTTTGTCCCTATTTTTTTACTTTTTTGTATACATACTTTACATGAGATGCTTTATTATTTGGAACTTTGTAAATCATATTTTCAATAATTTATTTTTCTTTTAAGACAGAATATTTATTATAGGCATGGGGCCCTCCCATCCATAATATCGAAGTTCATTAATATAGAGAATTCCCACGACCCTCCTATACAGAAATTGTGTATACACTGTGGCGAATATTTAACGTTTGTTCGATGATTAGAATATTGGCCTGGGATTGCCTCAGGTGGTTGATTTCATTCCAGTTCTAGCCATTGTTGTTTTTAATGAGAGATGGACTATGAATAAGAACGTGTGAGATGAGAGAGATTCGATTGTTGAAGTATGCAGTTATTTTCACTTAATGACAAACGGGATGGGGAAACATTCTTTTAAAGTATTTATTAGATGTGCGAATAATGACTTAATAAACAACTCTGAATCATAAGTTATGATCAGTTTTTATATAAGAAAAAATAAAAAGAGACAAACTGAATAATAATAGGTTGCAGAACATTTCTTGCTCATATACTTTAATTTCGAATGCTGGTCTATATGTTCCATGAAAATGCCTTCAGAATTGTCCATTAAAATATTTCTATCCTATCAAAATAAGGGAGGCGAGGATGAGAAAGGTCATCTCTTTAAATAATTTCTGCCATTTTCATTAACCCCAAAATAAAGAATTTTGAAAAAATTGTGACAATGCATTAGGCAGTGTCAAAATTTGAACTGGATTGTAAAGCTACATATTAGGGTATATTTTGAATACATATCTTTCACGAAGACATCTCATGTATATGTGAGGTACAAAATAATGCGAAGTAAGTCACAAATCCCACCTACACTACAGAAGATGTACCAACTAATGGTCAGTATCAGGAAATAATCATAAAGGTATGAGATATAAGATATTCTACAACTGTAGTCGGTATTGTACAACCCCTAGTACCACTTACCAGAGAACACTTTAATTACAAACCCGATACACTTCCAAAGAGGTGTATTTTTTAAAATGCATATAGCTTTAACATCAGTGAGCAAAACTGCAAACTTTTTTTTCGGTTGTTCAAAGAGATTTTTTTTATGACAGTGTACACAAAAGCTCTACGAATGAATTTTTCAAATATCAGTAGAAAACAGGGATAAAAGCTGATTAATAAACGAAAACTGTTGCACGTTTTAGTTTGAAAAGAAAAAGCATTAGTTAATCCAAAATGCATCTGAAATAAAAGATCATGTGAAGGACTCTTTTTAAATAAAGCACTCAAAAAAGAGCTTCATGTTGCTAAAATATTTACACTAGATACATCAATTCTCACTTGAAAATTCGATGAAGATATTTGACAGTCGCAAAAGAGTTTCGATTAGAAGATTAGTTGTAACGAAGAACTGCAAAACTATCTGGTTGCCGAGTTAGTGGAAAACAAAATAGCGTCGTTAGAGGCTGTCGAAGTCATCTCACGTAGCTCAATTCATGACATAAGTCTTTTTAGAGCTGCTTCATTATACATGCGGGGATAGAGACCTTTCAATTCTTTCCTATCAGGTTACGGCGGTATCGCATTACAATATCTCGAAAGAGTTTTAAAAATGAAATGAAAATTACCTCTGCTATTAAAGTGTGTTAGCAGAAGAAGAAGCACCTCATTTCCTCATTATTTGTACCGACGGGCATCGGGTTACGCTCCAGACTAAAGTCCATGAAATTTTACACCAGAAAATGAGTACCGCTTAATTTAAATGATGTTTCGGAAATATTTAAGTCCAGCCATTAGTCCGATATGCAAATTCGTGGTTGATTGCAATGTTCACCTGACTCTTCCAATAAAAGTTATGTAACAGATGTTAAGCAGAAGTAAATTTCACCGGTATAACTTTATATATGTATGTACAGTGGCCTCCGCTTGATGTGATTGCGGTTAATGTTATAAATCGCTTATTGTTATCGAAATCACTTGGTCCCGATTTTCTTTACTCTTTTGTATGTTAAAATTATCGCTTTATGTGATCGTTACACCGATTAATGCTATCAGTTTTTTTTTCGAACCACATTTTAACTGGCAAAGGAATATTCACAATATATTCAGAAAGAACCCATTCTTTTCTTTCCCTTCGTTTCTTGAATTTCCGAGAATTCTCCTCTTCAAACTAGGGAAATGGAGAATGAACAAAAGAATGGGGTTTACACATTCCTGGAATTTTTCAGAAATGTGTATACCCTGATGTTAATCAATGGTTTGTAGATAAGCAGAAGGCAACACATTATTATCGGAACTGAGAAGGAGCGTATTCACATTTTATGTCTTGCTCTCTTACATGCAGCTTTTCGATATGGAAGCCAGAAAGCGAAATGATTTAACATTTAAAACAAAAGATCGAAATTTTAAATCGTTATGACAAGCTGATTATGATTACGAATAATTTATCAATGAGCTTCGTAGAAAAAACTGTAGACAGTCAACAATTGATCAATTTTTTTAATTACGTAGACAATTTTATTTTTCAAAGGATAATATATGCAGTATATAAATATCAGGTATGCTTTTTCATTTTGTTTTGTAATTTAGTAAGTATGAATTAAAGGGGGGGTAAATTTATCTAATTTTGCATAGTGTTTTTTGTTATTAATCGGTTATTGTTATTAAAATCGCGGTGTCCCAAACTGATTACATTAAGCGGAGTCCACTGTATATATATATATATAGGTTACTTAAAAAACCGTTTATTAAATATATGTCCTCTCAGTCTATTACCTTAAAATAACTTTATATCTAACTGTTATGTATTTATAGTAGGAATTGAGTAGGCTGTTTTTCTATTAATCAAATAATTTTTTCCTCGATGCAGTTGGCAATACAGACAGATACCTATATGCTAAATATGTAAAGCTATTGTTCATTTAGCACCATCCGAAGAGCACTTGTAACTTAAGGAATGATACGAACGCGAGTAACAGTGTCCCCGCTAGGTCCTCGTAATTTAGAAGCGGGTATTAAACAGAAGTCCTCCCCACGATTGGCCTGCAACCTAGAGATATATCATTTGCACTTGGAGGACAACCTATTATACTCACCTTATCCTCTATTAAGGATCACAGAGGATCTTTGGCTGGCCCATGCATCGAACTCACTACATTCCGTTATGAGATTGATGTTTTGTTGACTGAGCTACTGCGGCTCAAAAAGTAATTAGTATTATTTTTTCATACTTCTACTCAATTTGTTTTAGAAAATTTTACATCGATCGTTTATATTATATTTTTAAATTTTACTAAAATGACTTGATGCTGTTTTGTGCAGTAGGTATTGGACTGCCTAAGAAACGGAGCATCACTGAACGTGTAGATTTCCGAAAGGTGTTAAAGAAATTGGAACTTGATATTAACGAACTGTTAAAACATCAGTCTCAAGCATCTCATTATTTTTTTTAATTTCTTATTGATTTCAAGCTAAAGTTTTTAAATAAACAGTTTTTTTACAAAATTTAGTTGCCGTTTCCATTAATTTCTTCTTTGTGATTTATAATAGATAGATAGGCAGATAAAATAAATATAGGTAATATGCAACAGTATTTTAATATTTGATTGATTAACATTTATTGAACACGAGGAATTCAAAAAATGTTTTCTTGCGATGGGGGCAGTGGTCCAGGAAAGGTCTGGAACCTCTAATTTTTACTGTCAAAATAGACGATTTTGTTTAACCAAGTTTACTTTGGATTATTTTAGGCAATTTTTCTGGGTACCAACAGTCTTAGTTTGTGCGGATGTTTCAAAATTAAAGTATAAGAGAAATTGGAGAGAAGAATATATATATATATATATATATATATATATATATATATATATATATATATATATATATATATATATATATATATATATATATATATATGTAAGGAAAATTCTAAGGGGGTTTCAAAACTTAAATCAAGGGTAAAATTCCCGCGTCATTTTCCATTCCCCTTTTTAACCCCTAACCTAAATTGACCACTGGGGCTACAGGTTACGCCCTCAGAGAAGGGGCCTGGCCAATTATAAACCTACATGGCCCTAGCGGACAATTTAGGAAAATTCCAAATAAAAAGGAGATACACGCTAGCGGAGACAGATTTTTCTAGAGATATTTTCCCGCAGATGTTGACCCAGGTGTTACGTGTCTTGTACATAGAACTTCATGCTAGCTGACCCTTCAGTTTGTCCCTATGATGAAGTGGGAACCCGTCCTTCAAAGTTGTCTTAATAAAGGTCTATAGCTGAAACGGTATCATTTTTATGGCCATGACTGCAACCCCCCATCGAGAAGTCAGTCTCATTACACACACACACACACACACACACACACATATATATATATATATATATATATATATATATATATATATATATATTAAGATTTTCAATAGATATTTTACAAATTTTAAGATATTTTGTTTCTTTTATGATATAAATTGCTGATTAATGTGATAAATAGATACCAACACGCAAGAAACAAAAGAAATCTCAGAGCCCAGCTGTGTAGACCACACACTGCAAGGGCAAAATTTTGGAATGAAGATAACCGCTCCTGCCGGGCAATATTTCATTTCCAGTGCTTCCAGCACATCCTGTCCCACCTCATTTTCTTTTCTAGTCCATCTCCCATCGATTTGGCTCCTAAATAACCGAATAATCGCCATAGGGTTTCGACTCCTTTGCAGAATAGTTTTCGCGGGGGAAGGCCAGCAACAATTGTCGCTCACGTTCACTGGTAATCAAAGACGTGCGTGGAATCTGATGGAGTTTGCGCAGCGCGTTGCCAATCACTCTCCAACTATCCGCTTTTTATTTCTTTATTTTAAAGGTGATTGAACTTTGATTCCAGAGTTTGTCTCCAATGGGATGATAAGAACACAAGAATTCGGCGAAATGAATGATAGCCAACAGTGCCATGTCTTTCCTCCTGCCCCTTGTCCCAATCATTGAGACAGCGGGATTGTACAAAGAATGTAAGATTAAAATGTATGATTCTCTCGGATCGGAATTTCTGTTTACCATATCTCGATCACAGATATTCGAAATCGGTTTAACCTTTCAGCTTTCTTCTGTTGGTGGGCTGTTTAGGTATGCCCAAATTTCTTGGGGTCACTTTATCTCTTGTGGTGACTTTTGGCTATTCATCATGGCATTAGCGTTATTTCGTGCAAATCATATTTGAAAATGAAATGATAAAAAAAGTACATTATGACAATATGGATACTTTCTCGTATATATTAAGTAAAAGCTAAAGCGGAAATATTGCACCAGGCTTATTGGTACTTCTCAGAAGTACATAATATTAAAATAAAATAAGGATTTGCACGATAATAGATACTGATTTTAATATTAACCAGGTTACTTGCCAATGTTCTAGAATTGGAATACGATAATTGAATAGTGATTTTGTTATGTAATACATAAATAAAGATAGAGGCAGTAGATAGATAGATAGGTAGGTTATATATAGACAGATATGTGTATATACATGACATATGGGATAGATTCATCAAAAAACACAACACATTTTATTTCTGGTGACGATATATCAAATCAATACACCAAGCAAGAACTTTGAGAACATCGTGCACACACACTTTTTAAGTAAGGATTTCCCAGGTAAAAAGATTACGAATAATCCCTAAGCACATTTGATCATGTCATAAAAATACCAACTTCGTTATCAAAAATGAGTTTACAACAAACTGGAGATACAAAGAAAAATACTGTAGAAAAAATGACTTACTTTTTTGATTGGGCCCCTGTCAGCCATCTTCGACTTACTGATGTCAAGTTCTGGCAACATGGCTGCCTAACCTATGAACAGGAGAGAAAATAACCTCTTGAGTTACATTTTGATTAGTAATATATTAATTTTATTATTTCGTGGTTTTTATATGGAAAGGTAAATTTCAATATATTTAAAAAAACTGTACTTAACCGAATTTTGTTTCTCAACTCAAACACAGACATACAGACTTATTATTATATCAGCAAATTAATAATTTGAGTATTTTGAAATCTTTCCTACATAGCTATTGTTATTTAAAATTTTTATCATTCTAATCATATTTCAGATTGGAAAACATATACCAATATTTTCCTTAAACAATATTCAATTAAAAAATATTCAACGTATTATTTTAAACGAAATTGTTACTGCTGTGAGCGAATTTTTCAACTCTGTAGCACGATGTAATATTTCGTTTAAAGAATTCTTTAGCTGCAGACAGTTTTCATCCCTAGGTTATCAAGGCAGTAAGATGGAAGAATAAGTAAGGCGCTCTTCTTCTGTACTAGGTTATCAAGGCAGTAAGCAGTAAGATGGACAAATAAGTAAGGCGCTCTTCTTCTGTACTAGAGTGCGAGGGTTCTTAACCCTTTGCTGACATAGATATTCGTAACCGATCGGAATCGGCTTTAAGCCTTAGGTTCCGGTCTTTATACCTCTCATGTGGCAAAAAGTAGACCGTAGAGCTCCAAACCAAACTAAAAAAACTGGTCTCATTAACCCTCGTGTAGTAAAACAGTGGACTCCAAACCAAACCATACCTAGGTTAACAAGGGGCTAAATCAATCCAACAGGGTGGATACCTGACCACATTAAGCTCGTCGAAAAGTTTTCTCCCCCAGAAAAAAAATAAAACATTATTTATTCATGTGAAAATGAGAGGCATGAGAAACACCTCTCCTTAACAACCCTCTTCTCTTTAGAAAGGTAGTTAATCACTTAAAACATACAGGGCTAACATGTACAGCAAATGTTGTAATTGCCGGGGTTACAAAAGCAGCTGAACTTTCGCATTTGTTCTCGGAGCTGCACTTGATTTATCAAGCTTATCCCGTATCAAGAGATTAAGTCGGCCAATCTACATTTCATTAAAGCTGGCTTCAGATCGCCGGAATGAGAAACGTCATTTGGATTCATTGTGGATACCATGGGTGGCTCCGATCCTGCCTTTTTGCTGCACACTTGCGAGATCTTGTTTACACGGATAGCTGTCCACTTAATCACGGAGTCTCCCGTATCGCGGACTCGAATCTGTGAGGTTGTTTTTTTTGTTCTTTATTGTTGTTTTCTACTTTTGCGTACGTCGGAATACTGGCACGCAGTTATCGCCAAACAAAACCATAAATCGCTTCTGCAAGTATGGAAGTAAAGAATAAATGAAAAGAAATCGGGTAGAAAGATTTTAAATAAAGATGCAAATTTATTCAAAAATATTTTTTCCCTTTAATAATATGCGCTAGTATCAAAAAGGAATACATATTACGCGTTTGACGTCGGGTTTCTGACCTCCGAACACCTGCCGCCGACGAATACCGAGAATAAAAGGGAAAGTAAACAGGAGGATTTGTTACTTTTGTTGTAATTTGCTATTTTATCCCGATATTAGTTGTTGCTAGCAATCATTTCCGAGGGCGGGATACTTTGATGTGGGAAGATGTAAACATTAATTAAAAGAAGTGCAAAG
>CM063501.1:166325131-166332631 GCA_032207245.1 Pardosa pseudoannulata
TTAAACTAGGGATGCAACGGATATCCGGCTAACATACTGCCTCCAGCTTATCCGGCCACTATATCAGATAACTTGCGGTAACCGGATATTACAATTATCCGGCAGTACATCCGACCAAAAATTAAACTTCGAGAAATAAGAGAAATATAACAAATACAAAATGTTAAACAATATATTATATGAAACAATCCATATAAGTATTTTGGAGCACTATGTAAAGAAAAAAAATCAGTTTTATGGGGAAAAAATTAGGTTTATTTATACATTTCATTACAAAAAAATTCATAAATCATTCTTCTTTTGAGTCTCAATTTCAAAATTATGATCTTGCATCTGAGAACCATAAAAGACAAAACTTACTTTTGGGGGGATAGAAAAATAAAGACAATTTACTAAAAAAATGTGGGAATAAGTTCTTAAAATTTTTCATACACAAATATAAGGACCATTAAAGAAGGAAGGTAAAGGACTATTAAAAATGCTTTTATTCAGATTTGATTTTTCTAATTAAATTATGTTGAATTGAGATATTGAGTACTGAAACTTAAAGAAAAAAATTAAAATAGATTATAGTACAAATAGTTGACTAATTAAAAAATATAAAAGGTGAGAAAAATACTACAATTTGGTTGCAAAAATAAAGTACATAAAGCTGATTTATTTCAAATAAATTTAAAAAGTATAAGTGCGAAACATACTGACATCCGGCCGGATATCCGGCTGAAACTCTGGCCAAATATCCGGTATCCGTTATAGAACCAAATTTATATCGATTGCATCCTTACTTTAAACTACAGAAAAGGTCAAGCCATACGCAAAATACATACATACGCATACACAATTTACTTTCCACCAAATTATAATCCATTAGTGAAAAAAAAAAATGGAGGCTGAGACATTTTGATTTTATGTTCTAAGCCAACGAAGAGCTTATGGATGCATTGCGATCTATAGTATGGTAATGATATATCTGCAATACAGTTACTTTAACTGCACTACTTTCAAACTTATCGAAATAGTTTGGCCGAACCCATTGCAGGCTGAAAATCATAACGCACACTGTGTACTATTAAACTACCATTATACATTCAACTACAAATACAATTCGCTCCCATTATTAAAATATATGAAGATTCTATCCTCTTTTAGTCAATCACCCTTCTCTAATCTTGAGGTGTTACAAATATACATACGCACATTTATATACGTCTGTACGTCCACTATTTTATCGTTGATTTTTATCAATTGCAAGTTAAAATTGTTGATTTATTTCTAGAACTCTCTATCCATTTCCTCTGTCCTCTGCAAGATATTCCTCTACCTCCAAAATTGATTGTCTAATCGCCCATTTCGACAAATCTATTTCATCTGTCATCCGATAGCGATAT
Organism: Pardosa pseudoannulata; assembly: GCA_032207245.1. Classification (NCBI taxonomy): domain Eukaryota; kingdom Metazoa; phylum Arthropoda; class Arachnida; order Araneae; family Lycosidae; genus Pardosa; species Pardosa pseudoannulata. Next base: position 166,326,520 of record CM063501.1, read on the forward strand.
ATATACGTCCTATCACCATCCCATCTGGGCAGCGGACGTTGCACTTACCGTTAAGTGATACATTTTAACCCCGACCGAGTGTTTTTTTCTTCTTCTTCTTCCATTAATTGGAGGAGGTGGGCGATAGCCATCCTCGATTCTTTTGCCTCCCTTTATCTATCTGCCCAGGTTTCGAACAATTAAGATTTCGGCCCATTGGAGATGTATAGAATGGAGCTACCGGAGCGTGCTGAATGGGGCCCTTCCTGGTTTATGAAGCAGAACCGCAGGAAGGCAAGGAAAAAAGCACGAACCGCAGTCATTAGGGGCTCCGTTTGCGATGGGATAATAATATTCTTTGAACAATTCATGTCACCATTCCTTACACCCGGGATTTCCCGGTTGGGTCTTCGTACAGATATCACATCAAAAATGTTTTTTATTTCAGAGACAGGAAAACAAACTATTTTTGGTATCCATAGGCATTATTAAGCAACTCCTTAATTGTTTATTTCTGTGATTTTTCATTTCTTACGACGGAGTGTCTTTATCCTTTACGGGCTTACATGATTTCGTCCCTACTATTTTAGATCGATATTCCTTATACCATGAATTGATATGTGTATGCATAAAGAGAAAGAGAAGGGAGAGAGATATCTGTGTATAGGATGGTACGGGTCTCCCTGAAACTGCAATGATTGTCATAGACTTACTGAAGTAGACCATATTGTACTACACATTGTACCACATTGTACTAGGGATGTAACGGATATCCGGCTAACATACTGCATCCAGCTAACCGGCCACTATACCGGATAATTGGCAGTAACCTGATGTTACAATCATCCGGCAGTACATCAGACCAAAAATTAAACACCGAGAAATAAGAGAAATATAAAAAAATACAAAATGTTAAACAATATACTATATGAAACAATCCGTATAAGTATTTTGGATCCGTATAAGTATCCGTATAAGTAAAATTAATACACATTGTGTATCACAGAATCCACTGGCTAAAGATACATCGAAGTCACTTATAACCATTTTGGCAGTCATTGTATCAGAATATCCACTTGAATCCATTTGAATTTATATTAAAATATCCATTTGAGTTATAAATCGGGAGTAAAAACAAACCCGTTTTTTTCCTACTTTATACTATCATTGCAGTATTGGAAATCCCTAATAGCTTAGGCGCTAATTGTTCGGCATTTGTAAAATAAATAAAATACTATCATTTCTCATTGCAATTCAGTATGAAATTTAGAATTGTTTGATTAAGAAATGAGAGAGAGGGGGGGGGGCAAAAATGACATATATTATACTGATGACATCACAAAAATATGATTATGGGGTACTTTTATTTCTAAAGCAAGTAAGAGCAGCAGGTCACGGACATCCGCTACAGACACTGAATGCCTTGCGCACATATTCTTTTGGGATATATTTCGTGCGTTAATAAAATTGACGACATTATATGGAAAAGAAATTGTGTTTTAATAAATCAGTCCGAGCTAGTTTTACAGTTCATATACAAATGCCCGGGGTTATTAGGTGTGCAGTTCATGCATGCATGCAGGCAGCCAAATTTCTTGGGAAACCGATGAAACAAAAAACATTAAAATATGCTAACTGAAAATTTCTTGAAAGAAGATTAAAAAAAATATTGAGTGAGAGAAAAATGAATTTATTTATCTCTACCTTTTCGCGTTTGTTAATAATTGTTGTCATAACCCCATGTTAGTAATTAATAAATAGCTCTTTACGTGTTTTATTATTTAAAAAAAAAGATGGATCTACAATATGTTAAGTAATTTTAAAAGGAATTCTTACTTAAATACAAACTAGATAAAAAAAATACAACCATATGGAATAAGAAATAAAATGTATATTGTAATGTATAGTTTTAATATCTATTTGACTCTTTTTTACACACATTTTGTGGTTGAGAGCAAAATGTATCTAAAAAATAAACAAATTTGAACAAAAACAAACAAACAAACAAACAAACAAAAAAACAACGAACTCCTTGGTCATCTATCATAACGAGGGTAAAGCGTTTGCAATGCCACTCAGGAAAACCTTTTACATTTGTGTCATTTTCAAATAAGAAAGTTTTTGTCTTTGCGTATACAAAGAGATGTTCCAGGCATCTCGAAATGCTCAAAGCAGGCATGCTAACAACTGAGCCATCTCATATCATCTAAAGAAAGAAAAGAAACCGTATCCTCTCAATAATACACCGATCTCAAAAGCTTTATCTCGCCTCAGCGAGATTTCAATTTTAATCTGTTTGTTTTCACATGCCCAGAATCCTAAACAACGCTCTTACAGATGCGGAGAAATATCCCAATATGAAATACGTAATTGATCAATAAAAGATCTGCATCATTACTGGTCAGCAAGATAGTTCATCGCATCAATTGAATAACCCTAAAAGAAACTGCATTCTGTGTATACAAACACAGTTCCTGATCACTCAAAAGCTTTTTTTTTTAACCGCCAGACCTCTTTAAGCTACCTGAAAACCTTTTCTTCTTTCTTCTGGACTGTTTTTAAACACCTTGATAGAAATCTACTAAGTAATAAGAATATCGATAATTAACAGCTTACGATATGGTTAAACTTTAGTGGAGGAAGCTAAATGAAATGAATAGATTGTTCTAAAAGAGGTGTTTTTTATAACGTTGCAATAACCAGTTCTGGATAATTGTATCCGTATTTTGAGAAGGAGTGGTAGGGAATTAGAAAATAATAACATGCGAGGAACAGTATAAGACAGTTGTAGTATAACGTTCTAAACGGATTATACATGTAGCTATTCACATCAAACGTAATTTATCGTTACATCAAAAATAAATATACTCTCTCGAGAGTAGCTGCGAAAATATACTCCTATGAGTATTGAAGAAATCCAAGGTGACTTTTTGGGTCCAATTCAAACTTAAGGAGCTTCTCCCCTTGATCACTTTAGCAATAAGGCACTGCAAAATTTGATTAATAGTACAAATAATCGAACGCCTTTTTGAAACAATAGTTCTAAATGTTGTTGACAGTATATCACAAAATATCTAATTTATGAAACACGATATTTGAATGGAACTGACAACACAATTACTTTGTGAAACAAAACTATCTTTGAATCTTTAACAGAATATGCAAATGATTCTGATGATGTATCATACAATCAAAATTAAAAACGTGTGCAATTGAATAGGCGTTTAAACAAGTCATGTGGTATCCACATCAGAATTTTTTAAATCCCTTATATAATAATAGCCTAAGTTATCTGTCATTCTGTCCTCAAATTTATGAAGCGGTTGGGCCTGGAATAGATAGAGGCAGCCATATTGAATTCGTGATCAGTTAGAGTTAGCAAAATTCAAAGGGAGTAAAGTTTATCTTCTCTTACACTATCGATCCGATTCTAAAATAAATTTGTATAAATATGTTTCATATCACAGAGAAAATTACTGTCGTCTTTAAAACTTTCGAAATCCACCCCTTCCCGCTTTGAGCGTTTAATGCCATTATTTCAAGCTTTATTTTCCCGGGTTAAGAGCAGGCGATTCAATTTATCAATTTATCACATAACAAATAGGTAAAAGTTACATTTTTTTCAAGCATTATGACGTCATTCCTTTAACTATTTCTTAATTTAAATTATTTAAATATTGTCTGCATTATTTTCACATGTTTTATCACTGAACTTAGATATTACGTAAATAATTTTCATTTATATTTGGCTTAAATAATATATTAGATACATATGTGATAATTTTAAATTTAATCGTCGATTATTTTTTTGTTACAAAATAATTTTCAGCCAAAAAACAAACCATTTTTTTTACCTACCTCATAGGGTACTTTACAATTCTGGAAAATAAAAAATTCTATTGATCCCGTCATATGACGGGCTATACACTAGTTTAAAAATAATATTCTAAATGTCCCGGAGCTACAGTGAACGTGGGGCTATGACCTACGGTACCAATCTCTGTTTTCAAGATTAAGAGCCCTGAGGGGGCGAAGCATATGTCCCTGTTAGGTGGTCAATCTTACGCTGAACCCTTAGTGTTGAGTTCCCAATCATACTTGGTCTTCAGTCTGCCTACAGACTGAAGAGATGAGAGGCTGAGTAAATCTTACCCAACCCAAGAATCGAACCTCGGACCTATACCTTGGGAGCTCGAAGCGCTACCACAACGCTACGTGGATTTAAAAACAATTAACATTACAAATAATATGAACATTTCTTTATATAACGGATTTCGTGTAAAATTTTTATCGCAGTCACAAAATAGACAACATATAATTGCATTTTTAGAAATGATATAATATTATTGCTCTATTTTTACAGGTATCTGATATTTGTTAAACAAAAGACTTATACCAAATAATTTTTTAAATGTGCTCCACTAGACTACGGAATATGAGGACAGGGTCTAATTTCAAATTAACGGAAAGTGGAAAGAATCTCTATTTAAATAGTTTTCCTCCACCAAAATCAAGCTAATTTGTCGATCGTTCAGCCAACGGAAGAATTGTTCATAGTAATTCGGAAGACATTTAGATTTCATTTATGATTAAAGAGCTTCATTTTTGTTAGACATTTTAGGCCGAATAAGAGGAAACTTGTTTAACAAAGCTACATTTGACAAGTAATTCTTAAAATACAATAACCATTCAATCACTCTCCCTAAAGAGTCGCTAATGTTTCCGACTCGTTCGTCTAAACGAGATGAGTGAGATAAAGATAATCTGATAGGAAAAGTTTGCTTTAAAAAAAAAAAAGAGTAGAAAAGCGTTTTGTATTTTGGATCAAAAATCTCCTTTTATGTCATATCTCTCTTCCTACATTTAATATTTCCTGCTGCTGTCGAGATGCGTTGTCTTGATATAGACTGCCTCCAGAGTTGATGTTTAAATATATTTTTTTGAAATTTAATAACCCATGCTAAAATATTATTAGGCATTTGAAAACCCGAATATTCAAGGTGTTGAAAATCATAAAAATATCAGTACGTTTTGTATTTCTGGGAATAATACTTTGTTGCCGGGGAGGTCGACAAAGACACCGATCTCGTTAGAGGATGATTGCGAATTCGAGGCTCGAGCCGGATAAAGATCCGCCGTGTTTATTAAAGGAGGCTGGGAAGTAAAATAAGTTCATGGTCGTAAAGTCTTCTAAACGATACCTCTGGAGGTGGTAAGTCGAACTTGGAGCTCATCTCCATAGTCCCTGCTTTTAAATTGTAAAGTACCCAGAAGAGGTAATATAATTCGTGTCTCTATCATTCTTTAGGACACACATGCTCCTCCGTTGATGCTTTGGTTTGATTTGATTTGGAGTGCTACGGTCTACTTTTTGCAACACGAGGGCTAATGAGACCGGGACCTACAGCTTAAAGCCGATTCCGTACGGCTACGAACATCCCCTTCGTGGATGCTAAATGAGTGACAACGCATAGCCGTATTTGGCATAAAGATATCTGTTTGTATTGGTTCAAGGTGCTTTGGGAAAGAAAAACTACTTGGTTACTGGGTATACCAAGGAACACACATGAATATGCACAATATTATAAAGTATCATAAAATTAGATGAATAATTGTTTAAACATTATTTTTAAAATTTAAATTTGGGGTGAAATGTAGGATGAAAGTTTAGCTTGATTTGGAGTGCTACCAATGACGTAGATAAGGGGTGTGTGGGGGTTATAACCCCCTATAAGGTTTGCTGTATACATATGTTAGGGTTGCTGTATTAGTTAAGATATGAATTAACGGGCGAGAAAACGCTTCCTATAAAAGTTTTCTCCCTAAACCTATTTCTCGCAACGAGCTTCATGCTACGAGAGGGTTAATAAGACTGGAACCTACTGTTTGAAGTCAATTCTGAACGACTGTGATATCCATGTTAGCTTTGGGATTTCAACCCATAAACTCCAGTGCCGAAAACAGCACTTTACCCATTCGATCATCGTTCCTCGTATGTGGAAAGAAAAACGGTAAGAGAGATAAAGAATTAATAATTCAAGACTTACATTATTGATGCACAAACCCTCTAATTGTTAATTAAAGAATTTTCAGTTTGATTTACGAGTCCCATCTAATATATATACTCACATCT
>CM063501.1:166337631-166340131 GCA_032207245.1 Pardosa pseudoannulata
AAAAAAAAGATAAACGTAGAACTATCACCTGTTATAAATTTAAAATATCAAAAACATAATATATATATATATATATATATATATATATATATATATATATATATATATATATATATATATATATATATATATATATATATATATATATATATATAATCAAAAACTCATCCATGTCACCAAAAAGATTTTTTAACTGCAGAAGCTCTTGATTCTACATCATTGGCTTCCATACATCACAGATGTATGAGATTGGAGCCGTAAGTTATTATAAAAAGATAAAGTAAAGTACTCCAAAAAGTAAAGTTTAAAAAAACAGATGTTTAATAGGTGGTTTTTCTACGAAACCACTGTCCGCTAAAGGGTTAATGTAGCGGAAAATAAATGAAATGCTGTATACAAGGACATAATTATAGGGAGGGTCTGGCCCTATCCCGGAATACTTTCCGTGTATGCATTGTAAATTTTTTAAAATTTAAATTTGTTTACACTACTAGTGTCCACTGAAAGTGTTGAAAAATTGATTTTCAATACTTTAACCATGAAAAAAATAATAAACATTTCTTCACAATAGAATTGGTCAAGATTTTGACAAATTTAGCATTCCTTTCGGTGCACAGAAGTATAAATACAGTTGAAGTTTGAGAAGCTGGCCATACATGTTACAAGATTTAATTTACTGTTATAAAACGATAGTCTATAAATAATTGATTATGACATTCTGTTTTCTAATTTTGTTATCACACAAGGTATCTAATTTTGTAAAAGAACAATAAAAGAATATCTGATATTTCCTTCATAATATATTTTTATCTTCCTAGTTATTCATACAATTACTTAAGTTTAAATTGGCCTCGTAAATAATATAGGGCAAACTAATAGAAATAACATATTTCTAGATGTAGATTTCAAAATACAATTAAATTTCGTACAACGATGGTGCTTCGTTTTATTATGTATTTATGTATGCATGCCAACCTATGGATACGACTTATATATGTATGTATATACTTAGTATGTGTGTCCAATGGAATTTTTTATAAGACTAAATGTTCCCCAAAAAAATTCTGGTTACGTCACTGCCTATATATAATACTATAAAGTTATAAAAACCCAAAATCGCATTAGAAATGTGGGAATCAAGTCCGTAATGAAAAATAATCATTAAGTAAATAAGGAAATCGAAAGTGATATGGAAAATCTGGGGACATTTTCGTCAATGGTTTTATATAGTCTCATAAAACCAGAATTATAATAGAAAAAAATGGTCAAATTAACGCTGAACCCAAAACTATTGAAGCTAAAGGTTTGCTATAAAAATGTAGTATTTCAATCACCGCCATTATAGCGCTGGTCCAAAATATCGTATTTATATTACGAACCGCCCTAAGAATCTGGCTCTATTCTTTTTGGGTTACGTATTACCAATTCAGGTAGCAGCATTCCTTTAAAATCGTAAATGGAGCTAATGCCTATACTTTAAATGTTTAGGTCACAGTAACGTTTGTAAATAAAATTAACAAAAGTGTTTGTGTCACAATTGTCATTCTGATACATAATTGCATTTTAGATTTAACCTCAGTCAAATTTTCATAGAGGATAATATATTTAATAATGGAAGTATTACACACATATTTATATGCACTCACACACTCATACATACATTTGTGAATATATAATGACAAGGAATATCTTTAAAATCCTAACCCATTTCTAAGTGCATGGTCATTTAGTTAGAATTCCTTTTGAATCACCCAGTTCGTCAAGTCTTTAAATTTAAATGAGCAAATACTTAGCACTTTTCGTGTAACTGGCCTGAAAACCCTTCTTTTTTTCCAAACATCATTCCCAACGGCATATTAAATCGAGCCTCCGTAACCTGTTGCCATTTAGAGACATGACAGTAATTGCGGGGCACCCGCGGGCACAATTACTCACCTGGCAGTGCCCCCAAGAGGTCAGACAACTCTCCCTTTTCACGGACGGTGAGGAGGGGGGGGGTTTGATGCTGAAAGTGAGTTAATGGTGGGAACATTGCACGAAATATTATGCAAGACAGTCCACCATGCAAACACACACATGTCGACTTTGTGTAACTGTGATGTAGTTCAGCATATCAGAGAAAGTTGGGCAACGTAGTGTTTCAGGGAATTAACTCCACGATCATGGAACTATCCTAGAAAGTAAGCCTAGGATTTTCGTAAGTGGCTGGTACTTTTTACTCGCTTTTATTTTGGCTCTATGTCCCCCTAGGTCAGGAATGAGCAAATGGTAGCCATATACAGCCAAAATTTTTGTGGCTCACAGTGCAATTCACAAAACTTATAACTGAGACAAATATCGCGTTTATTATAGGAAATCTAATATTATTCCATTGATTTATTTAAATGCTTTTTGTAATATTTAAGTATATATATGTAATATATCAAAATTATTTAACTTTAATATTTACTTAAAAATTTCCTCTCTCCCATTCTAATTCCTTAAAATCTTTTCCCAGCCT
>CM063501.1:166345131-166357631 GCA_032207245.1 Pardosa pseudoannulata
CTATGACGTATAACTTGTAAGGGTGTATGATTGCATGTATGTAAGGAAAATTCTCAGGGGTTTTCAAAGCTTAAATCAAGGGCTAAAAATTCCCGCATCATTTTGCATTCTCCTTTTTAACCCCTAACCTAAATTGACCACTGGGGCTACAGTTTACGCCCTCAGAGAATAGGCCTGACCAATTACAATCCTACATGGCCCTAGTGGACAATTTAGGAAATTTCCAAATAAAAAGGAGATGCACGCTGTCGGAGACAGATTTTTCTACAGATATTTTCCCACAGATGTTTACCCAGGTGTTACGTGTCTTGTATATAGAACGTCATGCTAGCTGACCCTTCAATTTGTCCTGCCCCTATGATGAAGCGGGAACCCGTCCTTCAACGTTATCTTAATAAAGGTCTTTAGCTGAAACGGTATCATTTTTATGACCATGACTGCAATCCCCCCCCCATTGAGAAGTCCATCTCATTACATTTATGTACTTTATATCTGCATGTGTAATGAAAATTTATCAAGGGATTGAAAGTACATTGTACTTTAGATTAATATTTTCAGTTCTCCTCGAAAAAAATTTTGGGCTATGTTACTACCTTGCTTTTTTATTTATCGATGCTCTTAAACTATTGCCTATTTTTTTCCATAAAATTTTCCTAATATGTAAAATCATTTAAAGGCTTCAATTTCAAACTAAATTCACAAAAGACAATGTAGCATTGTGACCATACATTGCTACGTGCACGGTATGCAAGATAGTAAAAGACCATTGGTGTGTTCTGTACTGAAGAATACCACATACTACTGGAATATTATTTGATTATGTATTTGTTCTTGTTGTGTCAAGTTTAGGTAATAATTTTATGCCCATGCTCGTTTATCCTGTTTGCGTTGAAGTCAGTCGGAAGGAGAGAGGGATTTATATAGTTGTTTCTTCGGAGGACCGAAGCTTTTCCCCACACCACACCTGCGGAACACACATCTTCAATTTTTATGGACTGTAAACTGTGATTTGAAGTGCATGGTCATATTGCTTTTTTATGGGGGTCTCTGGCCGCTGTCCCTTTGGGAATAGGCTGTGTTTTCTTCTTCTCACTCTAAATGTTCCTCCGAAATTAGAGGTGGTAGCTTGAGTTATGATAGACTTCGAGGTGGGTAGAATTTCTTTGTGGGACATGACTGTAAGCTATCGTGGAGCAAGGATGTACTATCTAGCTGTATGAATGTGTAAATAATACAAATATAAAGAAAATTCCTTAATTTTTTAAGAAGAGTTTCCTCTAATATCGTAGTCATCATGGTGACACCAATTGACTTTCCCAAAATATTTACTACTCTAAAGCTGTAACGTTACAGCACTGATTAAAGGGATTCAGAAATTTTGATTTGCAGCGAAGTGTGTACCTCTCAGCAACCTGTGAGAGAGATGTTTCTAAAGTATGTGAACAATGTAATGTCTCGAAGACTTGTAACTCATAAGAAAAGCTAAATTTGTAAGTCATCTGTAATCAAAGATTTATAATGCTACCTCTCGGCCAAAACCTGAAATACTTTAGCATATTTGTTTTCTTTTTCGTCACAAAAAACCTCCCACCTTTATTTCCTCTCTTTTGGTATAAGTTGTATCTTTTTATCCTTATACAGTATCGAGTTATTTGATTTTAAAATTTGTATTAACTTTTGGATCACCCGATATACTATGCAGATCTTACTCAGGCGTTAACGGGTTAACAAAAAGTACAATTATTACATTTATACAAATGTATCTAAATTAAACATTAATTCCGGTTTAGGAAAAAAATGGTTGAGCCGACATGGCTTTTCTTTCACTCCCTTTAAGAGTAAAAAAAAATAAATAAGAGTGGCGGAAAGATGAATACAAATTACAAAAAAAAGGCATCTCCAAATCGGATTAACTTGTAACAAGTTACTTCAATCATTTCTCCTTCTCCTGAGGATCGATTCGTGATGTAAACAAATCTTACCTAAAGTAACCTCAACCGGCGGGTGGTCTCAGTTGAGGAGACCACCGACGCAGTACTCCGACCTTCTCAGATCGCGAGGCCAATTTGACTTTCTTTCCGACAGAAAAGAGTTTAATGAGAGGACGAGGAAAAGTGTATCTTCTTTTGAACGCCCGACGCCTTGCAGAACTGACGGAAACATCGACGGATAATTTATTTGAAAAGAGTTCTACTGTCTAGTGTAACATGTGTATATATTTATATAAAATGTATGTAATAAATAATGAATAAATAGATAACATTACATTTATGTACCTACATAGATATTGTTTATTGTAAATGACAGCTATTAACTAATTTAATGTAACTTTCCTTTTTAGTGATAGCTAGGTTTGGTTGGTTTGCAGCGTTACGCACGAGCACGTACTGTGTCTATTTCGATATACGAGGGCTAATGACATTTGAATTTTCGGTACTGGAGTTCGTAGGTTCTAACCCCACTCTAAGGCGATTTCATGTAGTAGGGCACATCTCAACTTATGTCAATTCTGGCTTTAGTTTCATACGGAAGGGCAGTTTATTGTTTAATTATTAGCTGTTGTAAACATGAAAATGAATGGGAAGGGCATTATAGTAGTTTGTGACGTTCCGACAAATTGCTCTACAGCATATGTGTTAGTAACCGTTTGGAATAAACTTTAAACACTGGTTACCGTCTCATTATCTCTCGTGTGGCAAAACATTAGACCACAGCACTCCAAACCCAAACGAAAAAGCCATACTATTACTTTAGTCTCAAACGACATATTCAACTAAAAACCTTATCTGTTTATTTTATGTTGAGGGAGCTAAGGTCTACTGTTTTGTGCATGAGGGTTAATGACACCAAGACCTACATTTTAAAGCCGATTTAGAATGGTTACAAGCATACATGCAATGGGATTCGAACCCTCGAACTCTAGCCCCGAAGAACAGTGCCCTACCATTCGACCGTCGTTCCGCTTTGTTCCTGTTTGGAGTATAAAATAGAAAAATATCTATTCTGCGTGGAGGGGGATTTACCCTCGCATAAGCGTGCAGAGCTGAGTTATATTAGTATAGTAGGACTGTTTAATTTGTTCTGTAATAACTATATATAAGGACAAATCTTCAAAAAATAACTAATTTTTATATGTTCTAACTAATGAGAATTTCATCAAATTTTCATTCATTTATTAAAAATAAGTAAATAATAATAATAAAGCATAGAATGATGATAAATGATATTATTAAATCTTCAGTACCACGCGAAACAGTTTTCGAGTACCACGAGAGGGCTTTAAATAATGAACGCTCAATTATAGTTATTATGGTGGAAATAATAACATGTGAATAACCCTACGATCACATTCACTAGTATCGAGCATCCAAAGTGAAGTAAACGATCGCTTAAAAACTAACATATTGTTACAGATTTAACCCGTTGACACTAATTGTTTAAACTTCTATTGTGATCCCTGATATACGAGGCGATTGCCGATTACAGTCACGTCAGCGTCATCCTCTCCTATGAGATCGATCAAAAATGACGTTTGTATTGCTTATCGAGCCCTAAATACTCCACTTATTTTGATATATTTACATATATGTTATACCTGAACTCTATAGTAGCCACATATATGTGTAATACACACACAAACACATATACATATAAATATATATATATGTATGTATAAGTATATATATATATATATATATATATATATATATATATATATATATATATATATATATATATATGTGTGTGTGTGTGTGTATATATATATATATACATGTGTGTGTGTGTACGTACATGTGTATGTGTAAGACGCAGAAAATTTGTCCTTCACAGTTTTACCAATTGAGTGGTTCCCAACCTTTTCTGGATCACCTCTGTCTTTTCAGGAAAAACATTTTGAATTAAATTCAATCAAAATGTTTGGTCCCTAGCCCAGTTGTAGCCAAACGCTGGGCGATGAACCGTTTATGTGAATATATGTGAGTGAGAGATACATACATACATATACAATCGATTCTCCATATCTGGGAGTCAGCAGTACCGCAGATGATACTCGAGATTTATATATGTGAATATATGTGAGTGAGAGATACATACAAACATACATATACAATCGATTCTCGATATCTGGGAATCAGCAGTACCACAGATGATACTCGAGATTTATATATGTGAATATATGTGAGTGACAGATACATACATACATATACAATCGATTCTCGATATCTGGGAATCAGCAGTACCACAGATGATACTCGAGATTTATATATGTGAATATATGTGAGCGAGAGATACATACATACATACATATACAATCGATTCTCGATATCTGGGAATCAGCAGTACCGTAGATGATACTCGAGATTTATATATGTGAATATATGTGAGTGACAGATACATACATACATATGCAATCGATTCTCGATATCTGGGAATCAGCAGTACCACAGATGATACTCGAGATTTATATATGTGAATATATGTGAGCGAGAGATACATACATACATACATATACAATCGATTCTCGATATCTGGGAATCAGCAGTACCGTAGATGATACTGGAGATAACCGCAAATTCATAATATAAAAAAGGTATTTTATTCCAGGGTGTTTAATATTTATGGTATAGATTTCAGTACTCACCTGGTTTTTCTATTAATATGTGTGAAAAAATTAATATTCTGCAAGTAATTAAATGATTCTCGGTACAGTTTACAGGTTTTCTGTTAAACAATTAATAACGAGTACTGTATTATTAATTATTAGCATCGTTGGTGCCTTATTATCTATAGAAATTTCCGAGTAGTCTTCCTCATTCATGTGCTTTTTGAGGTTAAGAATTTCAACAAAGTTTTTTGAATATTCAAAGAGAGGGAAGTCGTACTTCTTTTGAAACGTAAATTATAACCATCCTTAATTCGGTAATGCTTCAAGTCCCATTGTAAGATACTATGCTAGAAAATGTGTTTGAAATTACCACATACTTTAGTATTTTTTTATATTAAGATTTTTGCTAGCTTACTCAACAAAATGCAAATTTTCTTCCATCATCTTGGAAATTTGTACGGAACATTCAAATAAACACTCTCTGGAAACATTATTCCTGAAGACAGCATCTTGAAGCATTGATATGAACAGAGCAAGCTTTAAGATAAAGAGAAAAACTCCCATTGAATCACAACCACGAAAATTTGGGACTTTCAAATCTTTTAGCTGAGCAAAAATTCAAGATAAACGAAGTCGAAATATCTAGAATCGAACATGGTAACAGGAGATTACAAGAATAAAGAAAACTAACCATCCGCCTTTGACTGAAACACCTGTTCGTTTTTCCAAGCGAGTGAAATCCGCTAAACGTTCTTCCATTTATCCTTCTTAAAATAGTTTGAAGCCGTTTTCACTTTTTAACGTGCCATGAGTTTATGCATCGCGAGACATGCGTCACGTGACAGGCGGATAAAGTGGCCGGCCGAAAAAGACAAAACTTGATACGATATCCATGATTTCAACCTCTCCCGTCTTGTCGCTTCTTTAAGACAGTATCGTGTTTGGTGGTTTTCCTCTCCTCACGGCCCGGAGGTCAAAGCCAACTTTGTTTGAACTCACTTTTATTTCCTCGTTTTGTTTACTATTATGCGTTGTTCAAAGTCAACTATTACCGACTTCCGTGTTACAAAAGACAGAGACAGACACCGGCGACTTTTCGATGGTGGATTAAGCGAGGCTTTGTCTGTACGAATGATGGTATATTAGTTAGAGATATATATACGTATATATAGCTAGTAGGTCATTCGAAAAGTTGGGCTGAAGATTTAGTTTGAGTGCAAGTTAAGATTTCCCGGAAGCCACGTGAGGGCCAATTTCGGATTGTCGCCGTCCATTTAAAAAATAAATAAATAAATAAATAAATAAATAAACGTTTTTATTATAGCACGAAAAGTCGTAATTTTTTTTTTATTTTAGTAGTAATATCCCTTGTGTGCATGTGTTGGAAAATCGTCAAATCAGTGGGGTGCTGACATTTGGTATTGGAGTTCGTATGTTAGTATCCCGATTCTGGCATGGTTGATTGAAGCAATTCGAAATCAGTTTTAAGCAGTAGGTCCTGATCACAATAACACTCTTGTACCAAAAGGCATACCGTAGCACACATAAACTAAACCAAACTCTGGTATGCTTAATAATCTGCCTTATAGTCAATTATTGTAAGCCATCTCTTCTATTTTAAATCAGTTGTGAGACTTATGAATACTGCGACATTTTCAAATACATGCTGCAGGAACTAAAATAAATCACTTCATGACTTCATATTCCTAAATGTGTTTCTCCTAAGATGCTTTTCCTATCTGTTGCCAAAGAGACAAAAATCTGATATTCTCCTCAGGGGGCTGGGGTGACAAATTCAGTCTTGATCAGAAAGTTAGAAGATAGTTCGAAAGGTACAAGTCTCGTGAACCCACCTATTGCATACTGATGCCTGCGGGGAAGCCAGTGGTGTAACTTAATGCTACAAAACCTAATGCCAGTATCACGGACTTTGTTTTGATGCATTCAACTGAACAGTTTTAACTAAAACCTAGAAGTCATAAGTGTCTGACATCAACACTATTTTAATCGTCTTCAGAATGAAAATGATGGCCTACAGACAAGCAGGAAATTATTCATAAAAATATCTTCATAGTTTGGGTATTTTCTACTTTTTCTTTTCAAATTATTGTCAGAAAGATGTTTTTATTTGTCTTTAAAAATTATGTAAAATTGTTTCTAAAATATTTTTTATATTTTTTTCACCATTAAAAAATTAAATTCCCACGTACTCGAAGAGTTTCCATTCTATTATGGAGTAAAACTGGTGTAAAGTAATGTTACAAACGATCAGCAAGACCTATTTCTTTTTGAGTTAAACAGTGATGTGAGGTAATTAAAATGCCACTTTTAAAGGAAGCATTATGTCATGTGTTGGGAAATAGATATTGCCTTTATCGTTTAAAAGGTTGGTTATTCCTGGTCCTATTTTGAGAAGTCCAGTTCAAAAATGAAAATTGGTGAGAAAATTCAGTCCTAGGCTATATTAAATATCCAAACAATAAGGAAATGCTCTTACCTTTGTAAAATCAACAATTCAAGAGGAAGCATTCACAGGGTTTATTTTCAGGAAATAGGGTGACTCCGCATTGCTGCTTTAGTACCCTGAAAACTGACAAAGGAATCCTGTGAAAAATTCGACAAAACACGCTACTCAGAAGAAAGCAGTAAAAAAAGTCCCTCCTATAAAAGACCAATTAAACCATCCCAAGATTACCCTGTTCGTGTCAAAGAACGGCCAGGCATAAAATGGCGCTAACTAAAACTACGGGGGAAGTAGGGAATAGGAAACCATTGACCAAGAGTAGTTTACCCTCAGACTCCGTTGGTAAGAGGGGAAGATAGTTGGTATGGGACCGCTGAAATTTGGTTAGGTTTGGACCGCTACGGTTTACTTTTTGCAACACGAGGGCTAATGGGACTGGGACCTACTGCTTAAAGCCCATTTTGGACGGCCACGAACATCCATGTCACAAAGGTATTTGAACCCACGAACTCCGGTACCGAAGACTAGCACCCTAACCATTGGACATCATTTGCCCCGCTCAAATTTGAAAGAGTGAGAGATCCAAAAATACCAGACATGCAATAATGACACACATGTCATACGACATGCATTATTAAACAAAAGTTTACTGTAACCATTTTTTAAAAAATAAATATGAATCTTTTAATGAAACCAAAAGAATTCGTTGACAAAAAATTGTTGAAATTAAAGAATGATATAATCCAAACAGTGTTTAAAAAGTCAAGTTAAATGACTGTTAACGAAATAGTAACAAAATTCTAACAATAATATGGTTGACGAGAACGTTTAACATATGTAATAATTTATTCTAGTAAGCACCCGAATGCCAGTTGTCCTGGAAGGTTATGTAATACAAAACAGAAAACGACGAGGATTAAACTAGTAGAAAATCAACTTACTATAATCGATCACACATAGCTCGGTTATTTATCATCTTATGCATATGCAAATTGCATCAGATCAGATCCCAGATACCGTAAGATGTCACTTACTTGATCTCTGAAGAGTGTGAGGCGCATGTAATGTAAGATACAATGGGGTGAAATAATATAATAATTTCTTAATATTCATCTTACGTTAAAGAAGGCAAAATTAAATACAATGCAAACCGCAGAAAGGTAAGAAAACTGAGTTTCACTTTAAGTTATCGATCTACCGCATTATGTTACTTAGTTTATATTGTACTGAATTTATTTATCTTTTATAGTCTCAAAGTGATATAGAAAAGGAAGAAAAATATATAATTTTTAGCCTTCTTTCTCTTCAACATAAGAACACCTGAACCTTTCTTCTTGTTCTGCGAAGAATGGCCACAAGTGAGTATATATATATATATATATATATATATATATATATATATATATATATATATATATATATATGTATATATATATATATATTCTTTTAATTCATACTTATTTCTACCATAGCCGGTCAAATGATCGGATATTATTTCCTGATTAAATGTTTGAAATATGGATATTGGTAATGACATAAACAAATAAATTTTATTATAATTAAACAAAATTGTATATTGTAAATTTTTATGTATCACAAACACAAAGAATAAGAATTTTTAATTCATTACCCATAATATTTTTTACAAATTCATTACGGTTCATTTGACCGGTTATGGTATGCTTAGTGTTAATGTATAACTTATCAATACGTATAGTGGCTGTATGTCTCTCTCTCTCTCTCTCTCTGTATATATATATATATATATATATATATATATATATATATATATATATATATATATATATATATATATATATATATGAATGTGTATGAGTGGGTGGGTGAATGAATAGATGGATGTACATATATATGCATGTACACACACACACACACACACACATATATATGAATGTGTATGAGTGGGTGGGTGAATGAATAGATGGATGTACATATATATGCATGTACACACACACACACACACACACACACACACACACACACACACATATATATATATATATATATATATATATATATATATACAGAGAGAGAGAGAGAGAGAGGGGGGGAGAGAGAGAAATTGATAGTAGATACTAATCAGTGTATTTTATGAAGCAATACCCGTTAGTAATCAACAATTTAAACAGTAGATTGCGCTCTCATTAATTCTCATGTTCTTCAAAGTAGAATTCGATTTTCTATTCCAAACAAAAAAAAAATATGATATGAGGGACTCCTCCCCCTTTTCTAATATATTTTATTCTTTTATGTTTATCTTGTTTGGTTCTGTGTTGCAGTTTACAAACTCATGATTTCATTATTTGAAGCTTTATTTTGGAGCTAAATTTTACCTTATATGACATTAATTCCTTCGGTTTTTTGGTTTCTAATTTTAGCAGCATAATCATCATTCTAGAGCAGAAGTTCCTAGTTTTTTTTTTTTTTTTTTTTTTTTTTTTGAACCACCACCTTTTCTACAAGAAATTCTCCTCCCCCATTTCCATAACAGTTAATAAAACCAAATAGGAAAAGTGTTGAAAATTATCTATATTTATTTTATTTGTATATCTCGCTATTAAGAATCACAAATTATAAATTAATTAAAATAACCATCAAATATAGTAAAAATTGTTCATTAAAAATTTAAAAATAAGCATAAAATAAAAAATTAAAAACAATTATCAATGTTTGAAATTGGTTGCAGCTTTAATAATGCCGGATTCCAATTTCGTTAACATTTTTCGTAAATCACCACGTTGAGTGATCTATATTCTGTTCCTTTTCTTAGTAAATTAGCTACTGCACTGGAGTTACTCTCAGCCAAAAACGACAAAGGAAATGCAATTTTAGAATTTCTTTTCTATAGTCCAAGGGTGGCAAGACGGTGACCCACCAAGAGAATGTAGCGGTTCGTGATGCATTTCACGAAATTTATAATTCAAGAGATTTGGTTTGGTTTGGAGCGCTGCGGTCTACTTTGCAACACGAAGGCTAATGAGACCGGGACCTACTGCTTAAAGCCGATTCCGAAGGGCTATGAACATCCATGCCACTGTGGAATTTTAACCCGCTAACTCCGGTTCCGAAGGCCAGCACCCTAACCATTCGACTATCGTTCGGCTATAATTCAAGAGAAAAAGCCCCTTTTTATCTTTCTTCTCCGTATTGATGGAAATCTAATACTTAGTGAAATATAATTAAAGTTGATCGAACAAATACCTTCTGAGATCCAAACGAACATTTGTGACCAGCAACAGACGATTTTAATCTTTATCATGTTCACTACAAAATGGCCAAATTATATGTCATAGAATTAACTCATTGACTGCTGTAATAACGAAATAAAACAACGTGTAAATAAAAAAAGCAAAGCAAAAATTTTAGTCAAAATATTTATTCATCAAAATAGTATGCATTTTTTATAAAACATTTTAATTTCCAAAAATGCGTAGGACATCATGGCCACTGTCCTTGGTATCCTTAACGCCCCATTTGCCTAAAAACCCACCCTGCTCCTCACACAGAAAGCGATACCGCCCCATTTGGGAAATTGTGCTCTAAAAACTTAGATCACGCACTCTAGGGAACAGTTCATTAATGATATCATGAAAGTGTTATTCCCGACTTACAAATGACGTCCGATCAGCGCCTAAAGTGTCGTCCGAACGGAAGCTTTTGCTATCATATTCATCATCCCCAATATTGTTATTGACAAACAATGATCTTCCCTTTTTCTGCGCTGCCCACTGTCTCCACCCCGGCCCTGAGGCTGCTTTTTCTCTCTATCGTAGGAATCAGGGTGATCTCGTTAGCAAGCCTAGTGTGACTATTTATCAGTCTGAAAGATCGGCAGTGGGCGAGTTGATTGTCTGAGAAGTGATCCAGGGTGACCCCTGAGGTACCATCCGAATCGTCGTTTGACCATCGAGCCCATTGTTTTCCGTCTCTAGGGTGATTAATGCGCCCATGAAAATCGAGATACTTTTTTCAGATTTTCTAAGAGGGGATATGGTAAGCAGGGATGGAAAGAGACTTAAAACTTTCTCACAGACATAAATCGAGAACTTTGACTTCTGCTGTTTCACTGAAAGTTGAATTCTTACCCATAGAATATTCTGTCTGATATGGTATCTATAAAGAAAAAGTTTTTTGCTCCTTCTGCATTAATGCTGATTTTTATAAATAAACGCTAATTCTAAAACATTCTTTATACTAATCAGTCTTGTTAAGTCAATGCATATCTATGTTCAAAACGCTTTTTGAAGATATAATATAATTTAATATTAAATATAAATTTTTAAGTGGGGAATAATATAATGTATTTGTATGAAAATTAAAAATTTTTATTTTGCGATACATTCAAAACTTGTAATAAAAAATTCATCATACTCGAGTAACTCCACTAACCAATCTGGTTTAGTTCCATTTTCTCTCAATAAAACCATTTTCTTTTTACTTTCTTTAGCCTCATATTTATAATTAATTACCTTCGAGATCAAATTCCCACGATATTCTGACTAAACACTAATTTATGCCATATTCTAACAAAAGTCGCAGAGGTTCTTTAAATTTTTTCTAGAAATTATTCGGAAACCTTTAGTTATCTAAAGTTTGATCACAGTACTTAGTCCTTGAAGTATATTAGGATGTGTAACAGACCATAATTTAAAAATAAGTGCATACCCCTTTTGTTTTTCTTCTCCGCAGGACCATTACGCTCGCACATTAGAACGCCATTTACAACCTGTTATCAAAACTTATTTTGCCTCTTTGCTTTCCAACCCTATATTCGCGATTTTTGATGATTTTAAAAATCTCCTAAAGACATTCAAAATGAACACATTCAGTAACAATTTGTCAAAAGAACAATATCACCATTTCCAACTAAAGCTTTATAGATACCTAGATATAAGTTTTACCATATCATAAAAGCCATGCATAAATCCCATAACTTTTTAAAGTACATACTTTCATATAATAGTGACCACCAATGTAAATTCCGATTATAGAAACAGTTATTTGCAACCAAATAAATTATTGACAGTTATAGAAATCAAAAATAATTACATAACTTATAAACTATATCCATAAATCATTAACTAACAAGTACGAGCCATTACTGCTTCAAAATACAAAAAAATATAGATTGAAATTACAAATAGGTATGTGAATAACAAAGAAATAATATTTACCAAATACGCAAAAGCTAAAAAATGCATGGCAAATACAGATCTATATACGTGGACGAATAATTGCTATTTAAATGATTGAAAATTTTAAAATTTTACCAACTTAGATTTGCTCTTGTTTATTTTGCACTAAGTTCCTAGCTCTTACACGATATTTTAACGATTGCAAGAGAAGGTAAGATGTTATTTAAACAACACAGATAAAACGAAATTGCCTCTTTCTGTCTACTTTTGAACT
>CM063501.1:166362631-166370131 GCA_032207245.1 Pardosa pseudoannulata
AGGTCTATTAAAAATGAAATGAAATAGAGGAAGTTTTTCGATTATCGAATATATAAGAAAAGAAAGGCTTTATTTTAAAAATAAATCTATAGAAATCGACCCGTAGCATACATGTTCTGTACAGTCTGCTTATTTTTAGCATTTATTGCTCTTTAAAACATAATTTTCTCTCCTTTTGTGAAAATGAGGACATTAGACAAAAGTGATATTAACAAGAACATTTCTTCAGCTTTTCAAAGATTACAAGAATAGAAAAACTTCGTTCACGTGAAAGCCCGGCACACTTCCCGCATAACAAGGCAGATGCTCTCTATTCATTTGTGTAATTCATTCACAGCTACACACACGCGTAACAAAAACCCACTGCCAATTACTCCCATTATGAGAAAAGAAAGAGAAGCTTGGTTATTTCGGGCACACAGTCCCGAACGCACCTTATTAGAGGCCTGATGAGGTGTGAGTCCGGCGATCGCTCCAGATCTATGGCTTCGCAGTCTCCCACGCCCGCAACGAAATCAAAATAAAGGCGGGACAGGCCCGTGAACTCGGGGCTCTTCAAGACCTTCATTTGGGGCCCAGAAAGAATGAGATAATTGCTGCATTCAAAAAGGCGAGGAATGGAATACAAAGAAGGGCAATGTTGTGGTCACTATAGATTCGGATGGGAGAAAAATGCGGTCTCATGATGAAAATAGGTGTTTGTTTTTTTCCGGGGCAAGGCTTTCTTGACTTCTGATTGCTCTAACCCAAATCATCAAGTCGAAAATTGGCGAAATACACAATTGTAACTTGGATGACGCATCTTTGATTAGATGCGAACTTCTCGAGAAATGAACTGCAAATTTCGCTTTAGCATTAAAAATATTATTCTGAAACCATAATTTCTCGAATACCAATAAATATTTTATAATATCTTATTTTATTTTTAAAATATTTTGTAACGAGTCGTTACCATCTTCATCAAAGTTTTTTTTTCAAAATAGGACTAACGAAATTAAATAAGATAATGCAGCATGTATTTAGAAAGTAGGAAGAGAAAATCACGATTGAAAGGATGATATTGGGACAAAAAAATAAGAATGCAGATAAGTTAATTAATGCATTGAATATGTTTTTCAAAATCCACTATAGGTACAATCCTACAAAAGTAGATATTTAAATTGAATCTGCTGTTGTTGTCACTTATCCCCTGGAGTTGGAAAGCCTATAACCAGGTCCAATAGCCTCACCGCAATATACGGCAGGTCTATAGCTGAAGGTAATATGCAGCTTTACTAAAGCGGGGAATTACAAGAAACGAAGACTGACTAAACCTCGAGTTGGTGCTCCTAATTTAGAACCAGGAATCAAGCAGAAAGCCCCAGGCTTGGCTTGCCATTCGTTTGATCTTCGAGTATATTGCGATTATAAACTTATTTTACGGTTTATCGCTAACCGACTGAGCTACCGCGGCTAGCATTGAATCTTGATTATTCAATTTTGTATCTTGAAAATTCTTAAGGAAGAAATTGGCACCTGAAACCAAATTAAAAAGACATTGTTTATAAACTACAGAGAAGATTTTGGAGAGTACAACATGAGCCATTCCAGAAAGTGGATTCCAAGAGACAGAATATTTATATGACAGTTAAAGTAGCAGTTAAATACGCGTGTAGATGTTAGAATAAAACAAGTTCCTTCCTGACAATTGCGATACTTTCTTAATACATCGTACAGGTATGAATAAACAAAGCTCATGCAGTTTACAAAATTCTTGCATAAAACTCGTCATTAGTTTTGACTTTGGACAGTTTAACCCCTTCCGGTAAAATGACGAGTCTAGCTCGTCATTAGTTTTTCATTCCATACCGCACAATGACGAGCTACACTCGTCATGCTATTAAAGTTACTGTTAAATATGATAATTAATTTAGTTTAAAATTTCTAGTGTACTGAATTTGGCAACACTTTTATCACTTGTGAAAATCACAAGTCACTATTGCATATTGTTTACTTAGAATTTCTTGGTACAAGTCATTGCCAAATTAATGAGTCAGAATAAAAGAAAACCTAAGAAATGCCGTGTGTGTTACAAAAATCAAATTAAAAGTGAGACTACTTGGCGGTGTAAACAATTAAGAATTCCTTTGCACTTTGTTTTGAAAAGTACCACTAGCTATTATCTGTATACCTTATTAATGTTTTGCTTTGATATTTTCTTAATTTTACTGTTTCTGATATTATTTAACACTATGTAAAAAGTGGAATTTAATTAAGAATATGTAAGAATTGTAAAATGAAACAAGTTTTTTAAATAAAAATTAAATGGTTATTTCATGCACAGTTTTTCATTATTAAATCATACCGGAAGGGGTTAAAGTTCGTTTCCAGTGCTACGGTCTTATTTTACCTACAAGACTAATCAAGACCTACTCTACTTAAAATCAGTTCTGAATGGCAACTTACAGCTATGCATAATGTCAGAGTGAATCGTAGTATCGAACAGCAATTCCGACCAATTCTCGAATTGTTTGAAGCACAAATGGATTATTTTATAAACGCATTTTATTTCTGAAATTTTCGGATCTGAAAACTTATTAGGTAATTTATTTTTATCACAGGCACTGGATTTCAACGTATGAAATTTCCGCGATACGAACAGGAAAAATGAATATGCAAGTCGAGTGACATACTATGGGACGACTTCTTTTGATCACTCCCTTTATCTATAATAATATCATTTCCAAAATATATCAGCTATTTTACATAAACTACTATTTATGCAAAAAGGCTTTTTTATACTTCTCCGATATAAATGTATGGCTTACAACTAAGTTCATAAACACGAAATGGCTTCTAGAAAGTGTATAGAAACAATAACACTAACCAAGAAAATCAATAAAATTAATTATTCAAATTACTCCCTTCTCGAAAACATTTTTGATGCGGGAGTGGTCTGTATAGATAGACTGGTTACTGTGCTTCCCACGACAATGTCGGCGGGCCAATTTATTGCTCCGAAAGGAAAAAACAAATTTTTGTAAATATGGGGGTAAACTGCATGACATCACCGCAAGAATTAAGGACGATATATGATTAACTTTTCGAAACAATAGAAGCAATTGTAAACTTTTACTTTCCCCCAAAAGGGATGATTGAATAATAGCACTTGTAGAAGAAAATACTTTTTTCTGAATATTTAAAACTTGGTTAATTTCTCATTTCTTTTTGTTCTTATTAATTATCATTAAGAAAAAGAAAGAACCAGAGCCATATACGTAGTTTTGTAAATGAATGGTCTAAAGTACAACCTTATGATAGATGAATCCGGTGATGTCTTAAGTAGAAGGTTTAAGATAATAAACATTTTACATTTAAAAGAAATAAAACACCAGAAGCTGTAGTAGAATTATGGAATTGTTTTTAAGTTTTCACTATTGATTATCTTTCCTGGAGTTTATCTGCTATAAAAATATTTTATACTATAATTTGTCTTTATTCCATATAATCCACCCTGAATTAAAATCTATTATCTTAAACAAATTCATCTCTAATATTTATGCGCATTAAGAGAGCACTTCACCGAAGTTTTACACTACTCCTGATATTAACGTCTACTTACATTAAAAAATTGAGTTAAATTTTTCCATTTCTATGAGGGAAAACCATTGAAAGGCATGTTAAATTAGGTAAAAATAAAAGATTTTATACTTCCTTTTAAATAAAATATTAAAACTGAAGTCCTTATTTTTTATTACTGCATTCTATTTTTTCTTTGAATTCTAATAATAAATATTTTGCCATATGAACTCTCTCACACACTCACACATATGTACAGGGCAAGTTCTGTGCTACTAGCCACCTTTGTGCAAGTAGTATTCGACCACCCCCTACCAATAAGGATTCCCAGTTGATTCATAACTTAGAACAATGGATACAAACTTACTATTAGATTTTTATGACTACTTCATATGATTAAAAAAAATGGATAAAAAATTTCAAAATGCATACATTATATATTTATCTTAAGTTTATTAAAATGAATATCATAACAAAAGTAACAAAATGTATCCTGTAAACTACATTCTTTCCGTTTTCTTATTTGTCAGTTTATCAATAGTATCTGAAAATTCTCAAGTTATACATAATTTCATTTCAATTGCTAACAATATTATCTAAAGTGTTAGAAAAGCAGTATACATCATATTACAACTTCTGATTTTTTTTTATTATTATGTGAAGTTTTTTAAGTACGAATTTCTTTCAGAAATGCTAAATATACTGTAAATTAGTTTATTTTTAATTAATATTATATATGTTTAGATATAAAACATTAAAAACAAATATAGGTTTATGACACCAGTTGTTGCCAGATTCGAAAAAGCAGAGAAAAGAAAAATCAATTTTGCTCTCTAAACATTTTTATTAAAATTCTCTTTTTATAAAAATAGGTTATCATATTTAAATGTTTTTTCCATCAGCCGACCTAGAAATTGGTCCGCCTGCGTGCATGCACGCTCTGTACGCCTACTAGCTCCGGTACATACATGCCCTCCTCGACGGGGAGAAAGTCTTCCTAAATCCTCCTTTTTTATTTTTCTGTACTCTTCTAAGAAAATAAGGCTTTGATCGACTACGTTATTTTAAACAAATAGAACTAAAAGAAATACATTGATATGCAAATATATTTCGTTCCTTCATATTATAGTTATTTCACAGATTTGAAGCCAAATTTGAGGACTCGATTTTGTGACTGTTTTGAGAACCACGGGTGTAGAGTATAAATAACAAGAATCAACAAGAAATTGTTCGAATAATCTTTTTAAAGCAACTGGCAAAACAGGCGCTATATGCAATACAAGACTGCAAAGCTCTTACCCATTTAGCATCACCCGAGGAGCACGTGTAGCTTAAGGTATGCTACGCACAGGCTTGGCTGTCGTCCACAGAGGTGTCGTTTGAGAACTTGGAGGACATTATGACCACGAACATATTCTACATGCCCCAGTCACCTTTAATGAATACGGTGGATCTTAGGCCAGTTCGAGTCTTCGAGTTGAGTCTTCGTAATTTAGAAGCAGGGACAAAGCAGAAGTCCCCAGGGCTATCCTGTCAACCCCAGAAGTATCGTTTGAGAACTTGGAGGATATTGAGACTACGAACATATTCTACGTGCCCCAGTCACCTTTAACGAACACGGTGGATCTTAGGCCGGCTTCGAGCCCGAACCCGCAACCTTTCAGTTATAAGATCTCTGTCTTTGCCGACTGAGCTACCGCGGTTGTTGTTCGAATCATGAAAAAGAGTTCAACGGACACGTGAAACGGAATGATAAACTAATTTGAATAAAATTCAATAACATGATATGTACTAGGATTTTTGGTTTAGAAAGTGACGGTCTACTTTTTGCAAACACGAGGGTTAATGCGAACGGGATCTACTGCTCAAAGCCGATTCTGAACGTCTACGAATATCCATACCATAGTGGGATTCGAACCCAAGAAGTCCGGTACCAAAGGCCTGCACCCTAACCAATCAGCCATCGTTCGGCTAATATGTACTAGGGATGTAAGGATGTACATACATATGGGTGCATGCGTATACGTAGAAGATGGGATGAATTAATATTTAAAAACTTTGCAAATTGATGTTATCAGGATAGGAGAATGCAGTTGTTCCAAATTATTGTTATATAAAGCCTTGTCAACAAAATTCCTTTTACAGAGTAGTAGGCCATGAAGGAAACCTTATCTAGCACTCATCCATTGACATAATGGATTTTTTTTTAATGAAAATCGATTAAAGTTCCTAAACTGTGTCATAAATTTTCAGAACTGACTTTCCAATACAGCTAGTGAATTCAAATTATGTCAGGAAGTTATCGGTAGAAGAAAATAACATTTAAAAAGAAAAAAAAACTGAAGCAAATTCCTTGAGGGATTAAGAGCATTTTCCGAATCCATTGAAGCTGTGGCGTGAGGTAACCTAAAACTGGCAGCCCGCCGACCGTAAACCCATATCTATTTGTTTATTTTAAACTTTAAATGATCCGTAAAAGCGACGAACGGTAATCGCTTCCCACAAACAAGCGCGTGATGCGCTTTTTTTTTTTTTCTCGATTAATTTGACTTTCAAAGGTGTTTCTGTTGAACGAATTTTGACATGCAAATGTTGGAAGCAAACTTTTAAGAGTAATTTCCTTTAATAAACAGCCCGCTGGTTTTCTTTGTTTACAACTCGATGTATGGGGATATAAGAAATTTATTCATGCGCTTCAGATTAAGGGAATGTTGATGCTACAAAGCGTTTTTACAAATTACGAGCAGAACGGTTTGTTTTATGATAGATAAATATAAAGCTGTTGTAATTAACATTTTCAGCCTGGACAGTTATTCATCCAGTAGACGTTACAATGCATTTGTGAAAATTTTTAACTTGAATTTATGAAAATTTGCATGCTTGTACAATAAAAAATAACTAAACAATTAAAAATAGTTATAAAATATTATTATAGTAAAATAATTTAAATCTAAACATATAAAAATCACATTTAAAAAATGTTTGAAATATCATATAAAAGTTTTAAAATTTTCAGTTTCTTTAAACGCTTTGTAGATTTTTAAAACTTTTTCAAATTTATTTCTGTTTGTATTATTAGTATTTCAAATATATTTTAAACACATTTGGGTCTTCCTTTGTAAATAGCTTAAGAAGTTCATTTATAAGAAGAATTTTTTACATCTGTAAGTAGAATTTTCATGAAAATCCGAGCTTTTAAAATATGAGTTTTAATAATCTAATTAAAGTCTAAATTTAAAACAGATACACATATTAATTTTAATATGTATTAGAAATGTTCGGTAAATATTTTGTAGGACGTATTTTGTAACTACGGAAAATGAAATCTTAAGGACCATTTTTAAACTAAAATTTTGTAAAAAATGAGTTAGTTCATTTTAAGAAAAAAAAAATTGATGTGATTAATCACTTATGCTTTAGTTTATATGTGCAAAAGTTTTCGAAATATTTGGTTAATAATGTATAAAAACACTTTGTGGTGTTCACTATCCATTTAAAGGGGAAAAGGAACCGAATGGTAGCCCTGCTCTTTGAAATCGGAATTCGCTGGTTCGAATCCTGCTGCACTCATGGATGTTCGAAGTCGTTCGGAATCGGCTTTAAGCAGTAGGCCCGGTCTCATTAGCCCTCGTATGCTAAACAGTAGACCGTAACGCATCAGACCAAACCAAGCCAAGGGAGAAATGACGTATAAAGGACACTTAAATCTTTGTTGCATAAACGATGATTTAAGTATTTCATTGATTACGAATGCAAGGAAGCTGTTATAAAATGTTCTATAAATGTAAAAGACGCTTAAATGAGAATGTTTAAATGAGAATAGCAAAGAGTGTGGAACGTAGCGCTGCAAATCAATCCAAATCAAACCTAATAGTGTGGTTCTTTTTATAGCAAAACATTGGTCGTAGCATTCCAAATCGAATCAAACTGAAAATTTCACTA
>CM063501.1:166375131-166405131 GCA_032207245.1 Pardosa pseudoannulata
ATAATCACTGTCAATATTAAAACCTCTGCTGTCCATCCTATCACGTAATATGACAAGATAAATTAAAGTTGGCAACTGGCATTTAATCAGTAAAGTTTTTTTACTGATCCCGTCATATGACGGACTATATGCTAGTATTTCAATGTTTGGTATAATTAAATTTTATGAGCGATAGGATACGTTAATTTTTTTTCTTTAAAAGGGGTGATAGTTTAGAAAAATTGGGAACGTGTAATCTAGAATCCGTTTTAAATTTTACCCCGTAATTCAGAAGAGGCAGTATTTAGACTTGCCCTTTCATCGGCCAATAGTAGACGATCTAGATCAGGGGTGCCCAACCCAAATAGGTTGGTAGGCCAAAAAACAACTTACTGAACTGAGATGGGCCGCACATATAAAAATAAAACAATTTATTCAAAATATTTTATTATCGTGCAGTATTCAAAATATGCATTTTTACAGTACCAGCTGCGAAAGTTGTGTTATATATCATAACTAAAACGGCAATAAACATTAACTTTACTGTATTTATAATCACCTCCAACACCTTACCTTCCTCCCTAATCATGAGGGTTAAAATATTATTATTATATTTATACTACAAATATATATTGTAGTTTATTCACAAGCACTACCACTGTATTATTTTAAAATTAATGTGAGATTTGTTTTTGTATTTTAATAGAGATTTTGTTAATATCAATGAAAAATGTAGTCGACGCGCATCGTAACATTTTGGAGGTTAGAATTTCAAATTCATCGTTAGCTTGAGTTTTCTAAATAAACCATACCCTAATTATTCCTCTCCATACAATTTCCACTGACTGGTCGGATAGAGCATGCACGTAACGCGAGTCAGCTGGTTGTATAAGTAATGGCCGATTGACAGAATATTCTAGAACACTCAAATTTCAACGTAACCTGTCCAACCCTACTCAAAGACCAGGTTTACGGTGGTTACTATCAAGTCTTAATGTACATAATATGTGATATTTTTTATTGCAAACATTAATAATTAAATGCCATGTTTCAACTGTATGTAGTCAAAATGACTAAAACAATATAGACAGTTGAAAACTTCAATTGGGCCGCAAAAAGTTTTAAATGGTCCGCTGGTTGGGCATGCCTGATCTAGATTTATCTTTTGTTAGAGAATTCGTTTTAAGCTGGCATTTTTCACGGCTATGTCCTACGTTTTAAAAATGTGATCACTTTACTACTACAAGAGTTTTCGATGAAAACGGTGTTTCTCAAGTGAGAAGGAGAGAGTTCAGTCAATGAACTCGCGGTCGGGGGTGCGCCTTACACCCGTGGGTGTGTTGGGAATTTGAGTGAATGCAAACGTTTAGTGAACTGAAAGTCAGTTATTTTATAGGTCAAAAGGAAGCTGGAACAGGTTCTATTTTATATAAATGTTTATGCGTTTCGTAATAAAGTCTCCCCGCTTGCTTAAGGATCCTATTTCAACTCTCAAATGATACCTCGCAGCAAATTCCACTAGAATGTTTTTCTAACTACTAGATTGCAAAAATGCTTTTAAAAAATCTCTATTATGGTAGTTTGTGTTTAATCTGAAATATTTTAAAAGCCTACTCGTGTGTAACGTTTTTAAGAAACCTTTTAAACGTATGGATAATTACACGTTGCCAACTTAAATTGGCGCGTAATTATTTTTGTCTAGTTACTTCCTAGCCCTAGGTGGTAGAGCACTGCTCTTCGGAACCGGAGTTCGTGTCTTAAAATCCCGCTACTGGCATGGATGCCCGTAGCTATTCGGAATTGGTTTATAAGTAGTAGATCCCGGTCATATTAGAGCTCGAGTAACAAAATAATAGACCACAGCTCTGGTAACCAAATCAAACCTATTCCGAAATAATCCAAATAAATGGTATTATAGTTTTTCATTTATGCTTATTTGATGTTTGCCTCTTTTATGTATTTGACGTATTCTTTTTTTTAACTCTGTTGTTATTTTGTATAAATGAAGATCATGCAAAATTATCCAAAAGCTAATAGTATATGTAAAGATTGCAGAGTTGTTTTAACAGTCACATCCAAACAGTCGATTTATTTTTCAACATCTAGTTTTTATTTCAGGACAGAGTACAAACTACTATTGGACAATTAAATATACAATTAAAATAATATTTACATTAAACAAATATATCAATTCAATTATCTATCTAAATTCGGAAGAACCTAGCTTACAGGTCCGAATGCTGACCGTCGGAGCCGGTTCGTGGGTTCGAATCCCGCTAAGGCATGGATGTTCGTAGCCGTTCGGAATCGGCTTTAAGCAGTATGTCCCAGTCTCATTAGCCCTTGTGTTGCAAAAAGTAGACCGTCGCGCTCCAAACCAAACCTAAAAAAAAACCTACACGTCCGGAGTTGACCAGTACCTCCGCCGTTCTCTCTACTTCTTTATAGGTATATTCTACCTTCTTTATAGGTGGCGCTTTCTCGCCGATTACGATTAGTCACCTGTCCCTACAATATGTAAGACGTACAGGTGTATTTTGTTGATACAATGGTGCTGTAGTTTCCACCAGTCTTCTGTCCACTCTCAGTTGGTTCGTTGAAAGCGCTACAGTCAACTATTATGCTGTTATACAGACAACGAATGCTAATGAGACTGGGACCTACTGTTTGAACCCGATTCTGAACAGCTATGAACTTTCATGCCTGAAGTGGGATTTAAACCCATGAAATCCGGTATCGAAGAGACCCACCCTACCGGCCATCGTTCGGCCTGCATTTGTTTCAAGTCAAATGTCTACCTAGGTGACGTCACATTTTTCGTACTACGGTCCTTTCAGAGAGTGTTAGAGGCACCTCGGGCGACTACCGCTGAGAAAAATACTTTTCCTGGGTCTGCGTCCACAGAGGAGAAGAATTCTCATTCGAAAATTTAGTACTGTCTTTTCTCTGCTACCTTCCTGACACAGCGGCGTTCTTTAAAAGTTTCTTTAAAAACTTTCTTAACTCTCTTCAGTTAATTTGTTTGCATTTAAGCCCATTTAGATCAAATAGCTTCTTTTATTTATTAATTTTAGTGAAATTCTCTTAATACTTTATGTAATCTTTTTTTTTCTTAATATCATGTTTAATTCAATAAGTCATGAATAAAAGAAATGATCCTCACATCTAATGACTATACCGTGGAAAAAGAGCATAAGTTCTTTGTTAGAGGGGAAGAAAAAGTACCTTTAGTGAGGCATGTTATTTTTCTTTAATGTTTAGTTTATGTTTACAGTTTTTGGTTACCAGAAAATCATGGTCGTAATAAATAAAAAAAGAATGTACAGAAACTGTTTCTTCATTTAAAAGTCACTATTTTCATGTGAACCTTAAGTATTAAAAAATAACCATCACGGTGGCCTGTCCCCCGACAGTAAGCGATCTTTTCACACCAATCTCTACGTTTCTATCCCAGTAATAAGTATCCAGTGGGTAGCATCACGTTGTGTGTGTATTTGCATGGTACGGCAATCAGAGATGTTTGCGTAAAGCGCATTTCGCCATGAGAGAAGTGTGCAAACGTGACTCCATACCTGAACAGAAGTCGTGAAATTGGCAAAAGGATCATTTGCGGTCGTGTTCCGACATGATTTGCCGAGTGATAAGTGATGTTTTCGATTTCGGTTCGTGTCTGTAAGCGATTAGGGTAACCACGAGATGCCAACGAACGCCTCTGTCCCACGTTCAACGGCCACGTCTTTTCATAACTACAAGACGGGGGGGAAGCGACCATTACAAGTTACGTATGTTTAAAGGGAAGCAAGTTATCCCTTTTGTACTAAAAGATAGATTAAGAAGACAGCGGACATTGTGAAACTATTTTATTGTTAATTATAAAACTTTGTTAACTCTAGGTTTACGGACCTTTCTTAAATGCCTATCTCTACGAACGTGTCAATTTGCCGAATGAACGAATACATATAACAACACTCAGAAAGCAATGTAGTTATACACTGTAAGTAAAAAAATGAAAGTATGAGATAATATTGAGGTTTACAATAATATTACCAATTTAAAAAATATTCTAGTATTTTATTTTTCAATCCTCGATCCAACCTACTAAAACCTTCAAAATCTCTTCACACTCTGACTTCAATTGACATTCTGCATTCTACTGCTGCTAATTGCTTGTTTCACTTGAGATAACAATATCGGATGACGGATCGAAATATTGTCGGTACATTCCTATTTATTATTGTCTTAATGTTTGCATGAGTAGAACTAATTTACTAAAAATTTTATCTACATTACGATGAAATTCACGCTTGTCCGTAGAGATAGGTATACCACATTAAAAAATTTCAATATTTCAACATTTTTGAAGAAAATATACTTCAATATATAATTACTTCGTATAATGGATAAAAGTCAGTACAAGAGATAAAATAAAAATGCAAACGGTTTTTGTAATTTTCCTTATAATATTCGAAATGCGTCAAAATGACGCTTACTACAGAAAGCGAACTATTAATAGATCACATTAAAAATATTTTTAAATTTAGTGTGTAAAAATATTAATATATATGAAATAATTTGCTAAGTTTTAAAATGTTTCTGGAGATTTAATTTTCGTTTTGTTTTTATCCATATTTTTTATATGCTAAAAATATTTTGATAGAATATGAAATATTTTGAACATAATTGTATTTAATTTTGTTGATTAATAGAATGGTAGATAATGTTAAATATATTTTTTAATCAACGAACATAGAACTTTAAAAAAGGTCATAAAAATTTAAAAAATTTTAAAATAATCGCAAAATTTCTTAAAAAATTGAAAATTTTGTAACTTTTATTATTTATTTTACTATAAATTAATATTTATCGTTTATAATTTGAACAATGAACATTATTTTAAAATAATTATTATAATAAAGAATTTATAAAATAATGCTTATTGTTATTGATAATTTATTAGACAATTGTACTTTTAAAAAATGAAAAGAGATTTTTTAATATAAAACCCTTTTTATTTCTAGATACCACATTTTTATAATTAAGAAAAAAATGTCGTTCATGGTTCATTATCTGTAGTGTCGATAGGTAAATGTTTAATGCCTTGTTTGGAATGAAATAATTTAAATAGTTTATAAGGTTTTAAATCATTTATAAGGTGTATTTTTATTATTAGCTCAATTTTAAACTGTATTTTAGGTCGTGATTTATATATAAATTCATAAAAACAGAGTAGATACGCTATTCCTTCTTTACTCCATATTTTCTCGCAGGATATTGATATCTTCTAGGTTGCTGACGTAGTTATTCACGTTATTTGCTTCGAAAAGAAACCAAATGATCTTGTCTTTTACATGATTGTAATGAATCTATGATTGCAGATTCTACTGACGAGAGATGATTGAAAAGCAAAGTAAATTTAAAACATGGCTGATGACCAGCATAATCCTGAGGAACTACCACGGTATTCAAAGACTAGGCAAAAATGGAATGTCTACCCAAGTGCGAACCCTTACTAAACTGTCTTTTACGGGATTGTAACAATATAAGGCTATGCTTGGAGATTCTACAGATGAGAGAGGATTGAAAAGCGAAGTAAATTTAAAATATGATTCATGACCAGCACAATTCTGAAGAACTACCACGGTATTCAAAGACTAGGCAAAAGTGGAATGCCTACCCAAGTGCGTTCCCTTACTGAACTGTCTTTTACATGATTTTAACAATAAAAGGCTATGCTTGGAGATTCTACTGTCAAGAAATAATTGAAAAGCGCAGTAAATTTTAAAATTGGGTACTGACTAATACAATTCTGATGGTATTCTGGTGAAGGTGGAATGCCTACCCAAGTACACCCCCTACTGAAGTGTCTTTTCTTAGACTGTAAAGAAACTAAGGCTATACTGGTGAAAAATAATTGAAAAGCATAGTAAATTTTAAATAGGGTAATAACTAGCACAATTCTAATGGTATTCTAAGACTAGATGAAGGTGGAATGCTTATCCAAGTGCGAACCCCTACCGAATTGTCTGCGTCACTCCCATTTTATTGCCCTTCTCAGCATGGTGTCTGTCTGACACGCAAATCTCATTAGACGCGAGAGTGTTTGCCTGCCAAAGCCAACAAGATCTGGAATGATGAAGAAGAAATAAAAAGCCCTTCAGCAAATGGCGATGTTGGCTACTGTTCTTATACCAAATGAGAGGAAGAGATTAAATGTCGGGACCAAAAAGATTATTCGGATTTCGGTTGGGCAAGCTCGTAAGCTGATTTCTCCCCCATCCAGGAAGTGCTCTCAGAAAGAATGTCTTCTTAGGGAAATGTCCGATTCAGAACGATCGATTAAGAGAACTGCTTGCTATCTTGACGCAAAGACCGCTGCTTTGATGGAATTAAAAATAAATTTGTTTCACAATGCACGTGTTTTTATTTATTTATTTTTTATTATTCACGAATTCATTCTCTGCTTGGCTAGATTAAAACAAACTGAATGCGTCCATTAAAAGGTATTCTAAATTCATTAAAAATAATTCTTCATTATGTTGAAAATGGTGAGTAGTAGAAAAGAAATTTAACTGGATTCATGATCAGGACATACTTGCCAACTTTTATTGATAATTCGTAGAATTTATGATTTTGAGTTTAATTTTATAGACTTATGGATATACCTAGAATTTTTACGGTTTTTGGTACCCTGAAAATGTAATTAAAAAAAGAACAATAGAAGTTTTGCCTACGTTAAAGTGACCATTTTTGCTGAAAATTTCAAAAACATCTCATTACTCCATATCAAAGAACATAAGATGTTTTCAAATATACTTCCATTTTGTTTCTATAATTATTAGAAGAGAAGTTGTGTGCAATATATCAAGCAGAAAGTGACATTTTAATAGATCTTTTCCTCTATTAAATGCCATACCTGACAACTTGTAAATATTGACATCAGTTCGTTTTTGGTTTAACATCAGTTAGTTTGTTATTGACGTTTAATGGTAGAAGTAGTTGTAAGCAATATAAAATAATCGTAATTTTTTTTCTATCCTAGGAAAATCGAAAATAATAAAATCTTTATGCATGCATTATATATAATAAAACGTTAATTTTTTCAACTAAATTTGATTTTAGATAAAGAGAAAATTAATTTATTTTAAACTGAATATCTATCAGATAAGAGCAGAGAGTGGTCATTATACTGATTATTAATATTGATTTTAATCATACTTATCGGACTTCTAATACATAAGATTAATTTATTTTCATTTGTGTTGTTCTCTATTTTTTTAAATCATCTGCAATTAATTACTGGCATAAATGTGTAGTTAATATACAGTATTCAAGCAAAGCTGTATTCAGTGACAGGTTTCAAACCGGAACTGATTTGAAAACCGAAAACCAGAAAAATCCTTATTTTGGTCGGAACGAAAGCCGGAACTGAGCAGAAAAAAATCGGTTTATTTCGGTTTTCTATATCTTTAGTCATTTTGTCCCTGTAACCAAAGTACTGATACTCCCTAATTTAACGTCAATATAATTATCGTCATATAATTTATATAATTATCATCGTTGTACTGAACGATGGCCGAATGGTTAGGGTGTTGACCTGAAGTACCGGAGTTCGTGAGTTCGAAGACCACTGTTGTATAGATGTTCGTAGCGGTTCAAAATTGTCTTTAAGCGGTAGGTCCCTGTCTTTTTATCCTTCGTGTTACATAAAAGTTGGCCGTAGCTCTCTAAACCAAACAAATTCTGGATTTCTTTTTTTGATGTTCCCTAGTACTTTTCTGTTTCAGTTCATTTTCTACTTCTGAAAACTTTATAAATATTTTCTTAATGTGTCATATCTTTTCAAAGTTTTATACTACAATGAGATACATTTTTTAAAGTATTCCTAACGTTACAGTTTTCTTAAGTTTCCAGAAATTAATAAAGGTTTGAATACTTTTGACACAATCTTAACTTTCCCGTCTTAACTAGACTTGGTTCACTTTGAAACCCCGGTAGCTGAGTCGACAAAGGCATCGATTCCATAGTCGGAAGGTTGCGAGATCGAGGATCGAGCCGGTTAAAGATCCGCAGTTTTCACTGATGGTGACTGGAGCACTTAAATTAGGTTCGGGGTCGCAATATTCTCCAAGTTTTAGACAAAACTTGTTCATGTGCAGGCCAATTTGGG
Organism: Pardosa pseudoannulata; assembly: GCA_032207245.1. Lineage (NCBI taxonomy): Eukaryota > Metazoa > Arthropoda > Arachnida > Araneae > Lycosidae > Pardosa > Pardosa pseudoannulata. The sequence goes on from CM063501.1 coordinate 166,383,278, forward strand.
AGTTTTCTACTTGGTGCCTTCTTATAAATTACGAGGGCCCACTTTTTTGTTTGTGTTGTCCTAGGAAGTAATGTTGTCCGCCTATATGGTACTTCCATAATAAAAACTGACAATGGCTTGAATGCTACTAGAGCATGTGACCCCACATTGAAAATAATAGCATTTGAATCCCCTTATATATATAATAAAAGGTAAGAGCAGTTTTTTTTCTATGAAAAAAAAAACTTTTTTCTAGGTTGCACGTTTTAAATTCTGTATAGGGTTTGCAATTCTATAAATCGTTATGCGTAGAATGGAATGTCACTGCAGACAATACCCAAGGAAAATGAATGTTTTGAAACAAAAGCATTGACAAGTGGTGTACGTACATGAAGAAACTGTTACATTTAAATCGTATTTCTTCTCAAACTCTAAATGTATCGAATATTGTTCCCTCAAATGATGGAGGAATACTTTAGAAGGGAGAGAAACTAGTTCTGAAACTAATGATTAAGACAGCTATCTTTGTAAACTGGAATAAAAGTCTCAAGGATCAGAGATCATTAAATTGGATTGGAAGTCCTTATTTTTTACAGGGGATTCAAGGTGTATCGATTCAAGTCTACATTTATTTTTACTCTTCGCCCAACATACGGTTGGTTTATCTCGGATATCTATGATTCTGCCTGATGTTTAATTCGGGTGGCATTGTTGTTCCTATTGTTGTAGAGATCCCTTTTCTTAGAAAACTGACAGTTGGGAGAACCTTTCATTGATTTCTACAGAAGAAAAAAGAAATTTCCCATATGACGGTAGGCCGGCGAATAATGGCGGATTATCCAAGCTAAATTTTTTTCTCCATTTTTCTTAGATTTCAGTTCGGTTTCATTCTTATGGAAAACCATTAATTCAAACGGCGTATTTTGACGGCTCTTCTATTATGGGACTATATTTATTCTAGATTTCTATTTTTTGAATGTATTTTGCTAGTTTTGATAAAATCATCAATAAAAATAAAACACTTCTTTGTGTCAAACATTGAAGTAAAGACAGATGAATCCTCGACTTTTTGGATTTGGTAATAAGGAAAGAACTTATTCTTAACTCTTATAAATATATAAATTTTTATCTAATTTTTATCATTATAATGACAAATACAGTAACACGTCCTTTTACCAAACAAATTGTTACAGTCCATTTTAATATTTAAGTTTAAGAAGTTTACACATAAAGCATCAGTGCTACAAGATAATAATTCTTAAATTTTAGGATAAAAGTTTAAATTATGCTGTTATTGCTTTATTGAATACAATTGTACCATTCATGTACTGGAATATATATATATATATATATATATATATATATATATATATATATATAAATGAATTTGTGTCTGTCTGTCTGTACTCGATAGACTCAATAACCACACATCTAATCGCCGTGAAAATTTGGGAAATTATAAGGTACATCCCTAGGAAGGTTTTTAAAATTTTTTAACGTTCGAAATCCATTCCTTTCCCCTTTTCGAGCGTTTCATGTCATTATTTTCCCCGGTTTAAAGCAAGCGATTTACATTTTAATTTATCGCTTCATAACTATGTGAAAGAAGCAATAATTTCTAGCAATGTGACGTCATTCCGTTAATCCCATGTAATTGTTTTAAGCTCAGTTTTCCTCGGTTAAAAGCAGGAGATTAAAATTTTCAATTTATCACATAATAAATAGCTGAAAATGATATTTTTTTATCATTATGACGTCATTCCTTTAATCATCTCATTTATTAATTTCTTATTTTATATTATTTAAACATCGTCTGCGTAGTATCAATTGGATTTGACCTGGAAATTTAGATATAAAGTGATTAACTTTCATTTCTATGTGACGCAAATTATAGCATTTTTATATGAGAACTAATTTTGAATTTAGTTCTTGGTTAATTTTTACGTTACAATGAAATGTTTATCAACAATATTCTAACAACGAAAAGTACAAATTTCAGTGACTCTCATAGGCAAATAAAAACCTATTATTCGTTATGCACGAAAAAAAATCTTTGTTTAAAAGTAATATATTAAGTTCACTGTAGCAAAGTACGGGCACACTTGCTAGTAATTTATAATGTTCATTATGTTATTTAACTCATACTAATAGAGACATAAAATCAAGCATACTAGAGGCATTGTCACCCCGAGCCAAGGTACAAGAACACTTTGCAAATAAAACTTATCGTTATTCAAAATATAATTATGTAATGAGGTAAATATATATGTCAGACCTCGGATTAATCGACGGATGTTGGGGATCTGCTTCTCTTATAATCTCTCGAGGTCGTTTTCAATCATTTAAGTCAACTGGAAAATTAAGACTCTAACCCGACTTTTATATAGGGCTAGATTTAGCAGTCTTAGTTGCATTATTTTTCCATTATTTCCTTTTAACATCCGAAAGAAGATAGTCATAGGTATAACTAGTTTAACACTTGATTTTATGACGTTAAAACATCTTGGATGGCTCTCAGCATACATCCATCTACAAGGGCAGTGCCAGAGAACTGATAGAAACTTAACAACCCCAGAACAGGAGAGGGGGCACTTTCCTTAGTAAATTCGTGAATTCACCATTTTTGTGGTCTATTAACGAGCGAGATGGTTACCTCAAATTTTAAAGTCTGCGCCTAGGATGCGGATCCCGTGAAGGAAAAAATGGAAAAAGTAGTAAAATAAGCAAGTTAAGATTTCATTCATGAGATGGCATAATTCATTTAACAGGGATTGATGGCGAACAGGATGTTTAACAAGGACAATGATGGGAAAGCGTTTGCGCTCATGCTTCGAAGTTATTTTCTTCTTAACGAAATGGAATTAAAACAGGAATTAAAACAGGAAAAATAATTTTAGATGTGTTTAAGTTGAATTTTTAATACATTACATACATTTTTGCATGCATATCACTTTCAAGTTGTTGAACGTTGATATGTATTTGTAGGTTAATAACAGTATAATTAATGCACGAAGGGTAATGCGTAATTAGAATCTTAAACCGCCGAAAAAGGTAATGATGAATTTCATTTTAATCACAGCTTTCTGTTCGATAAAATTACATCCAGGATTCCCACGATACCAATATCAACATACAACCACTTATACCCTTTTTGAATGCTCTGTAATGAATACTGACAAGAACAAACTTTTGCATTAAAATACAACCAATTCTCTCTCTCAATCGATAAAATTTGCACGTTTCTTTTCGATTCAACTTCCAACCGGTTCGAGATAACATCAGTGGTTTTTTATCGAATGTTCCCCCCGATTTAAAATATTAATTTAAATGATGCCCGGGGATTCGAATGCAATTTTCCCGGCGTCTAAAGAACGGGGGGAAATAAATTAAGAGAACCGTAAATGAAAATGAAGAAATATCGCGTGAGATGTAGTAATTATAAAAGGGGATTGCGTAATACGACCTATGCCAGGGATGTTATCTAAGGGAACAATGCTAATTTGACAAGTCGATTAAAAATATAAATAAATGGAATGCAGTGTTCGATATCTATTTCCAGCCGATAATTTCCTTTCGTTTATATATGAGAAATAAGTTTGTGTGTTTCATTACGGTTCTAGATAAATAGTATTTACAAGCGTTAAATTAATTATTTGATAGATGGTATTTAGGCATTGGGAGGGACTGACAAACTCTGCCTAAGAATAAATGATTCTTTTAATGAGATTTACGATGAAAGTAAACGGAGGACAATTCATGTCCAATAATTCAATTAATTGTTACAGAATATTTGAATGCTCCAAGCTAAATATGTATTAAAAAACTTCATTATTCGGCGCAAGTGCATTGTAGGGAAGGGCTGAAGTGTCCTTATTCTGACAAGCAGTTATCTCCAAAGAAATAATTGCAATTATGTTGTTAAATTAATTATCAGCTCCAGTTTCGTACTGCTTTAGGTTCTAAATTATATTTTTATTTGGAAGAGCATATCATGTATATATGAACTGCAGTATCTCAGTCGGCAAAGGTATCTGTCTCATAACTTAAAGGTTGCGAGTTCCATGCTGCAGCCGGTAAAATGTCGGCTTTGTTCATTAATGGCAGATAGTGCACATAAAGTAGATTCGTGGTCACAATTTCCACCAAGTTCAAACGATACTTCTTTAGGTAGCAGACTAAGCCTGAGGATTTTCGGCTCGGTTCATGCTTGTAAATTACGAGGACCCACTTTGTTTGTGCTGCCCCTGGGATTCATGATGGAAGCCTATATAGTTCCAAAATAAATATCTACGGCTAAGTAGTATTGAATACTGTAAAATCAAGAGTTCATGAATTGGAAATAATAATCTTAACTATTACTTGAAATTATACATCTACTTTAACGCTTAAACAGCTCTTGATGATGAAAGTACCCAAAATACTTAAAAAAAAAAAATTCTCATAAGATCAATATAGGCATGTTAAACTTCCCAAATAGGTTTCATAGAATTTAATTAACTTAATCTTGTACGTAGATATTTTATTTGAAAAGAACTAATTTAAATCAGAACATTAATTTTAAGTAGTAATAAAAAGTAAGATGTAAAGTTTGATAAAGTAATTTTATTGAATCTAGCACATTTTCTAGCAAGGTTAGAATCCTTTGATTGTCACTAGTACCAATAAAAAGCACGACTTGGAAATCTTGTATAACACAGCTGATTTTCAAGACACGCGTCTTTAGACACATAGACTTTCTGCACTAGGGGGTCTTAACAAATTTTGAAAAGAATGGGATGACTAAACTTGCGTACATATATTATTGGTTTTCTTTTAACTGTTCTACAATTTCTACTTTATTCGGGACTGTATTTCTCGAACAATATTGAAGTATGATTATGCGTATAGATTACGACAGTTTCTAACATTTTCTCAACATCATTTCCATAATTGTACATATCAAGCTAGAATGAAATAGGAAAACATTAAAATGCTTCCAGTAATCGAAGATATATTTATCTATCTTTAAGAGCTCGAATTTCTTCCGTAAATTTTGCTTCTCTAGAGGAAAAATTAAAAGTAAATGCCCGAGTGGTAAATTCATATTATGATTCTAATAAAAACTAAATTTGATATAAATAAACAGACACACTTTTCTAAAATATGTAGTGTGAATTCTATTTTATTAAAGATGATAATTTTTCTAATAATCTGGCAGCATTCATTTGTGCACGAATCTTACAAATTACATCAAACATTTTCAATGCAGCAATTCACTTGCCTCCTGGTAATAAATGTTTATCGTACTTCTAATTCTGCTTAATCCACTTACTTAGAATATTAAACAAGGAAAGAAAAAATTTAAAAGCTGTATTGCAAAATCTAAAGATATACTGATTTATGTATTTTGAGCAAGTTTTGTCCCTCAATTATCTCTTTAAAAGCTTAAAAACACGCTGCTGTTTTACAAAGATTTTACTCAATAACATATGCATTCCAGAACAGTTATTCTATAACAATTGAGGTATGCTCTCTCCCCAACTTTCTTCTGTTTTTACCAATAGCTCCTTGTCAAGTATGATGATGGTCATGTTTTTTGTAGCATGTAGCATCACGCTATTGGAGATGTATTTGCATTAATATGTATTTGCTTTTGTATTTACGGCTTGATCTGTGTCATTCAATAGGAGAAGGGCTCTCCTTTCTATATGGGAGTCCCCATGCTCCTATTTTCTCCTCCATACTCTCTCCACTAAAAAATCAGAGAAGGGTGTGAGGGGTTGCTACTGACGTCACGGCGGCTGAGGTTCTTTCTGCAGAGAGAGACTATGGATGTGATTGCTCCTGATTGTTTTGAGGGTGAGCATGGATGAGCTTGCCATGAGATGTACATTTTGTAAACGGCTGTATATAGCAAATAAATCCTTCGTTTTCTACATCTGTATTGTGTTCAGTGATGTCACCGACATGAGGCCTTCTAAGAACCCCGCTAGACCAAATCGCTACTGAAAGTACATATTCTAAAGCTGTGACGTTACAAGCCAAACGTTCTCGAGTGGCATCCTTACAAATTCCCCCTAGGCATACATCAAAATGATTTTTTTCAACTGATGATTTGTAAAACAAAGTTTTGAGGGATGTCGGCATACGAAATTTTTACAGTTGACAGAGTGTTTCGAAAATGGATATTGATCCACCACGGGGATGTTATGACCACATAAACAAATTTCATCCATCTAGATCAAAGTTTCTCAAACTGTATTCCATAAGCAGTCCCTATGTGTTACACAAAGAATTATGAAACTAAGGTTAGTGAATGCTAAATATTATCTACATTTTTTTAAATTTATAACAGCGTTTAAAATAACATGTAGAAATTTTAGAGAAAATATAAGGGATTTAAATTACGAGTGTAATAAATTTAGTAATATGACACGATACTAGATACCTTACGTTTCCAATGGAATATATTCATAATACAATTATACATAATGCTTAAGAGAAAATAAATGTATTTTCAAAGTATTAATTTGCTTTAATATTTTTATTATTGTTTTATTTTATTTTATTTTCGATAAAGTAAGTAAAATTTAAACTAATAGTTTTACTAATAATAGCCAGTAAGGATTATATTTTCTAAGTATTAATGTAAAAGACTAATTTTACTAAAATGTTCCTTAGATAGTTTAGATCTTAAAAACTGTTCAATAATATGAAAAGTTTAAGTAACATTGATCTAAAATTTGGATTTCTAAGTTTTATGTTATTTTTTTTAAATAAAAAGCGATAAACAACAACACAAACATATAACTCCAATAAAATTCTTTCAGATTTAGGCATGCCTCAAATGTTGATATATATCCCAGTTTTGGGGCGTGTTAAACTTTTCAGAAACGGTTAACTGTGACCACATTTGAGCGTTTTTGAAATGTTTATGATTTGGTTTGGTTTGGTTTAGAGCTCTGCGGTCTACTATTTTCCTCACGAGGGTTAATGAGACCGGGACCAAATGCTTATAGCTGATTCCGAACGGTTATGAATATCCATGACACAGTGGGATTCGAACCTGTGAACTGTGGTACCGAAGAGTAGTGCTCTACCATTTGGACATTGTTAGGTTAATGAGTTGCTGGAGAGCGATAAATCCTCTTTAACACATTGTATGCGGGACACGTACTAGTACGTTTTCTGAAGATTGATACTTGAGCGCTGTTCACGTACTAGTACGGGTTAGTGTGACAAAAGGGTTTGTTTGTGGGTAAAAAAATAACGGTATAGACAGGAAAACGAAGCCAAAAAATTCTGGAAAAATTTAGAGAAATAAAAACTAGTTTTTACATCATTCGATGAGGAACCACAGAACGGGAAAAAATTTAAAATATATACTACAATTTCTCTTTGATTTTTCATATTTACGATACTATTATAAATTTATCTACTAAAAATATATTTTTTCTTTACAAAATCTTATGGTTGTTATTTATATATTTCTATTTATATATTTGTTTGTATATTTCAATATAAAATACGAAAAGTTGGTTAAAAAATTAAATAATTTTCGATCTATTGAGATTTAACTGAATAATTAAATTTACGCACAAAACGCCCGCTCCCGGTACAATTCCGCTGCGAAACGTACCCGCACACAATGTGTTAACAATGCTGTAAATTTTATGAAAAGTTGTAAAGCAATGAACACGCTCCGTAACGTTTATAGAATTTTATGGAGCAATAAATGCTTTCCAACAGCAGTCTCGAGATCAAATTGTACTATGACTATATAAATAACATTTTTATATCAGAAAATAAAAAAAGTAGCAGACAAGTGAGTATTTAACACTGTATTCTATAGTTATATATAGCTTTCTAAATTATGTTTCTAAGAAAATAAAGCAAAACTTTGCCAAAATATGAATGCGGCAAAAAATTCATTACTTCTCAACGTCAACGACGTACGCCCTCACCGGATGACGGGAATTTCATCGTCGTCAACCGAGGTGCGCACGCCCTCGAGGGCTCTCTCCAGCTTGATGTCACAATCGTAAGAACATTCTTCTAGCACCTGGTTGTTCAACTATAAACAGTATTCGGAGGAGACAGCAGGTGCAGATCTCTCCCCGAAAAACAGAAGAGGGGGAAAAAGAACTATTATGGGGGAAGAAAAGAAAAAAAAATTCTTTTTCTCGGAGACGATGACATCGGAATCGAAGCCGGTCCGAAGAAAGAATCGAAGAACGAGTTGACAAATTAAGGGGTTGAGTCACGGGGCAATTAAACGGACGGCGCAGGAACGCACGGGGGATGCTGCGAAATTATCTATCACTGGCAGTGCCCAGTAATGAAGGAAATTCTTTTGTGATGCAATACAAATTATGAAAGATGACGAGGCCATTCTTTTTAATATCTATTGCCTTTTTATTTTTATCTTCGTTCATTGCCGTGACCAAAGCACAGATAAATGTCAGATAGAAGAATATATATATATATATATATATATATATATATATATATATATATGTATGTATGTATATATATATATATATATATATATATATATATATATATATATATATATATATATATATATATATATATATAATATATATATATGTATATACACACATATATACATATATACACTCACATACACCATATATATATATATATATATATCGATAAATAGATAGATAGGTAAATAAATAGGTGGATGGATAGATACATACACATGTACACATAATTACATGCATACATATATTCATATATATATATGTGTGTGTGTGTGTGTGTATACAATAAAAATATGTTATTTGATATGACTGACAAATATTAAAAAAAAATATAGTCTTAATAAAAATTTTAAAGCAACATGTTTTATTTTGATAATTTAAGCTATGATAAATTAAGCTATGATTTCGTATTGTTAGGTTTCGTGCCTAACAATCGTACTGAACAGTGTGCATAGCAAAAAGAGCAAGTTAAACCTGGTACGGCCTGTGATGAAGAATCAAGAACAATTGTAATCCTTCGTGAGGATGATCAAAATTGGAGGCAGAAGATCTCCGTGGCATCCCGAACACCTTACACCTTCGTAATTAGGCGGCCAGTTGCAACGAGTCAAAGTACTTTTGGAAACTGAGGAATCCAAGCTCGATGACTTATCATCCCGACCTTTCTCCATAATTGATATTTTTAAAAAGCTTCATTAGCTTTTCATAGCTCTTTTTTTTCAATCCTTAAAATAATGAGATTTACACAAAACTAATATTTTAAAATTTTCAAACGTTTCTCGTACTTTATCACTTTCCTGAAAAATCTTTCGATTGGAATTAGTTATTTTTATTTAAAACAGAGTTTATCAAAAATTTACTGAAAAATTTAAGTTAAAACTATATTTTAAATTTAAAAAAATAATTTATCTGGTACAGTGAGTATCTGTTTAATCACAGAGTAAGATTTACTTGGACAGGAATTATGAATAGGCATTTATCTTCAACAAATGTACATGGAGTTAACTGAATTCAATAGGCTATTATTTTTCAATATATTGTAACCAAGTATTGCTATCTTCTATCTCTGTGAATAAAATCCCGTAATCGAAAGTCTTTAAATTTTTCTCTAGCAAAATGTACGTTTAAAAATTTATCTAAGTACTTCTATTCAGAAATAAAAGTATTTTATTTTCAATACAAGCAAAATATGATTTTCAGAGCCTTATGGTTATGTACATGAAATAATATATAATTTCACTTACAATTTTAATGATAAAAGAAGGAAAATAAACAAAATTAAAAAATTAAATAGAATAAATCTATTAAAAAGAAACAGAAATATGGTTTTAACTACGCGAGTAAATTTTAGAGGGCAAAAAAATGTTACTTGCAATTAATAAATCGTTTAAAAGTATTGTAAAAGATTTAAGAAAGCAGTAAAATATCCGATGATTGTTTATATATAAAAACTTATACCGGAATTTCATTTATATTAGACAGACAATTTCGCTTATTATCAGAATTTTTCTAATAATGAAAATAAAAAAACCGAGGACATTTCAAAAACACTTAGAAGAAATATTTTCAAGAATACTTTTCTCAAAATACTTAGGTTATTGAGATGCATATATATTATATTTATTGGTTAATATAGTATAAATTATAAAGGTCAAGTATCAATTCCGTCACAATTTATTTAATACAAATTTTAAAACACCTCTCTCTTAAGCTGAGTCTTTGCTGTCAATCCTAATACATTACAGTATGATCTAAAGAGAAATCTATCCTTCTGTGGCACCAAAGTATTTTTTCTTCCTTTTCAAATAATTTGAACAACATTAAAACTCGTAGCCTTCAAAAGATTACATTTTTGTTAAAAAAAAATTAATGAAACACTTCCCCGTATTTAAAATTTTATCCTCGTATATACGATTATTTATACCATTTAAATATGTTTAATTCAAGAATCATATTTAAATTTTTAAAAATGATATTTTACGACTGAAACCGTAATACAAATAAAATTATAAGTTTCACACAGTTACAAGTTATATCACAAATTTATAAAAGAGTCAAAAGGATTTCCTAATTCCTCAAATCTACAACGATATAAAAAAATGATCAATCATTTTCACAAAATATAAAAACTATCTGAGAAGTAACTTAATGTGGGGATTACACAAATGGACCTAACAACAGAGAGTAGCTTTTCTCCCAGAGAGATTTTTTTCGAAATACCAATGAAGGAGATTTATCACAGCATGTATCACCTGTTACACTGTGTTGTATTCTCCCTGTATTTTATTAATTTAACTGAACTAGTAATATCTATACTTAGACAAAAGATCTATAGGCACTTAAGGAGGTCATAATACCGCAAATATCCTTAAAGTATCAATTTTTCATGGCTCAGAAAACTGTTCTAACTATTTTACACATGCATTCAAAATTTGAAATCTGTAATATCAATATTTCAAAAGTTATTTACTACCTTCATTTATAAGAACTTTTTATAAGGGTTGATAACTTACATGACTTTATCTCGATATTTATTTTTTTATCTATTTCTATGTATTAAAAAATGATAACGCAATTTTTATGTTAAAGATACAACTCTTCAATTTTTTAAACTGTTTTTCTATACTAAAGAGTATAAAACTGCGCATAGATCTAGCAACAAATCACTTATTCTTTTTTTACATACTTATAATACATGAAACAACCTAATTTCGTTATTTTTCATTACAAGCGTCAGTATAAATTCCAATAGTCTTGTGTTGACAGATAAAATTGATCTTAAAACTAAAAAAATATAAATATATAAGAAATAAAAATTGGTGCTAGAAATATTAATATTTGAAAATGTTATAGAGCATTCTTTCCAATTTTTATACATTGACTTTAGTAAAACTTTTCACGAAATATGGGCTGTTTGGTATTTAAAGATATCTATAAATAATAAAAGATAATTGTAATTTTTCCTTCTCCCCAGCATAATTCTAATTGAAAGTTAATTGTAATTTATAAAATATTTATGCTTTTATACATAATAAATCCTATTTTTTCAATTAAATTTATTTTTCACTACAAGCGTCAGTAAAAATTCCTACATAGTCTTGTTGAAAGATTTAATTGATCTTAAAACTAAAACAAAATAAATATATAATAAATAAAAAAATGAGCTAGAAATATTGAGATTTGAAAATGTTATAGCACATACTTTCCAATTTTTTATACATTGACTTTAATAAAACTTTTCACGAAATATCGGCTGATTAATTTTTAGAGACACACGTTACTGTAATCAATAAAAGCTAATTGTAAGTTTTTCTTCTCCCCAGTATAATTCTAATTAAAAGTTAATTGTAATTTATAAAATATTTATGCTTTTATTATGTATAATAAAATCTATTTTTCAATTAAATTTAATTCTAGATAAACACAAATTTAACTTATATTTTAAAGTTAATATCTATTTGACGAAATCAAGAAAATAAGATGTTTAAATTATTAAGCTAAATTATGATTAATAAGCTTTAATTATTTTGAAGAAATTTATGTTTTTTCAAGTTTCAAATTTTCGAAAAATCCAATTAATTTAAACTCTTATAAAACTGATGCAACCTCAAGTCCAGTATTTTTACCAAGGTAAATATTTTTAAAACATATTAAGCATATTTACAGATCATATTTTTTATCAATATATCAATTTCTACTGATATGAAATAGATGTTTAAATTTTCAGATATTATTAAAATGAAAAAAGACTATTGTTTCTTTTCAGAATAATCTATTTAATTACGCTATCAAAACGTAAAAATTCTCAGTCCATCCAGAAGTCCTTAATGTTTATGAATCATCCATAACAGTTGGAAAGGCTTTTTAAAAGTTTGAAAATCTTTAAAAACTTTAAAACTCTTTAAAAAATTAAGTTCTTAAATTCAGTTATACAAAAAATTTCGCTGTTATGAATATGACATAAAGTATATTCTAAAATATAAATATAAATTACAATGTTTACTCTCATAACTTAAAATGTTCGAAATGGTAGCACGAACCCTTAAATAGATTTTAAACTAATATTGATTTCACACAAAGTTTTAACAGAAGTATTCAAGAGAATATAAAGATATCAAAGAGATTCATACAAAGGGAAATAGAGGAAAATGTAATACAAAAATTTTATTGCCATTTAGAAAATTTTTCATCGCATCTTTCAAAGACTTAACTTTGTTGCTCATAAAATTTGTCCGTATAACTAGTAAAAATAAACATATAAATTTTCAAAAATGTTTTTTAATAAAGACATTCCTGGGGTGAAGGGGGGGGGGTAGCTAACTCTCCACTGTCATCGAAAAATATTTCAATATCTCAATCCCAAACAATGAAAACATAGAAACAAAAAATTTAAAAAAGCTATCTATCACGCCCTACAGAATCCAAAATAATGTCTTAATAATGTAATGCCAAAATAATGTAATTCAGATATTATTCTGAAAGAGCAACAGGTTTCGAGACATTTTCCCATATTTAAATGGGTATAAATGTATGTGTTTGTATATATGTATATATATATATATGTGTGTGTGTGTGTGCATGTATGTATTTACATATATATACGCACACACACACACACACCCAACACACACACACACACACACACATGGGTATATATATAATATATATATGAATATATATATATATATATATATATATATAATATATATATGTATATTGTGTGTGTGTGTGTGTGTGTGTGTAATGTATATATAGTATATATATATATATATATATATACTATATATATATACCATATATATATATATATATATATATATAATATATATATATATATATATATATATATATATATGTATATATATGTATGTGTATATATATATATATATATATACGTACATATATATATATATATATATATATATATATATACATGTCCTATATATATATATGGGTGTGTGTGTGTGTGTGTGTGTGTGTGTGTGTGTGTCCAGTAGGCGTGTAGAGAGAGGTGTAAGTTACGTGATTGTTATTAGATACTTTAAATTTTGATTTACTTTCGGTATATAAAAGATTATAATTTCACATCAGGGAGATGAAAAAAAAAATTAACGTTGCACAATCTTTTACGGTGTTAATTTATTTCAAATTGTCAATATTTTCTCTAAGCATATTCACAGACACTTTCACTTGTCACTATTGAAAAACACAATAAAAAAAACATTATTACGACAGGACGTCTCCAGAAACATATTCCTATTTGACAGCGTTTATATATTCGAAATGCGGCACGTGCTTTTTTGACATCCACGGAATAGATAAAACAAAATCACTCTAAATCCGTTTGGAAGAATTGATCGCTTTCTCTGCACATTTTTTCTCTAATCTTGTAATTAGAAGAGAAAGAGAAACTGGACTTACCTGGCCAATTGGTAAGCTGAAGAGTAATCCTCGCTTATTAATAAATCCCCCTGTCAGCACACCGGCTTCTGACAAACTGGATTCCCCGTCTGCTTCGCTCTCGGATACTTCAAGATCATCGCCGGGGATTTCGGATGCGAGGAGATCTTGACGGCAGAGCCATCTGGCGGGGGCGATGCCGTGCCAGCGCAAGAGTTCAAAGGGTAATTTCTTGGACTTGGGAATGCCGGTAACACTTCGCACTTTTATAATGAGGTACATACATGCGAACGTATGTGTGTGTGTGTGTATATATATATATCTATATATGCAAGTCGAGACTAGTTTTGCAGGGCGTGCATGCACGCAAACGGTCATATTTCTAAGGAAGCCGATGGAATATAACATTCAAATAACGTTAACTAAAGTTTGTTTGGTTTTTTTCCAGAAAAAAAGGATTTCATAGAAAATATTTAGTGAGGAAATCCCTTTTTTTTCTGCCTTTTCGCTTCTGAAAGTAATTGTCATAAACATATGTTAGTCTTTAATGAATACATGTTCCTATATATTGATATTTAACCCTTAAACCCTTAATGTACAGTTCTTTGGAAAAGGCCATCCTAAAAAAATCAATTTTTTTTAATGTAAAAAATACAATTTAGAATGTTGTCTTGCCAAGAAAATTACAAAAATACAAAAATAATCAAAATTTTTATTTCAATTTTAGATTTTGATAACATTGCAGAAAATAGTCGAATAAAGCTTACAATATATATATATATATATATATATATATATATATATATATATATATACATATATAAATATATACATATATATGTGTGTGTGTATATATTTAAATGTATATATATATATATGTATATTTATATATGTATATATATGTATATATGTATATATATGTATATATATGTATATATGTATATATATATATATATATTTATATATATATATATATATATATATATATATGCATAACGCTATGTATGTATAACGCTAAAGTGGCACCTAATCGGCCCCACCTGTTTGATGCGTGTTGGTAACGCCAGAATATACTCATATATATATATATATATATATATATATATATATATATATATATATATATATATATATATATATATATATATATATATATATGTGTGTGTGTGTGTGTCTGTCTGTGTGTCTGTGTGTTTATATATGTATGTGTGTGTATATATATATATATATATATATATATATACGTATATATGTATATATATTATATATATATATGTATAACGCTAAAGTTGCACCTAGTCGGGCTCACTTGTATGATGTATTTTGGTAACGCCAGAATGTAGTTACATTACCACACTGAATATGCTAAATTTGGGGTGAAACTGCGATATATCATTAGAAGATAATATTTAAAGATATTTTTTATTTTAAAAATACAAGTTCCTCATGATTTACCAAGGCCGTATATTGAGAATGAGATGATTGTTCAAATGAAATGAAGTGATGATGTCCAAATATAAAATAAAAACAATGTCGCTACTCAAGAGAACAGCAATTAGCCTGACTGTAATCGGTCGTGTCGGAATAAAGAATTTTATTACTTGGCGCAAGTGTTGATATTCTTTGATTCTGGCGGAATTTTACTACATTTTTTAAATAGTATTCATAGGAAGGGTACTCTGGGGGGGCTGTATATCGTCCCCGAAATATATTCTTTGTATGTGTTACAAGATTTTTTTTAAAACTTATTAAAATTTGTGTGCATTGCTATTTTCCACAGCAAGTGTTTAAAAATCGTTATTGACCTTAAAAGAGTAAAATCATTCCTTCTTCATAGAACTGATCACAAGAGGTTGGTACTATACATGTGTATGAAGGCTGCCATTGAAAGCTAGAATGATTAATTTACTGCTGGAAGCGGTAGATTATAAATGAATAATTATGACTCACATTTTCGAACTTTGTTGTGGTAGAAAGTATGTAAGTACATAAAGAAAAAAAATAAATATAAAGATGTGTCATTATTTATTTCTCAATATTATATTATCCTCCTCATTATTTATTAAATTACTTTGATTTAAATTCGTTTGGTAAACATCATATCGTAAATTAAATATGCACCAGTACTTTCCAGGCAAATTTAAACCTCGTAAAAAATTAGAGCGTAAAATAAAAGACACAAAGTAGCAGCAAATATCTTTCTCGATATATAATGAAATTATGTTCAGCACTGCTGATCCGTTTTATGACATATTTATGTATGCATGAAAATCTATGGATGTAGGTAAAAGACGTAAGTAATGCATTATGTATGTATATACTTTGTATATATATGTGTGAATTTGTATATATGTATGTAATGAATATTTTTTGTGATATTGAAAGTTCGTTGTACTGAGATAAGACTTTTGCTCTCAAAATATTCTAGATGCGTCAGTGGTAATTACGCTTCTGGAACAAACAGAAAGTTTTAATATTATCTTCGTTTTTGTTTAAAAGCACGAGATTAAAAGATAAAGGGATGTCACTTTCGTAAGAAGATATTTGAAAAATAATAAGATTTTATCATGGAAAGCTATAAAAGTTATTCTTTACATACATTATCATTTTAAAATTTCTCAAAAACAAAAGGAAATTTTAATGTTTTTCTAAATAAATATCGACGTTTGTCTACCACATAATTATGCAGTAGTTAATTGCTAATTAATTTTCATTTAACAGTGTATAAAGGAGACTTTTTTGCTGGCTTATCACTCAAAAAAAAAGGAGTTGATAATTAAGGATCCAGAAAATACGAGGTAAATAATCAACTGTGATATAAGGCAGAGGTTCTCAACCAGTCAGTATTTGAGACCCAACTTTCAGTCCTAATTTTCATTCCTCGTCTCCCTCTGTCCCCCATTCAATGTATACACTTATAGTACATTTTGAGTATTTTAACTCTAAGCTACACCATGAAGTTAATTACAAAACTTACAAATTTCTAAGAATAAGTAAATTTATATTTGATGAAAAATTTTGATCTGCAGGTCCCAAGGAATTCATCAAAAAAGTCATTAACCTTCTGGCTGAACCCCCCCCCCTCTGTGAGAGAATTATTATATGACGTACATTCGACATAAAACTTTAAATTTCATACGTGTAACTGAAAACATATAATTAAGTATAAGACTCTATACCAAATTTTTCTCTAGTTAAAATGTAGTTCATCGTGTATCACGTGTCATGTACAAGCCTATAGGCTTGTACATCATACGTGTTACAAAGTATTAAATGTGTACATCATATACATGATATCCAGGATAGGAAAAAGGTTAATGATTATTAAACTTGGTTTTAATCAGTATTTATGAAATAAAATTCTTATATATTTTCGAAGCACTGATACATCGAGTGTATTATGTCAGTATATTATGCCATGTACAGATACAAAATAAGTGTATAATATCAGTATAATGTGTAATTTATTTTTTTATTGCGTTAGAATATATTTTGTTTAACTTACTTTTTTAAAATTTCATTTTTTAAATTAATTTTTACTGTTCGATATGCTAGTGCCCACCATTTATTATTATCACTCTCCGGGCATTTCACAGTTTTAAAATAGCAAATGTGAGGAGAACAGATTTTTGTTTTTCAAAGAATGTGCTTTATCAAATTGCTGTGTTTTTAATTTATTTAAGTGTTTCAACTTGCTTAAATATAACTATTATGCACTTTTGCAATCATTCAAATTAAACTTGCAGTTCAACAAGTATCTTTTCTGGTTCATACCATCATTAATGAATATATCAATCGGCATAATGAACTTGAAGATTTAAGTTATTTTTGCCCACATAAATATTACTCGTGCAAGCAATATGTATACACAAAATATTGTATTCTTAAAACAACCCAGCTTCGAGATAATTATGAAAGTTTTATATATATATATTTAAGTCTAAATGTGTTTTTTAATTAAGCGGTTCCATGTCTGTCTTTCATAACTAGAACCGGACGGTATCAAGACACATTACCTATTTTTATTGGTTTGTTTTTGTTTGGACACTGCGGTTTCTTTATTACTACACGAGGGTTAGTAAGATCAAACGGCTACGAAAATCCATGTCAGCAGTGACATTCAACTTCGGTACCGAAGAGCATAGAACTACCCATTTCCCCCTCATTGGAGCCTTTTTTAACTAGAGCCTATGAGTTTGAATGAACCATACGATGCTCGTAGTTATTCGGAATCGAATATAAGTAATAAGTTCCGATTTATGCAGCCATTGTGTTGTAGAGTTTTGACATTTTTTGAACAAAACTCTTGGTTTATATCCACTTTTGCATTTCATAAATTAACCAAAAATTTTTCTTTAGCAAAGCACAGATTTAATTCTATGGTTTAAGCAAGATACTAAAATAAATCATTTGAGGTTCATTTTACATCACTTCATCCCGCTTTAGAAGAGATATCTTTGTGTGGGAGTACATGAGAAAGTAAAAGGATTTATTTTACTTCTCACCCGCCCTTTAAATCCATTTCATCTGATTAGTTTTCAAACCACAAGTATTACATGGAGTTCAACTACTTTTCTGGTGGATTTTTCCCTTTCCTTCATGCAAATAAAGTCCTATTTTCTGGAATCCGAAGACTTTTTTTGGATTTAGTTTTTATTCTTCTAAATCTTTACATGGAAATAAACTTTATTGTTCTATATTCGACTGACAGTGAAATCCATAGAACAAGCCATGCAAATATAAGCGATGCTATTTTTAATGATGGATGGGAAATAAATATTAAATCAATGATAATTACTTTTATGTTTTATCTATTGTCTTTCACTGGATTCCTAACCATTGCGACATCCCTGGTAATGAAGGGGCAGACACGCTAATCATGGCTGTACTCTTCCTCAGCCTTCTATCGACTCGTCGCTCAGCCAGTCATTTTCAGCTATCTCCTGGTCTGCAGGGGATCCAATCTCAGAAATCAAGAGAATGATGCTAAAGGAAAGGTCTAGGAGACCCTGCTTTATAGTCCAGTCCCAATGAATCTTCCCAGACAGACCTTCTCAGCAAATTTTAGAATTCATGACGGGATATGACTGTCTCCAGCCCAAATAGCAAATTTAGTTTGCAGCAAAGTTGCAGCAGTCTTGTTTTGCAAATCTGCAAACTTGCAGCAACTTCAGCATGACAGGTCTGCAAGTTTGAAAGAATGCTGCAGCAAATGTAAGCAGTAAGGTTGTCATGGTCAGATTTTTTCACCATGTTTCGCATTCATCACTTTTGCAGAAAAATAGCGTTGCAAAGGAGTGGTCGCTTTATGTTCCTTCTAACTTGAAGGAGTTTTTTTACAAGTTGTCCCGTCAAATTTGTTATGACAAGATATTATCCGGGAAAAATCAAACTTGCTGCAAGTATGCATTCTATCTGGGAGGAACACTTGCTCCGAATTGGTGTGAAAAAAATCCTAATTACCCTGTGTGTCTTAAGGAAGATGTTATAAATTTTAACCACTTGACAGTCTATGCTTCCTTAGCCAGCATTGGTCTTGACTTTTTGTCCACTCACAACTTTTCTGCAGGGGCTAATTTGTACTCGGCTGCTCGCAGGGACCTATAGTGACCTATAGGGACCTAAATGACCTATAGGGCCCCCTTCCCTAAGTAATGTAAAAAAAGGTATTATACTTTGTTAATAACTTATCTTTGTGACAACATTTGATACTACGATACTTTGAAGAAAAGAACTTAGCATGTATATTTTAAGAAGACATTATGGACGTTTACCTGCACTTTAATTATTAAACATTTTTATTATAAGTATTTAATTGTCCAGGGATTTTTGAGAACCTCTGTTTATATAAGCAGATATACTTATGCATTCAGTGCAATAAATGAAGTTTTTCTAATAATAATGTTCCCCAATGTGAAAAATATTGTAAGATAATCACATTTATTGGTAAGTACCTGGTAATGATTTCGAACAGCTAAGAAAATCATGGCAGTAGCGTAACTTTATCAAATGTTTAAATTTAATATCAACAAAGAGTGTTTCTCTGGAAAAGTAATATACACTTCCTTCTCGGGACCATTTTAATACTAAACTGCCTCAGAGTGAGTTAAAGTCCTTCCGTCCTCAATTTTTTTATCCATCTTGGATAAACTGAAAGTCTCTGAATACAAAGCCCAGGTATTTGAAACTTTAGAATGCAATGCATAAACTATAAACTTTTTCTTAGAAAGTTATAGTTAATATTCTGACGATTATTAAGCCAAGATAATCGTTGATTGAAAAGGTCTATTTATTCACTGGAAATAAATATTTAGTCCAATGAGAATTATGTACGCAGAAAACATTTATTTTTTCTTGTTACGTGACTTGGTAACATAAATACCATTATATGACAGCATTCTGAGACATATATTGTAATAAATTACATAATACACACACGTTTATATACATAGATATAGTTATATGTATGTATATATATATATATATATATGTGTGTGTGTGTGTGTGTGTGTGTGTGTGTGTGTGTGTGTGTGAAATGTCATGATGCAGAGTTAAGGCGAATGGACAACAGTCTTCTTGATAATAATAAGTTTTATTAACTCATCGTTCTTAAGGAAAGCAACTTGCGCCATTTTCAATGTTCGTGGCGTAGCTATGCCTAAAGATGTTGACCGCGCCATGTCCACGCGCCAAATCACAACTTATCTGTTTGCAATCTCATCATATTCTTCCAAAATGCTTCAGCCTGACCAGATTATCCCAAAAGCTTACGCGAGCGTGGGTCTTTTTCCATTTATTTTATTATTACAAAAGAGTTTTCTTTTTAACATAGTTTTTAATTTACATAATTTCCAACTACCCCTTTTTTAGTCCTGACATATATATATATATATATATATATATATATATATATATATATATATATATATATATATATGTAATATATCAAAATTATTTCACTTTATCTTTTTTAAAAAAAACCTCTTTCCCATTCTATTTCCTTAAAATCTATTTTCTCAGCCAGGAAAAAATCTTAATCAAAGGACTGTCCTTGACCTATTCTTCCAATCCATTTCCCAAAGCTTTCTGGGGAATAGATGTAAATTTTCTGTCCATTCATCACATTTTCCAGCTGTCTCAATAAAATAGCTCACTCCTACAATGATCTACGTTAGCTGGCTAAGTTTCTTGTCCCTTGAGAATATTCTATGATTCTCGCTCTGGGGTCCACTTCTGTTCCAGCACGTGCTTTCGTGTACATTCTCTTGTCTGCCGTTGACTAGAGAAGAAGTCTTTTTCTAGCAGCTCTTAAATAAAGTTTCAACTTCATTTGGACTAGTGTGCCGTTCTCTTCCATGTGGCCAAACTGCATCGTTCGTTATTACTGCTAGCTCATTAGAATTCTCCTTCCCCAGTAGCCCGGGTAAGTAAAAACAATAGGGGCTACAATATTTTATTGTGACCAGAGTAAATAAATTTCGCTGGATTACATATATACAAATACATATAGATATGTGTGTATGTTTAGATACAGGGCCGGCCGGGGTTAGTAGGTGTACGGACGTGTATAAACGCAGACTCTTAAATTTCGTCTGGGAATAATTGTTGACATTATCCATTATAATGATGAATACTTTTCATATATTTTGTTATATAAAAACAGAATGATTAGCAATACATTAAGTCATTTTAAAAGGAATTATTGATTCAAATTTTAGGCATATAAAAAGAAAAAATTCATGTAGATCTGTAAAAAGAGGTAAATTGTAATTAAGAATGTATAATTTTGATACAAATTGTACTGTCTATTTCTTTAATCAATATTGTGAGAAAGTAAAGAAAAATTATTTAAAAATTTAGAATTATTTAGAATTAAATTTTAGGCATATAAAAAGAAAAAATTCATGTAGATCTAAGAATGTATAATTTTGATACAAATTGTACTGTCTATTTCTTTAATCAATATTGTGAGAAAGTAAAGAAAAATTA
>CM063501.1:166412631-166462631 GCA_032207245.1 Pardosa pseudoannulata
CTTTCTATTAGGGAGACTATCTGAAAAGCAATTACAGTGTAAAAATATCCTTGTAATAAGAATAGTTGGAGGGGAACTCTTGAAACTAAAAATTACATCTGAAGAATCGAATTTCTAATAGTCTGTTTCAGTACTGTCACGTAAGCTGTTTAATGTCGTACATATATAATTGGTCTTTTAAAGCTCAAATCTTTTCTATAGCAATATGTTAAACCAGGGATGAACAAACTTTTTTGGCCGCGGGCCTAAAATCGAAAGAAAATAAATTTCGCGGGCAAAGATAAATTTTTCTAAAATTTTAAAAACGATATACAAGTACCAAACGGTTTCAATACGTTAATGAGATGAAGGAAATTGCGATTTCATTTTATAAAGTTCCATATACTGAGGTCGAAGTGAGATATACTGATTTTAAGGAATGATGCTAAATGCTCATCTGTCAGTCTACTTCTGAAATTATTCTTTCTAAGGTTCAAAGTTGAAAACACTTGTTCACATATAAGAAGCAAATATACCGGTGATCTTCTGGGATTGAGATAATAAATTTGGGATATAATATTTAAACAAAGTGGAAAAGAGGGTAGATATATAATGTATAAATATATATTTCTTTTAATTTGCCTAGGCCCGGCAACTTAAAATTCTATCCGTGGGCCGGATAAAACCTTCCGGCTGGCCGGAGTTGGCCCGTGGGTCATAGTTTGCCCATCCCTGTGTTAAATTATAGGTCCTCAACGGAGGCGCTAAAATCGTCCATATTGGAGGTGAGGAATTTAAAGGCAAATGATGGACGTTAAGGCTATTAAAGGGGGGTGGCCTATAAGGATATCTTTAAAATATATACGATATCTACGAAAATAAACTCTATATTGAATAATATTGTATTTACTATAATAATTGCGATACATTTTCAATTATAGATTAAAAAATTATAGAGATTTTTCAATTATCGAGCAACCATTAGATCACCCTTAGAGTAGACTACAGAAATTTTAATTCCCTCTCCTTTACCTTATTTGGCTGAAGTTAGATTCAGTGCAGTAGCTAGTTTACTGTATAAGAAGAGGAACATCACTGAGTGAGAAGATTTACGAATAAAATTGGAACCTTACATTAATAAATTATAAAACTCCACCAGTCTCAGCTTTTTATTATTTATTATTTTTTATTTCTTATTGATTTTATGCTTACATTTAATTTTTTTAATGAACAAATTTTTACTACATTTTATGACCATTTTAATTAATTTCTACTTTGTCATTCTTTTTTGAGAGTAGGTAGATAAAACAGATATAGGTAATACGAAGTAATATTTTAATCTTTGGATTAATTAACTATTCTAGAAGAGTAAGCTTTAGCTAAATTTTTGTGGGCGGCAGTCCAGAAAATTTTGCTAACCGCTTCGTTTAGCAGTACTATTGCTTCTAATTTTATTTTTACCCAAATACTTCTAATTTTAGACAGCTGCTATCCATCAACCCTAGTCTGAATCTACTTCTATAAACCATTTCATATCAAAATATTATCACATGAAATATTGTCAAGAAGATTCAAATGAACACACCGTTTAGCCTAACAGAGGAATTTATTGGAGCAAAGTAGCAACTCGCAACTTTACAAGATCGAGAAGTTGCGTACAACTAGTGGGTATCAGCTTTTATACCCGAACAGAATATTCGAGAAATAACTAATTTACATAATAAAGAAAGATCTAGAATGTTCGAGAACATAAGGCAACAATAAATAACATTTTCAAATTAAAAAACCATACTTTGGATCATCCGCCGTGGCTAGCACCGAACTTTCAAACTTTGGGTCTGGACCTCGTACTCTGAATAGCTCGTTGGCAAAGTGTCTTTATGCGGCAATATACTCTACCTTAAATTGCTGAGTTATGGCCTAATGAGTAGGCTATTGCTCTTTGATATTGTAGTTTATGGGTTAGAAATCCACCACTGACATGGATATTTGCAGCCATTCGAAATCGGCTAAGGAATAGGTACTGGTCTCATTAGCCTTCGTATAGCAAAAAATAGACCATAGCGTTTCACACCAAACGATACCTCTAGCAGAAACATTATTATTTTAGGTTCTGAGTTTCGCTTTTAACCCTTTAAAGGTCCCCAAAATAAATTCATGGGAATTTAATATAATTTGTTTATAAATGTTATATATAAGCCTTGTATATGTAAAATATATAATTTTTTTTACATTCCTTAGAAGGGTTTGCCTTAGAGGATACCAAATTAGGGTTTGAGAAGTGGTTTAACGGACTAACCCCTACCCTTGTACAGCTTGAACATTATGCCTTTTTAAAAGTTTAACTATACTGGAAGAACAATAAATGATAATCCTTAAACAGGTATAATAAATAAACATCTTAAACATTAAAAGTGTTGTTTGTATAGATACTTTTATTTGAGGTCATATGTAAGATAAATTGAATCTGACTTCTCAAGTACAGAAAGTTTAAATACATATATTTCAATAGAAAAGGAAATAAATAAGTTAAACGTAGAACTATCATCTGTTGTATATTTAAAATATCAAAAATATAATATGTATATATAAATATATATATATATATATACATATACATATATACATACATGTATATATACATATATATATACATATATATACATATATATATATATATATATATATATATATATATATATATATATATATATATATAATTGAAAACTCATCCTCCAAAAAGTTTTTTTTTAATTGCAAAAGCTCTTGATTCTACATCATTTGCTTCCATATATCACAGATGTATGAGATTGGAGCCGTAAATAATCATAAAAAGATAAAGTAAAGTACTCCAAAAAATAAAGTTTAAAAAAAAAGATGTTTAATAGGTGGTTTTGCTACGAAACCACTGTCCGTTAAAGGGTTAACCTTATCCCGCAAAGAACTAACCCCTATTTATCCTATACTTTTTGTTTGCCCTGTGTATTGAAATTACAGAATATAATACAACTATTTATAGAATTTAAATAATTCATAAAGTCTACCTTAATAAATTCTCTTTCAAAAATTTGTGGCAGTAGTTCTTAATTTCTACATTTCAAGGCCTTTTTTAACGCTTATCTGTGACTCCATGACACATATTAAAGATTTTATAGATATTCCTCTCAAATATCAGAATACATAAAACACTTAATAAATAACTGTATCTTTCTAAAAGTACCCCAAACAAAATCCTGAAAATTTACTGAGAATAAGGATTATTTTTCAAAATTGAGAAATATTATTAAAAGTACAAGGTTGCAATTAAAATACATTAAACTCATCTAAATTACTATTCATTTTTCAGAACGAGACATCAACGTCGGTTAAACCATATTGGAGTAGGTTTAATAAGGGGCGACAACAGTTTTACATCATTTTATTAAACCTACTGCAATATAGTCTCACTGACCTCGATGCATCGTTCTAAAGTTTGCATACTAACTTAATTGAGTTTGAGTTATTTATTTTAATTACAACTTTTCTCTTATTTAAACAAATAATAATAAAAGTTTTAGAAGTTTTTTATGTGACAGGTTAACTAAAATCAGTATCTTAATATGTCTAACAAATGACTACAGTGGATATGGAGGTGCTTCTCTTTGACGTCACGACACTACTCCATATTTATGTCTATATCGTGTAACTCACGTAAACTCGTATATTTTATTACTCGCATATATTTATATATACTCGTATATTTTTATAATTCGTATATTGTGTATATATTCTCGAATGTTTTAAAACTCGTATATTGTGTATATATACTCGTATATTTTACAGTTCGTATATTGTGAATATATTCTCGCATGTTTTAAAACTCGTAAATTATGTATATATACTCGTATATTTTATAATTCCTATATTATGTATATATACTCATATATTTTATAATTTGTATATTGTGTATATGTACTTGTATTTTTCAAAACTCGTATATATACTCGTATATTTAATAATTTGTATATTGTATATATATACTCGTATATTGTATAACTCGTATATTGTGTATATTGTGTATACTCGTATTTTTTAAAACTCTTATATTATATATATATATATATATATATATATATATATATATATATATATATATATATATATAATCGTATATTGTGTTTGCTGCCAAATCTTACTCTCAAATCCTTTTTATTTTAATTTTTAAATAAATTTTAAGATTTTTTTAAAATTTTTATTCCGTTTTATCCATGCTTGATAAGTTTCAATATCTATTTTGAACAGAAATTTTAATCCAGGGGATAGAACCAAATCAGAATAAGCCACTCTTTTAATGTTTTGTGAGTGTATATTAATGCCTGTCGAAGTCAAGAACGGATATTAAACATGTGATGGAGACAATAAATTAATTTTAGGACACTGGTCTTTTATAACGATAAAATAGACTTTTACGTACTCACTTTTGTTATTCCTTAATCCATATAATAGGAATCTTCATCGAATGCTGCACCTATGTCGACTTACTAAAAAAGCATTACGCACCCCTGGAGGTCCCAATATCACAAGTTAAGAATTCTCGATTATGTTACGAATACATTATGTGTAGGTATGATCTCCGCCTTGAAATCTGTTTTATTTATGTTATTATTATTACATTTATGCAAACATGTTCATCTATCTGAGATTTATTACAAGAAGCTATCGAACAAAAGGTCGTCTATTTATTCCGAAAAGAGAAATCAAAGCTCCAGGGCATAATAAAAAAAGGGAAAAACAAAGTGAATGTTAGTTAAGAAAAATTGCGATAACGGCCTTTGTATCTTACACTTATTGTTATGTGGAACTTGTTCATTATTTGCATACCGTTATTAATAAAGGTTCATTAAGTGAATTATAGCCCCACCCTTCCAATGAAGGAGAATTAATAATCGCGTATTTCATTTTGTAATTAATCTCTTGCTAAAGGTTATATTCTTAACTAAACATTGAAATTTTAACCAAAACGTCCTATGATTCAAATTCCATAAAAATGATTAAATCCTACAAAATTTTCAGTGTCAAATGGAATATATATATATATATATATATATATATATATATTATATATATATATATATATATATATATATATATATATTATATATGTGTGTGTGTGTGTGAGAGAGAGAGAGAGAGAGAGAGAGAGAGAGAAATAATTCAAAACTATTATACCTAAAATTCTCGTTTTACATTTTCTCATTTATTAATACCTAATTTTCCAACCATAAAGTTTCAGATAGAAAGGAATGTTCTCAGACTTAAATTCTTTTTACTTATCTCTCAAAACTAATTCTAATAATGCGCATTTTCTGTCCACTGGTTATATTTTGCAACAGTCACACGAAAATAGTTTCACTTCTCCAATATCTAAATTGTTGTCAGGTGTGGTTTTAGAGCTAACTTAAATTATCAAGATTCACTTTTGACTCCCAAAAAACACTGAATAATCTTTAGGTCTCTAGAGAACAACATCCCGTGATTTCTCGCTCTGGGATGCGAAAATCATTAAAAGATATATTCTTCTTGAAGTATTCGACATCAAGTTCTTGCCTTGTAACGACGATCTGTTGGCTGGTGTGCTTTAAAAACCCATTAAATGTGAAGTTTTGCAATGCTGAACTTGTTTTACTGATGATGACACGACTGCAAATAACTTAGATATTTTTATTCAGAAAACATGTCTTCTGTTCGCAGAAACAAAGAAGGAGTAACATGCTTAAAACGCTCATGAGAAAGATTCGGGTTGATTTTTAGGTCTAGGTCTTCGTTTTTTGTTACACGAGGATAATGAGACCGGACACTACTGCTTAAAGCCCATTCAAAAGGCTACGAATGGGATTCGAACCCGTGAACTCTACCGAAGTGTAGCACTCTACCTAGTCGGACAGCATTCGTTGGTATAGAGAAAGGAGGGTACAAGCAAAATGGCAATGATAAATATTAAAACTACATACTAACAATAAATACCAAATAACTTAAATTA
The DNA here is from genome assembly GCA_032207245.1 of Pardosa pseudoannulata. Taxonomy (NCBI): domain Eukaryota; kingdom Metazoa; phylum Arthropoda; class Arachnida; order Araneae; family Lycosidae; genus Pardosa; species Pardosa pseudoannulata. The sequence goes on from CM063501.1 coordinate 166,418,630, forward strand.
TCTACCGAAAATCCTCGAGGCATACTTGAAAATTGACGCAACGGATTAGTGTGTCATGGCACAGGGGTTCAGAATCACTGATTTAGAAGCTGTTTAAGGACTGGATATTTCCAAATGTGTGTTACAAAATCTATTGATCAAAAGTACCACCACCAGTTTGATTTCTATTTCTAAAATTGAATATCAAACTATAATATTTAGGAAAACCCCCAAACCGTATTTTATACAGATATATAAACACGTTTTTGGTTTGCTTTGGAGTGCTGCACTCAATATTTTGCTATACCGAAGCTAATTAGGCCCTGTACCGAGGTACTTTCCCACGGGGATCTGCACGGGCATGCACAGCTGTGGGAGGATTTTCTTAGAGGAATTTAGGACTCCAATTGTTCACGTCAAGTTTAGGGACCCCTGCAGAGAAGGTATAGATCATGGAATGGTAGAGTAACGGTCAAGCTCGCACAGAGATGTAACCGTGAGTTATGAGAGCAGGGGCTAAAAAAGTAATGTCAGCTTGTACAATAGGGGCTACTTTAATGAGCCCACCTGCACTGCCGAAGAGCATGCAGATGTGGGAAAATTCCCCGAAAACAAGCGATTGGAGAGGAAGAAAAAAAGGGGCGTTGGAACCAAGGTGAGGAGTTTGGAAACGGAGTTAAGGAGAGGGGTTGAAGTCGGGATTCGAGAGAAATGGGACAAGAATCCACCAGCACCGACTCGTCCCGTGCGCCCGAACACCTGGACCGACTCACCGCATGAAGGAAAGCCTCTACCTGACCTCTGCACCAACTGAAGACCGACGCACCTCATGAGAAAAGCCCCTGCCTGCTGGAGGTAATTTATAAAATAATATTTACAGTCACTTAACTTAGGCCTCTGTTAATAATGTATCCTTGTTACTAAATTATAACTCCTTATAAAGAGAATTGTAATAACTATAGTGTAAATAGAAGACATAAACAATTGATGATTATGATATATGATAACCAAGGATCTATTTGTAAATGAATGTACAGAATAAATGTCTGAATCTCAATATAAAGTATTATATTCTTTCTGTATTTCCCCCTTGTAACGAACACTGGTGTATAGGTTGTAAGTACATTACAACAGGAACGTTACACTTTGAATCACCATCAGAGTTTTAAAAAAATCATGATTTTTTTAAAAAAATAAAAAAAAATCAGATTTATTTGATTTAAATCAGATTTTTTCGATTTAAATCAGATTTTTTCGATTTAAATCAGATTTATTTGATTTTTTAAAAATTCTAATTTTAATTATTGTAGTGTTTTTATAATTTTTGCAATATACATGGAATAAATTGTTATAAGTAACAGCTTATCTGTCTAGTATATTCTACACACTGTTTACTTAAAATTAAATATATAAATTTTAATCTAAATACATTTTATTATTTTGTAATTGGATAATGCAAATTAAATAAGATGTGAAATTAAAGAACAAATTAAATATTCATTTAATGCAAACTATTTATTTAAAAAAACACAATTATTTAAATATTTTTTAAGCAACAAATTATGGATTTAACTGTTTTATTAAAAAAAATTAGTTTCTATGCTTTATACACTCCTAATTTGTTACAAAGGGTAGAATGAAAAATACCAAAAGAAAATTGTCTTTTTATTCTAGCAGATGAAGCCACGGCTGTTGTTATTTGGTAGACAAACTGGATTTCAAGTTCTGTAATACTCTCTTTACCTCCCATTACATAAAATGAATTCCGCTAGTCATAACTAGCCATTGTACCTACCCTTACTACACAGTTTCTGATAACAACCCCTACATTCTTGGAAAACATAGGCTATCTATTTACACTTAATACTTATTGGTATTTCTGTGCTGACTGGTTTCTACTTATCCTGTCTTTGGAATATAGGTTTTAAAAGAAGTGAAAAAAATGATTTAAATCAGTGATTTTTTTTAAAAAATCAACTGATTTAAATCAAGATTTAAATCATGATTTAAATCAACTGATTTAAATCATGCCAACCCTGGTCACCATATTCATTTTTATAAACACAGTAAAGAGAAAGCAATAAATTTTTATTGCTGGTAACTTTTTGTGATTTAACTATGAATATCTTTATCAGGTCATGCAAATTTTTTTAACATCACTTTTCTCAGATTGATAAGTCACAAGCATCTGTGCCTTTACTTCTTCAAATTTAATATTTATCTAAAGAGTTTCAGTTTTTCATCTATCTATTCCTTATTAAATAGTTCTATATTATTAATATAATTTAGAAGTTATCTAGTGGTATTAACAATGTAAGTAGAGAGTTCACAATATTTATCTAGAATTGTGTAGAAGGGGCACAAATGCATTCCAACGCAATATCCACCAAGAATTTTCTAATTTCTGGATACTTTTGGATTTACATGATACATACAGTTGCTAATTTAGTTTGTAATCACTGTTCTTATATCCGTTTCTAAATATTGTACAAATTATCGTAAGGAATGTTTTAGATTTATTAAATTTTCTTATTTATTTATTTTATAGCACGTAAAAAAGCACACACTATTACCTAAAAGAGTTTCAACTCAAATAACTAATTTACTTTGAAAAGAAATTTTATTGCTTTAAACTCAATGAGCAAGTGCATATTCAATTTTGGAATTCATTGTATACTGCACAGGCAGTGTTTTCCCTGGATACTCTCCTAATAGAGGGAAATCTTTATTAATCCGAAAGTGGGATTAACCACCAGAGTTTAAGAGCAGCCGTCTACCGTGATTTGACCAGAGTACATAAATTCTAATTGAATTATAATAACCATAAAATTTCTTTACAGCAAGCATCAGAACCAAGATTCTTACTAAATTTATCTCACTAAAATTATTAATTTATTATTATTTTAAGTTTAAACTTAAGAATTCTACTTCAACGTGAATGTGACAAATTAAGGCTGCATTGTTTAATTATCAATTACAGTTAATCGGAGATTAAACGCTTTGCAATTGACCTAGAGTGTTAATCTCCGTGAGACAACATTGATTTTACGATTAGATCTAATTCGTTATAATTAAATGAGTAGTTAATCAGGTAAGATCAGGCATTTAATCTATTTTTTTATAAGATGAAAATGATTTTTATAAAGGGCTTTGCACTTTTGTTGATATTGGTTATCTCTAAAGTTTGTTGAAAAGGAGAATATTCTTATGTGCAAGTTCAAAACTAATCATTTTGAAATCTGTTCTCAACTTTGCAGCAATGAAATGAAAATGGTACAGAAAACTGTGGCATTAACAGTTTTAAATAGATGCTAAGGGCCATATTCACCAAAATCAGGGTATCCAGGATCAAAGAGTGGATCAGGGAATCGGTAGATCAGCGATCACACACCATTAACTATGACTTAAACTGGTGTCATATGTACCATGAGTGGATTTCCTGATCTATAGATTAATTATTGCAAATATGTAAGCGATGTTTTGATTGGTCAATAAACAAGATTCTCCGGGTATAGTTCTCATGCTAAGTTGATTTACATATTTACTCAACCAGACATAAATATCGTTTGAGGAAATTATAAATTTAGTCAAGGATCTGTAGTTTTACTGGTATTTGCTCACGAAATAAGAATGGAAGAATATAAAAGGAAGAATTTTGATTAAACCGAGGCAGAATCTTTTCTGAAAAATCTGGAAAGATCCAGTAGCGAAATACCTTGATACTAACAAAAATTTTTCAGCAAAAGATAGAGCATTCTTCTTTTCCGAAGGAGATGAAATCGTGTCATCTAGCATTCGAATTAATGATTCAGCTGTATTTTTATTAAAACGCTAAAGCGACCGAAAGTCCACATCATCCAAACAATCCAAATCATTTGTTCTTTCTGGGTGCACAAATCTTTTCTTGTGGCCTTCTATTTTTTCCAGCATTTGTAAAATTTAGAAACTTCGAGATCTATATCTGAAAATATATCCGCCGTGTTTGTTTTCAACGCAGAGCACATGCGTAAATTGTAGTATCCGTGGATTAGGCAATTAATCCTCCAAATTTAGGGGATCAGAAACAGGAGATTAAAATGAGCTGAAAGCAGCGAATTCTAGTTTAAGAATACGAAAATGCTGATTCGTGGTTAGATTCGAGTATTAAAATCGTGGTGAATATGACCCTAACAGTTGTAAGAAGATTTAATTTGATGTTTTATTATCTAATAAGGTGATTTCAGGCAGTAGGGCAAATCTCAATTTATGACAGTTCTGGCTTTACTTTCAAACGGAAAAGCAGTTTATTGTTTGTCTATTGGCTGTTGTAAACCTGAAAATGAAGGGGAAGGGCATTATAGTAGTTCGTGACATTACGACAAATGGCTCTATGGTAATGCGGTTTGTTAATAATCTATGGCTTCATGTTTTATTTCTTCGTCGAGTGTCTTTCAGATCTACGGGGTTCTCTTTGATACTCATTTGGTACACGAGGCTTCTGATGGCCATCTATCAAGCGGATATCTAAGGTAAATACACACTTATGCTTTTTTAAAAAGTTGATAAATTTTTGCACTGTTTCCTGCCGGTACTGCACGATTGAGTCAATTTAAAAGGATGTTAATTTTAAAAATGTCGAATTGTTTAAATTGGCTCATATTATAAACATAGATGAAAAATTTGAAATATCTATCTTCAATGTTTTTAAATTTATGCATATAATTTCATTTTAGGGGCATTTTTTTAATTAATAAGAACTATGAATGGCTTTTTTTCCACGTTTGTTTTTCTCCAAATTTCATGCATTCATAATTCTAAAGTTATTCTACTTATTTTGTGCTGAAAACGCTGGCGTTACGTTTTGTATGGATATTTTTATAATATATAAGGTAACACTGTGAATGAGCCGTGGTAGCTCAGTCGGCAAAGACAACAATCCCGTAACTGAGAGATTGTGAGTTCGGAACCTGATCCCACCTAAGATCTTCCGTGTTCGTTAAAGGTGACTGGGGAACGTAAAATATGTTCTTGGTCACAATGTCCTTCAAGTTCTCAATTAATACCTCTGGGAGTAGCAGGCCAAGCCTATGGGTCTTCTGCTTGGTCCCTGCTTCAAAATTAAGAGGACCCACTTGAGCGAAGTCGTTCTTTCACCTTTATGGTGCTCTTAAACGAAAGGCGCACCCCTTAGCCTTAATAAGAGAGCCTTCAGGCTCAATCGTGCTTGGTTTGTCCAAGTAGCATGAGAAACAACAATAACACTGTGAATAAGCAGAAAGTTACTTCCATTGTTATACACTGGTTGAAAGTTTAAAAAAATTCAAAATGGTTGGTTTCACTGTATCAGTAATGTTTTTATAAAACATAAATCTAGAGATATCTAAAAATTCATTTATGGACTTCATGTAGAGAGCTTTCATAGATCTCAAGGAGAAATTTGGAAAAAAATATATTAATACTTGAGATTTTATAAATATTTTACAGATTTAAAAAGAAAATTTGTTTCAATAGACTTTATTTTCTCGAACCGCTTTCAACTGGATCCTAAAATACAAAGCTATTCCAATGTTTACTATAATACTTATAAACTTGTTTTCTTTTAAAAGATTATAAACCATTAAAGTTGAATTTTTACATTGGATACATAAAACTTTTTGCTCGATAGCATGTCCATTATGTTTTTATCCAAACTAGTTTAACTGAATAATTCGGGCAATGTCTATAAATAAAATATTAGTAGTGTTTTTTCATTGTCATATTTACCTAACTTTCTTAGTATAATCATTCCCAGACTTTGTATTTTGCTATAATGTAACCATGTAACCAATAGGTGGCGTTGTTTCAGGTTTTGGATGGCCGCTAGAGGGCTTAAGTGACATAAAAAACCTATAAAAGTAGCTACACCTAGAAGGGATATGTAAATGTCAAAGCAACTTAATTTCACATACTTATGCATTACCATTACTAGCAACACGAGAACTAGAGGGCTTGGCCCTGGGAGTTCTGTTGCAAACGCATCCTATGAGATCTGTGAGGGAGGGCGAGTTGAGAACTCGCTTAGTACCCAGTTGCCACAGCTTTCTAGTTTCATTCTAGCTTACAGTGTTGCACGGGCATTTCTCAAAATCCTATATATTTCATCCATACCTTCTCCCATTTAAAGCCAGCTCTTGAAGAGTAGCTGAAGTGTATTGATAATTGGAATACTGACCAGTAAAGACAGAAAAGAGCTTACTAAGGAATGAGCCATTTCTTCCTTTTTCAATATGGTGAACGGTTTAACGGGTGTAGGAATAATGTCACAATAAGAATATTTGGAATTATTCTTATTTTGACTTAAGATTGCATTTATTTTTAAGATGTAGATGAGGGAATGTTCCCCATATTAGCACGATCCAATATGGCCACCTTTTCAGAAATCAGGAAAAAATACACGTGCAATGAAATAGGTACTAAAATCTAAACATTTCTCAGAAATTGAGAATTTATTTCAAAAGTACTACAGAATTATCTCAAATTCTAATATCAAAAATTTACTGCACTTCAGTAGATCGAACACAAACCTTGTTTTCTAGGTTTTCGATTAAAACACACAGGTAAGTTACATGGCACACAACGTTTATTTTATACATTATGATGGCCTTTCGTGAATTAAAATCCCGTCGCTGGCGTGAAACCCCTTCAGAGTCTTATATGTTCAGAGATAGACAGCAGAGTTCGAAAACGCTAATCATTCGCAACTGAGGTTTACTCATCCAAAAAACCTCAGATTAACATTAAGAAAAGAAATAAGAAACTAAATTTCAAATAGCAGGAAGCAATAGAATAGTCTGGACCCCTATAGTCTACTGTTTTGCTACAGGAGACTTATTGGCCTTGGAGAGGGAGGTAACAAGAAGTGTGACAACACAAATTTTGTTTAAATTGCAAACATTCGGAGGCATTTTCTTTTGTGGTAAATTTCTTAATCGAAGACATTTTTTACTTAGTTTTTAGAATGTAAAAGTGAAGAGCATTTCTCCTTTTGATATAGAAACTTTTCCTCAAATCACTTTTGGATATACCGAAGCTGAAAAATGCTTTCAAATATTCCGAAATATATCTAAAAGGTTTATAAAATGACTTGTAATAAAAGTGGGCGTAAAAATAATCAAGAATTTAGTGAAGAGATTAGGTTTAAAATGTTTCATACTTACCTTTTCAAATATAGAAACATTATCCAACCAAAAAGAGATTCGTTAGATATGTGCATTTAGAGCAGACACATATACTAATAAGTCCCCATTGGGTACAACTGGACGCGAAATAATTTAAACATTAGCTCAACCATAAACAAATTCAATAACGATTATGACTATAGGAAGTTTCTAACGATTATTTCACAAATTAATAAAATTCAATCGATAGAAAAAGTTCAACATATTTTAAATTCAGTGAACTCCGCTTAATGTGATCAGTTTGGGACACCGTGATTTTGATAACAATACCCGATATACAAAATTAGATAAATTTACCCCCCCCCTTTAATTCCCACCTTATATTTATGTACCGTATATTATCTTTTAACACATAAGAATTGCATATATAATTTAAAAAATGATCATTTCTTGACTGTCAACAAATTTTTCTAAGAAACTTATTGATAAATTGTTTGTAATCATAATGTTTTTTAAAGTCACTGGACCGGTGTTGTACTCCACGTTTCAACACTTTCAATGCATTTCTCATTTCAGCACTTATAGGAGGTGGCTTGATATCCAGAGATTATTCATCTGACTCATCAGTTCCATCATTCGTCTATTTTCCTATGACAATGTGACAGACTTCAGATTCTGTTAATGTGGAAGCTACTGGAATGTGTCTCCGTATTTTCATTTTCTTTATTTCTTCTAGTAAAATCATCACGAGTTTTCAAAATTTTGCACATTAGAGGCTGAGAAATATTGAGCTAACTCATTTTTAGTAACCTGTCAAGTTTTGATCTCTTGTTTTAATGTTAAATCATTTCGCTCTCTGGATTCCATAACGACAAGCTGCATGTAAGCGAGCAAAATTCATGGGACATGTAAATTAACACTCTTTTGTTCATTTCCCATTTCTCTAAGTGGAAGACGGATAATTCTCTGAAATTCAAACAACGGCGAAGGGAAAGAATAGAATCCTTCTGAATACATTGTGAATATTCCCTTGCCAGTTAGTTCAGAAAATGATATCATTAACCGATGTAACGATCACATAAAGCGATAATTTTAACATACAAATGAACAGACAAAATCAGAACCAGGTGATTTCGATAACATAAAGCGATTGATAATATTAACCGTGATCACATTAAGCGGGGTCTACTGTGGTAACAAATGATTTCTAAAAAAATTTATCTATGCTTAAAAAGGATAACTTCATACCATATTTAAATTAAATGAAAAGAATCTAATTTTTTAATGTTAGTTCATGAATTGACAGACATATAACCTCAAATTTCTAAATGTATAAAAACTTTAAGGGTTGTCCCAACGAGTAAAATGCATTCGAAAGTTATTAAAATTTGTATTTAACAAATGAAGACCATTTGAAAAGGATATATAGCTTTCGGATGTCCAGTCAGTTCAAAAAATCACATATAGTGGACTCCGCTTAATGTGATCGCGGTTAATGTTATCAATCGCTTATTGTTATCGAAATCACTTGGTCCCGATTTTCTCTATTCATTTGTATGTTAAAATTATCGCTTTATGTGACCGTTACATCGGCTACTGTTATCAGTTTTCGAACCTCACTTTAACTTGCAAAGGAATATTCACAATGTATTTAGAAAGAACCCATTCCTTTCTTTCCCTTTCCTGTTGTTTAAATCCGAGAATTCTCCCTGTTCCCCCTAGGGAAATGTAAAATGAACAAAGGAGTGGGGTATTACACGTTCCTGGAATTTTTCAGAAATACGCACACCCTGCTGGTAGTCAGTGGTTGTCAGATACGCAGAAGGCAACACATTCTTATCGGAACTGAGAAGGAGCGTATTCACATTTTATGCCTTGCTCTCTTACATGCAGCTTGTCGATATGGAAACCAGAAAACGAAATTATTTAACATTTAAAACAAAAGATCGAAATTTTAAATCGTTATGTCAGATTGATTATGATTACGAACAATTTATCAATGAGCTTCTTAGAAAAAATTGTAGAGAATCAACAATTGATCAATTTTTTTAATTATGTATATAATTTTTATGTTTTAAAGGATAATATACAATACATAAATATAAGGTGATTTTTTTTATTTTATTTTGAAATTTAGTACATGTCAATTAAAAAGGGGGGGTACATTTATCTAATTTTGCATATAGTTTATTTTTATTCAACTCCTCTTCTTAGCCCACTCTCCTGTTTCTAATCATGGATCTTGTTGGTGCTTCAACCACATTTGGCGAAATTGGCGTGCTTGCAGCTTGCGTGCGTGGCGTGCTTGCAGCGTGGCGTTTGAAATCTGGCGAGGGGATCGTAACTCAACAAATTGATACATAAACAAAAACAACATTTTGAGGAAAAATTTTACAAAAATTGAATAGTTAAAATCTAATTGAATTAACGAAGAAAACACAAAGGAAACACATAACACTCATACTAAATAGACTGAAACATTCACTTAATCACAAATTAAATAAACTGAGTGTGATTTTCATCACAAATTTGTGATTTAGTGTAAATTGTAAAAACTTAACTCTTTGACTTAAAAGAAACTGTATTTTGAGTGGAGGTTGAAGAGGAGTTGTAAAATTGAAAATTTTTTTTCAAATCTCTTATCAATAGGTTATTGTTATCAAAATCACGGTGTTCCAAACTGATAGCATTAAGCGTAGTCCACTGTATAAGCAAAAAAGTCATTCCGAACTGGCATCATTACTAATAAGTAAAAATATATTTCAAAATAATAATACAATGGATTCAAATGATATATTAAGGAAATTGAATGATAATTAATATTTATACAGATAATCTTTTACAAATGTGCAAAAAATTAGCCAAGTAAAAAGATAATTCGCCAAATAAAACGTAATGTATATGAAGAAAATTTAGAAAGAAATGTGGATTTATAGCCAAATTCTTTGAGTATAAATAGGAAGCTTCATTCCCACTGCCATTTGATTAATAAATAAGAGATTTGAAAAAAAATTTTCAATTTTACAACTCCTCTTCAACCTCCACTCAAAATACAGTTTCTTTTAAGTCAAAGAGTTTTTTGCTGGATGAGATCCCGCCTACTATGAGGAGTTGTAAAATTGAAATTTTTTTTTTCAAATCTCTTATTTTAAATTAATTTTACAATTTACACTAAATCACGAATTTCTGATGAAAATCATACTCAGTTTATTTAATTTGTGATTAAGTGAATGTTTCAGTCTATTTAGTATGAATGTTATGTGTTTCCTTTGTGTTTTCTTTGTTAATTCAATTAGATTTTAAATATTCAATTTTTGTAAAATTTTCCTCAAAATGTTGTTTTTGTTTATGTATCAATTTGTTGAGTTACGATCCCCTCGCCAGATTTCAAACGCCACGCTGCAAGCACGCCACGCACGCAAGCTGCAAGCACGCCAATTTCGCCAAATGTGGTTGAAGCACCAACAAGATCCATGATTAGAAACAGGAGAGTGGGCTAAGAAGAGGAGTTGAAAAAAGGAATAAAGCGTTAAGAATCAAATCTGTTAGATCGTAGTTTTAACGTTTTCACTTAAAATATTTCTTAAAAATATTGAAATAATAATATGCTGACAGAATCTGAAATGTTTTTAATGGCTATTGGTTTATAGAGATTAATGGTCATTAAAAAATGGCTAAAATGTAACAAGTCTCATTTAGATCAGGTTTGTTAACACAAATATGATACACAATCTGCCTTGAATCTGTTATTAGACATAAAAAAATATAGCTTGTTAAAAGCATTTATACTTGTATAAATATTTTAATTCAGACTGTAAATGAATTAATATACACTTCTCTATAGAATAGAAACATTTAACCTTGTAATCAAACTAGAATGCATAGGTAAAGCAATTTAATATATAATTCTTAAGTAAACTCGTTTGAAAAACAGCAAAATGGACCTAAACATGAACTAGCCATTCAATTTTAAGGGAACATGGCATTCGTTTAAAAGAAAACTATTGCTACAGTAAATATTGGAATTGTTTTGTAATTTAGAATCCAATTTAAAAAGAGTTTAGGAGAATAAAGTTTATTCAAGTCATTTAATTTTTTTAAACCTGTAAATGCTTTTATAATTTTTGTAATGCTTTTATAATTTTTGTATCTGAAGTCTACCCAAATGTGTTTGATAAATGCTTTCTACGTAAATCTATGCAGGAATTTTTAGATAACTCCAAAATTAAATTTAAAAAAAAATGATACAGTTAAATACAATGCTATTTAACAGTTTTTATACACGTGTATAACAAAATAATAAGTCTACTTTTTACTTATTCTATTCACAGTTTTATCCTATACATGACAGAAAGTTCGTAAACATAATTTAACGCTCGCATGTTTAACACAAAATATGTCTTTGAGTTTGAAATGCATAAGATTTAAAGGAAAACAAGTTTGGTTTTGGTTTGGAGCTGTACGGTTTACTGTTTTGCACACGAGGGCTATTGAGACCGGGACCTACTGCTTAATGCCGATTCCGAATGGTTTCGAACATCCATGCCATAGTGGGATTCGAACCCACAAACTCCTGTATCGACGATCAGCGCCCTAACCAATCGGCCAGCGTTCGGCTAAAGGAAGACAAAACATGGCAAAAAGACATTTACAATTTTCATTTGCTAAGAAATGCTATAAATTATATTATATGCACTAGTAACTTTCAAAATAATGAAAATACAGATATAATTTTTTTCATACATGTTTATAAATGTGAGAACGTCTAAGACCCAATTGAAACAATTCGATATCCTCAAGGTTAAGTCCCCCTTCAATTGATTTCGTCGTGTTAAATTATAAAACAGTATAAGAATTCACAAACTTTATAAAAGGAATTATTTACCTTAAATGTCCGTCTGGTATAGATGCATTATAGACGCCGGTTTTTTTTTTTTTTTCGACTAATTTGGCGTTTTTTGGCAGTTATTTCTGACGTCCGTACCCTACACTATTCGAGAAATTTCAAGATATTCTTGGTGTCACCTAGGTCAGGTTATATTTTTTTGTTCTTATCATTTTCTGGGATTTAGATATTTATTATGGCGCGTTTAGTTATTTCGGTTCTTACTTTTTTTTAAATTGTAAAAAAGTGTCAGGATATTCCTAGTTTTAGTGTGGGGAAAATATGAAAATTAAACCAGAAAAGTGGTTAAGAGACGGGTTTGTTTGGATTTGTTGGAAATCTGTGGCTGGTAAAGTTTGTGACACTATCAAGTCGATTTTGGAGGGTTCTTGGTTCAATAGATCTAAATTAACAATGGAAGAAGTAATGCTTTTAACATATATTAAAATAGGGGTTAGATTTTTTATAAAATTAGTGCTTTTTTTTTTAAAAAAAAGTTTAGTTTTGTTAATTGTGTTTCAAACATGCCCTGTGACGGCTGCCATGTTTTTATTTTTGGTGATCTTTCAGAAAATGCGTACGGCGGCCATGTTTTTTTACTTGGCAATTTTTCAAAACACGTGTTTTTCTGTTGGTCGCCCCAAAAAAAAAAGCATGGCGGACGGGGCCAGCGTCTATAATGCATTTATTCCGTCCGTCTGATAGTTGACCATTGAAAACGTCGTTTTCAATGTTAAAGAACCCCTTAGCTATGATTCTAACGGAGCTATCAATGTTCGATGATCTAATAAATGACTGAAATAAAAAAATCATGACGCCATAGGCTATCAAGAAATACTCACTCATTCAACCATTAAAGAATTAAACGTCAAATTTAATTTTTTTTCAACCGTTAATGCTACTAACTTTATATTTTTTTGTACCATTTTCAGTTCACTGCTGAGTCGAGAACAAGTCGACAGGTGACTGAATGACACTCGACGAACTGATGGGTGAAGAAAAAAAAACCTGTCGCCATAGACTATCAACAAACCGCAATACCATTAGGTAATAAAACATCAAATTAAAATCTTCTTAAACTGTTCAAATCTATTTAAAACTTTCAATGCTATACTTTTAGATACCATTTTCAGTTCATTGCTGCAAGGTAGGAAAAAGATTTCAAAAGTCGAGAGGCATGGCAACAAATGAGTTGTTTAGAGCTTGTACAAAAGTATGTTCTTTTTTTTCAAGAAAATTTAGAGAGAACCAATATCAACAAAAGTGCAAAGCCCTTTATAAAAATCATTTTCATCTTCTAAAAAATAGGACAAACACTTGATTTTACAGTGATTATCTGCACATTTAATTATAACGAATTAAAGTTAATAGTAAAATCAATGTTAAGGTCTCGCGTAATTCACTTGCATAGCGTTTAATTTGCGGTTATTTTTAATCAACTTTTGTGCAATACATCCTTAATTTCCTTAATTTGTCACACTTTTTATTTTAAGATGAGATAGCATCATTAGGATAAAAATAAAATTTAAAATTTTTTGAGTGGAGTCATTTTCGCGTTTATAGTCTTTTAATAAGGTACAAAAAGGTTTCCTCTTGAAAGGTCCTTTTTAAAAGGTTTCCTTTTTGTTTTTACAGTTATTACATTTGCTAATGAGAAGTAAAAATGTGATAATTACATAAGACTTTCACACAAAAAAAAATTAAAAATTAAGTCTATTTTTCACGTTTTTATTAAAAATTGTGCCAAGTACAACCACTGTATAGAAAATATTTAAATAAATCTTTCAATACAAACCTCCCAGATGTACAACGATTTCCCCCACAGATTAACACGGTAGTTTGTTTGGGGGCACTACTGTCTAATATTTTGCTACGCGAGATCGTGACCTACTGCTTAAAATTCAATTCCGAACATCCATGCCAGCAGTGGGATTCAAACTTTCGAACTCCGATATTGAATAGCAGCACCCTGCCATTCATCCATCGTTCGGCAAAGATTAACACGAATCTAGAGCATCCAACATAGCCGGTACTCAAACACTTTAACGTAGACACATATTTAATGAGGTGTCAGAGGATTTTAGGTTTCCATGTGATAATTTTTTAATATACAGAAGAGCCTAACAATAGTGTTAATATTGTTAATATTGTAGAATAATTTAAGGTAAAATCAGTAGAAAAGGCGCCGCACCCTATCCTACCCTTCTCCGAATACATTTATATTGTGCCCTGTATTTTTTCAGAAATATATGGCATAATCCGTTTTTACACGTTATATATGCTTTACTGATAATCCCAAAAAGCCCATTTATTTAATAAAAATACCCTTTTATTCGATTTTTTCATTAACCTTTCTTTTTGAATGTACCCTGACCATTTTTAATTGAAATGTGGGCATTTATTATAACGTCCTGTGGAAGGCATGAAATGGACCCAAGGTTATTCCAGCAGTAGAGAATAATCATATTTTTCAAAAAAAATATTTAAAACTAACCTACGAGCTTCTACTGATTTGCGAAAGTCTAGCTCTTGCCACAACAATTAATAAATAAATTAAAAAGTAATTTTTCACGCCTAATTATTTTTAATAATTTTAAGCTATAACCTTTTAACACAATTCTTTAAAAAAATTTTGAAAAATAAATTTTCAAATTTTTCTTATTACTACTAGGGAGCAAATAATCCAATTTTGGACCCCATTTCCATCATGGTGCAGAGTCCCTATGACTGATACGCCAGTGGCAAATGCTACCATTGCCCTGCCCTGCAGTTGGAAAAGGTTTTCACCAAAAATCCAACAAGCACGAAAAAAAAGAGAATCAGATTGGCAGAACAGCAAGCCAAAGAGAGATCACATCTTCTAAATACTCTAACGCAGTTCAAAACAGAACTGCTTCAAATTAAAAACTTTATGATTACTCAAATTAGTAACAGATTCGTAGCGTTAATTTCAATTGCTGTTGACTTTTGATTTTTTAAGTAACCACGTTCTTCTTAATATCGAGGTGTCTTAGTAGATCAAAAGGTCTGCATATCTAGTCCTAAAAGATGCTGTTATTTAAAATCACATGAATTCATATCAGGAGTTGACAGTTTCAAATTTCAACCGATTGAGATAGTAAAAAACTTTAAAAAATAAGTTTCTGCAAAATTTTAGAGGAAATTAATCATTAGAACTAGAAAATAAATTTCCAAATTTAGCAACTGCTCCGAGGAATTTTATTTGCCTCACTGAAACGATAGTTTGTGCGAACGTTCTTTCAGTAAGGTGAAACTGATAAAATTATATCTGCAATCCTCGTTAGGGGGAAAAACGACTAGGGAATATCTCTACTGTACACTGAAAATAGAAATTGAATCAAGATGAGATCATCGATTTAACCTTGGGATGTAATATTATAAATTCCTTTTCTTTTTTATATAACATATAAGTATAAAGTTGTTAGTTTTTAATTTTGTAAGTTATGAATTCATCCTGTATATATGTTATAAAGAGAACTGATTTTTTATACATTTGGTGGTAGGATCAAGCCAATTGTTTGCCTTAAGCGCTAACGGACCTAGTTATGGCCCTGGGAATAGTACTCAAAAGACCAAATTTTTAGGGCAGTCGATGGAATAAATAGCATATGCTAACTGAATCTTATTTCTTAGAAAAGAGGAATCTACAGAAAATATTCCTTTTTTCTCTGCTTTTTTCGCGTCTGGATATTTTAACTTAGTTATATTTAACTTAGTTAGTTTTTAATATGTGCTTCTTCACTTATTTTATTATTTAAAAAGATATTGATTCATATTATACTTAATTATTTTAAAGGGAATTCTTACTTACAATTTTTCAAAATTATTAACTAAAAAATCCATACAGATTCGTAATAAAATGTAAAATGTAAATCATGTGCTACGCCGTTGCTTAGGCGCTACTGAGCCAATCCCCTTTACTTTAAATATTATTTTTACTCATTTAATTCTTAATAATATATTTTAATTTAATTGACTTTAAATCCATAAGGTTACCCAGGTTCAACCCTATCGGCTCAGGCTAATTAATTTCATTAAGACATCAAAAGGAATTTAGATTAAAAAAAAGAATTTATTCACTATTTACATATGTACACAAAATTTTACTACAATTGTCACTGCTTTTTAAAAAATAGTAAAAATAGAACTTACCCCACTGCAGAGGAAAAACCATCTTGATTCTAGTTAAAATAATCTCGGTTACTAACCAGCTGAATAATAAAAGGCCGCTGAAAATTTTACAGCGAAAAATAAACAAAACAAATTCTCTTTTCTATATCACTATCTCCATTCTATCTAATATATTTTTTCTCTCCTCTTTTCCCCGTATATATCCTTTACCCTTTTTCCTTAGCCCCTCCTTTAGTTCCGTCCCATTTGGGAAAATAGCCACTCTTGAAAATTCAGGTGGTCAGTTCTCAAATTCTGATTTTTCATTGGATTAGTACCCCCACGCTCGTATTTATTTATTTATTTATTTGCATTTTTATATTTATATATTTTTCTAAACTCCCTTCTCGAAAACATACCCATCTTGAAAACGTGCTCTTTTTTATCTCCCCCCTTTTTTTTCCTTCTCGATATCTTTGTATACTGACCCTTTTATGCATTGAAGGGGTATAGGGAGTTATTCGTAGACGCGGCTCCTTTTATGATTTTCCGAAAATACTTTCTCATTCTTAAATCTATAAGTGCGGTATCTTTGTACCTATTACACCTGGCTTAAATTCCGTTCCGTTCAAATCGTGTTTTTCAAAAGCTCGCGGTTTTGCGTAAGTTTTACGAGCCGGTCTTCTTTTGAAGACCACAATTTTATATAATTCGGACCTTAGACTGTCCTTTCTTTAATTTCATAATACCTAGCTACTAACTTCTATTTCTAAGAATGTGCGAGGCATGAGCGTTTCTTATAATACTTTTTCTTTTTCTCTACCAGGTGTGGCGGACTTACACATATGCCGCATTTTCCTTCTTTTTTGGATAAAGCCTTAAATTTCTAAACGGGGTTTGTGAATAACATTGTAGAAAGTCATTGTAAAATTTAGCCTTATACCTTATAGGTGTGGCGTGACTACACCATAAGGCGCATACCACATATTTGCGAAGAAAACCTTAAAATATGAAAGGGGTTTTCCAGCACATAGTGTATAATTTTATTCCTAATTGTATTGTCTGTCCTTTTATTAAATAGTATTATTAGCAATTGAAA
Organism: Pardosa pseudoannulata; assembly: GCA_032207245.1. Taxonomy (NCBI): domain Eukaryota; kingdom Metazoa; phylum Arthropoda; class Arachnida; order Araneae; family Lycosidae; genus Pardosa; species Pardosa pseudoannulata. The sequence goes on from CM063501.1 coordinate 166,435,860, forward strand.
AGAAAATCTTGTAAAAATTTAAGATTATCACATATGATCCATGAACAAAGAAATAAGAAAGCAGAAATAGTTCAGTTTACGAGTGCATGTCATTAATTTTTTAATAAGATATTCATCTTAATGAACCTAAAAGTATATATCCTGTATAAGTATTTTAATTTTTTAATGCTATAGTTATGTGGAACAGTCATATAAATACAATAGCAAACTTGTATGAATTGGACTAAATTCTCAATCTGCTGGAAATTTGCATTGGTACGGAGCATCCAAATATTGATTGGGGGGAAGCCAAATACAATCTTGCAGGCAGATGGTTAATAGCCCAGAACCGACTCTTTCTCTAATATTATATTTGGAATGTAAAACAATAACATCATATTCAGGTTTTATTGTGAATGATCTGCAATGCATGATAAAATTTCGAATCTATGCTCTCATAAAAGGCCCCATTTGGACGCCGATTCGGCTTCGTGCCACGTTATAATTCCTGAAATTTATTTATGATCATCCATTTACATCATCACGTATTCATTATGCGCCATTGTTTGCAACAAATATGTGTTTGTACCCCGGGTTTTATCGAGATTTTTTTTCTTTTCTCTTTTGATAAAAGATCGGGGGGAAAAATAAATAAAATAACGCAACATAAATAACGGATCGCGATCACGTACTTTATCTGTTGAAACTTCGTGATCATTGAATGATTGCCGAGTTGGCATTTAATAACGTAATTTTTCTTAATGCGTTTGGCAGCACGCATGCATGCTTAATGATTTCATTTCGCCCGAACCTTGGCCGTGGTTCAGCGACGGCAGTGCAAGTCATTGATCACTCTGATGGGATCTTATTAATACCTCTGAAATTAAACATTACGCGAAAAAGAGAGGCGAAATACGCCGCCGATATTTGCCCTACTCGTGACTCGGAGTTACGCCGTAATTGTTTCGCTCTGCAGTCCTGTCACATTGACGGCGGTATCTTCCGCTTCCTGCAGGAACTGCCTCACAAGTATGACAGTTGGAGCGGTGTTCCGACTACGTCTTAGCTAACTGTCGGATCGTGATACTACGCATAGGAACAACAAATTATCCGATTGTCTATCTCGATATTTTTCTTCATTTGTTATCTAATACTGTTTATTAGGCAATCTCGTTTTCTCCGTCAGCTGTGGGAAGATTTTAGATCGAAGAACACTACGCAGGGAGGGATTGCAGCATAGATCAGTGAGAGAAATATCTAGACCCGGTGTGAAGATCGCCGAGTTGTTTTATAAACTCTCATCCAAACAGTAGATTTATTTAATCAACATCGAGATTTATTTCAAGACAGAACACAAACTACTACCAGACAACTAAATATACAAATATCCCAATTTACACTAAACAATTCTACTAATTCAATTCCTATCCTAAGAGCCTAGCTTACACGTCCGGAATCTACCATCACCTCCGTAGTCCTCACAAATCCATTTTTTTTTTCTATAGATGGTGTTCTATGGCCGATCACGATTGCCTGTCCCTACACCCGGATTTTATCAATTGAAGGAATAAGGGACTTTAGATCGGAGAGCACTTTGCAGGGGCGGATCATCGATCCCATAGACATTTTTTTTAACAACTGTGGAAAATCTCTGGAAGAAGGGTTTTTAGATCGGAACACGCGGCTAGATCACTGCATAGACCGGGGTTTTTTTCTCCTCAACTGTGGGGAGAAGAGACTTAAGATCAAAGAGCACAATACAGGAGCGGATCATCGCAGAGACCATGTTTTTACCATCCAACCATCTCCAACTGTGGGAAGAAGGGACTTTAGGTCAAGAAACACTACGCATGTACAGACCGTTACATAGACCCGTTTTTGGTTTTTTTTTTCCCTTAACTGTAGGAAGAAGGGAATTTTGATCAGAAATTACTATGCAGGGCTGGATCATCACAGAGACGTATGAGATAACTATCTAGGCCCTGTTTTTTAAAGACCTTGTCAAACTGCTATTTTCAAAAGATCTATAAAGTACAAAAAAAAATAGTATCAATATTTCCAAATATAAAAATATTGTTGTGAATACATTTAACTTTGTCAAATGCATCTGGTGAAATATCATTATAAGTAAACACCACTAGTTCCTAGAGTCCTCGTTTAAGGAAGCATAAACAATAGTTTGTAGAATTTTCATGTTTTCTCGGAACGATTTTTCCGTTTTACCGAAGGTAGATAGTTATCCTATTAAGAATATCTTTAATTTTCGAGTATCTGTTATTATTTATAATTTTTCCATTTGGCTCGACAGTATTTTTCGATCTCTCACACAAATTTACTTTTTCGGCAAGTGCAAAAGATGAAATCAGGACAAATAGTTATATATATATATATATATATATATATATATTATAAAGCTTCACATCACGTTATTGTGTTTACTTGCGATACCAAACAAATCTTTCACCAAGAATTTTTTTTAAATATATAAATTGCATTCTATAATTTCAAATGCAAGCTAGCTGTTAACCCGTAATATTCAAAGTTATTTAAATTCCATACTTTTTAACTTTGTGCAGTCCATAATAATTTAGTTTTAATGTATTCATGAGTATACTAGACAGAAATGTCTCGACATTAATGAGCTGAAACGTAATAAGCGACCACTCTTTTGCAACGTAATTTTGCCGCAAAACTATGAAATCTTGTTATAACTAACTTGGAGCAAGCGAAAATTCCCATCATTGCATGAGAGTTAAGGTAATGAGAGCATGCGCAAACGTTTCCCGGCCAAAGACAAGAATGACAACATGGCAGACACGCCATTCCGCAAGCTGCTATGGATCTTTTAAAAGGCATTTATTATTTTAATTATTCAAGTGTGGTTATTTTTTAAAGTAGCATTTCTCTATAATTTGCAACTATCTAAAATTTCTAATAAATTAAATAGATGTGTTAATTCTATTAATTCATTAAGCAAGGTTTTCGTTTTCATGCACGTGTATTGTAATTTGCATGACAAGTTTGCTGCAAGTTTGATAAGACAAGTTTGCGGCAAACTTGCACGACAAGTGTACTGTAACTTGCATGACAAGTTTGCTGCAAGTTGGAGGTATGGTGACTTCGAAGTTTGCGTAGACTTGCTGCAGTCTTGTTTCATACTTGCAGACTTGTCATGCTGAACTTGCTGCAAGTTTGCAGACTTGCAAAGCAAGACTGCTGCAAGTTTGCTACAAACTGAATTTGCTATCTGGGAATGGGTTGGTTGGTTTCGAGCGCTACGGTCTACCCTTTTGCTACACAAGTGAGGAGACCGGGATCTATTGCTTAAAGTTGATTCCGAACGGCTACGAACATCCATGCCAGTAGTGGAATTTGAACCCATGAACTCCGGTACCACAGAGAAGAGCTCTACCCTTTCGATCCTCATTCAGCCGACAGCTTGTAAAAGGAGGATAAAGAAAGATTCCTGTTGAGTGAAAGATCCTCTATTACAGACAGTACGCAAAACAATTAGCCAAAAAGAGGTTGGCAGTCGTCAGGAATGAACAATTTATATTAGGGAATATTTAATATTTTAAAATTACTAACGGGTTAGTTTTTTATATTATAATTCTCCGCATTGTTCAGCAATAACAACTGTAATTTCCAACTGTTTGCATTCCTTACTGTATTTCAAATTAAAATTACATTCTTATCTTTCCATTGCTTTATATTTTCTTTTGTACGCACTGTTGCTATCTTTTGGATACAATCTGCTCTCTTTAATGAATCCACGTGTTACTTCCTCTAATGGTTAAAATGTGTATGTCCAGAGAAGTGTTTTTTGAAGTTTTGTATTGAATAGGCACTTCATGGCAGGAGCATTTACACTGGGTTTGATTGAATCATTAATATTCGGCAATAACAGTTTCGAATAATGTTACATTCTCCGTTTATTGTATGCCAACGAACCCTGCTGGATTAACCGATGAGTGAAATTGCACTGCATACATAAACTTCTGTCCGCACAAAGCGCCTGCATTCTGCGCCTTGGCGATAGAGTAGCGAATCCAGGACCTTTCTCTCTGTTTATTAAGCAAATAAATCATGTTTCATTCCTCGCAGAGAAATAGGTGGTCACGCATAACTCGCACCCGTCTTCAGCAGAGGTCGGGCATTCTGAAAGCAAACAGTTTACCTTTACCCTGCCGAGGCAGACGAAATATTGATTAAGCACTGAGTGCTCCGAACAACAGTAGCTAATATGGGGCCGTGCATAGAAAATGCATCACTTATTCCGCATGAAAATTTTGCAGGATATGAAATACACTTCATAAATCAGAGTCAAGACGTTCATTTAAATGTAAACATATTATTCTTTCTGCTTACTAGGATATTCTTTTACTTTCTCTAATGCGAATGAAAGAAAAAGATTTGTCGCAACGAGGGGAACAAGGGCAATAGGGGTTCAGGGGATATGTATCCCACCTAGTAACATTTTCAATGTATGCACTGCAGGAATTTTTTTTAATATTATTACAATTTTTGTACATTAATAGTTTTCTTGAAATATTGAAAAATGATTTTCAACCATGAAAAGAGAAAAAACCTTTCTTTGCAATGGAACTAGTCACAATATGTTAACAAATTTAGAATTACTTTCGATGCATATAGGCATGACTATAAAAGCAGATGAAGGTTTGGAAAAAGCAGGAAATGGAAGAAAAAGGTTTGTCACAACGACGAGAACAAGGACTACAGGGGTTCAGGGGATATGTATCCCCCCTCATAACATTTTCAATGTATGAATTCCAGGAATTTTTTAAGATTGTTACAATTTTTGTACATTAATAGTTTTCTTGAAAATATTGAAAGATAGTTTTCAACCATGAAAAGAGAAAAAGCGTTTCTTTGCTATAAAACTAGTCACAATAGGTTAACAAATTGAGCATTACTTTCGGTGCATATAGGCATGACTATAAAGGCAGATGAAGGTTTGGAAAAGCTGCCTTAAAAGGTAGAAGAAATAATTTACTACTAAAAAACAGTTTATAAATTACTGATTTTGCCATTCAGATTTCGAATTTTGTTGTCGTACAAAGTATGTAATTTTGTAACAGAAAAATAAAAGGATATGCCATACGTTCTTTTTTCAATATTTTATTCTCAATATTTTTATTTTCCTAGTTATGAATAAAATTACTTTAGTTATAATTCATCGGAAAAAAATGGAGTGTAAATTTAATAGGATCCAATATTTACGAAGCAACTTTAAACCTGGTTAAAACTTTGAGCTTAAAATGAAAAACATTATGTGAATGCAAATATATATATTTTTCAATTAACGATGAAAGTACATAAGCTTTGTTGATTTGTTGATGACGTATTTATGCATGTATGCGAAAGTACAGATGAATGTATAGGGCTTGATTATATATGTATGTATGTAGTTTATGTATGTGTTATGGATATTTTTTTAATAAACTGAAATTAGACCGTATTTTAAATTAAGAGTTTGTACCCTCCCCGAAACTAATTCCAACTACCCCACTGTGTCTTAGTCAAATAATTCAATTTCAACATTTTGAAAAATATTGACATTCACTGAAATCCGACACAAATTCTGCAGTTATAAATGCTTGTTTGTTCTGTAAGGAGGTACCTTAAACCAGCGGTTTCCAAACTGGGAGGCTCGACTTTCTAGGGATGTGAGAAACTATTGAAAGGGGATGCACCCAGGTCACGTCTTATTTATCCCTCAATTTTATTGACATTTTTAACATCATACTTACTTGAAACTGGTTTTTCAGCAGAAGCTGTTTTGAAGATGAAATATGGATATGTGAAGTGATTGATAATGAACTACGGTACATCGGGATCTACAATGATACAGCGGTTTGAGAAAATGTACGCTGAAAATCAAGTCTATATATCACATTATAAAAATATAATTATGCTTTATTAATTTTAACATGAATTCTAGTTTTTGAACTTTTGTAGAGGATTGTTTCTCTTCCGTTTAAAATAATTATTACTTATATTTATTATTATTGTATGTGGGACACGTACGTTTTCTGACGATTGATACTTTAGCGCGGGTCACATACTAGTACAGGTTAGTGCAACGGCATGGTTTGTTTGTGGGTACAAAAATAACGGTATATGTAGGAAAACGAAGTCGAATGTTCTTGTCTGCTACATAGATTCTGGAAAAATTTAGACAAAAACTAGTTTTTACATTAGTCCATGCTGAACCACAGAACGGGAAAGTTTATTAAAAAAAGAATTTAGATTTAAAATTAACGCTCGCTTTATCCTTGCGAAAATTATATATGTGTGTATATATATATATATATATATATATATATATATATATATATATATATATATTTGTTTTTATATTTCAATATAAAATATGAAAAGTTGGTTAAAAAATTAAATAATTTTCGATCTATTGACATTCAACTGAATAACTAAATTTACGCGCAAAACGCCCGTTCCCGGTACAATTCCACAAATTACCCGCACACAATCTGTTAATATACATTAATACATAATATGGTTTGTTGTTCTCTATCCCATTAAATATATTACAATATCAGGTGAGTATTTCTGAAATTAAATTGTCACGAAAGTTGAGGGAGGCACAAAAATTTTTTTTTATAAAAATGGGGTGACACATGCACAAAAAGATTGGAACCACTGTTTTAACCCTTTTGTATCAACTTTTTGTCGAATCTGCAACATTATGATTTTAAATGACTTGACTAAATTTTATTTATAATGTTAGAAATGTTCAAAAAAATTTATACTCACCCATTAAAAATAAATTACTTTTAATGTACAGTCTCCCAAAAAAATTTCTTCCGAATATCTCGATGGTTATATCCCCCCTCCAATTTATAATACATAATATAATAATCGATATATCCAGAAAAGTATTCTATGACGTTTCAATAACGTCTTCTGATGTTTTATTAAAACATTACTTCTATGTGAACAATTATTTTACATATCCTTTGGTCCGCTAGAAAACTTTAAAATACCAGTGCTAACTTTAAAATTAATTTTAAAAGGGAAAATCTTTTCTGGATATATCGATTATTATAATGTATATTATAAATTGGAGGGATATAACCGTTGAGATATTCGGAAATTTTTTGGGGAAGACTGTAGGTATAAACGTAAAAATCTTTTCATAGTGATAAATAAGAAGTAGCAGCGTAGATAAGAGAAGCTCGGAGAAGAAAATTTAGAATGAAATGCTTCTATTCGTATGCACTAAAAAGTAAACAAAAAGTGTTCCCATGCATAGTCCACCAGTATTAAAATATCTTTTTCCCATTTCTCTTTTTAATTTTAAAGCAAATGTTAGTTCTATATTCCGAAAAAACAATAATTTTTTTCCTGTTTTACTCTTAACATGTTTCTTGTTCAGAACTATTTTGTCGTTGCTAAACAGGTCACGCAACTGACAAAAAACATCAGTGTATCATTTTTGTAAACAGGAGGGGACTTGATAATTTCATTTGTCCTCGGATGCTGAAAACATGAGCTCCTTTTCTGATAAAGCCAGAGGATATAAATATATTTCCTTGACACTTTGGAAATGAAATTTTTTTCTATCAAATAAAGGAATTTCAGAAACGAATATTAGTTAAAGTGCACCTTTTTAACTCTTTGTATAACCATGTTGCAACAGGGTGTTTTCTATCCGGTAGGTAAAAGAGGCGGGGGCGGTTGCTCAAGGCGGCCAAATTTAAGAGATGCAAAACCACCTGAATTAGAGCACAAAGTGAAAAATAAAACCAACCGCAAAAATGTTTCAATTACTTCAATTTAAAAAGTAAATAAGTAGGAAAAAAGTGAGGGTTTTTACTTTGTAAGGTGGCATTTTGAGTTTGCCTGTGGCGGCAAATGTTTTCAGGATTACGACATACTTAAAAATTAATGTCATTTACACGGCGGCAAAATTTAAGACAGGCGAAACTGCATCAATCTGAGCACAGAGCAAATAAAACTAATTACAAAATTATATTTCGATTACTGGAATTGAGAAATTAAATAAGTAGTAAAGTAGTAGTTATTTTTATTTTTTTAAGTTTTTTTAACTTCGTGGGGCGGAATTTTGGGTTTGCTTACGGCAGCGATAACTTTAGGGTCAACCCTGGTTGCAAATCTACAACATACCCAAAAAGTAATGTAATTTACATATTGAGCTTTAAAAGACTGTTTTTTCGAATGTTGATGGTTGCAACGCTGAAATTACCACAATTTGTTCATACTATTCCTATTAAGTGATGATATTAATTTTACTATCCTACTTATGACTTCAAATATAAAATCTTATTTGTGTTTAAAAAAAAATGTGGAGAAGTTGATTTATATCAAAAATAGGTCTTGTATTCTTTACGCAGAGATAATTTTTGAGGACAGTAATTTGGAATATTTATAAGATATATATATCGTTTCGTTTGTAGAAAATAAACTTTTTCTACCAGTAGTTTTTCATTTTTAACTTTTAAATTTTTAAATCATTTTTTTACCTTTTTAAATAATGTATTTTAATTTTTAGAAAATCTTTTTAAATAAATTTTTAAAATATTAAATTATTTACTTTAACATTTTTTTAAATTTACACACACACACACACACACACATATATATATATATATATATATATATATATATATATATATATATATATATATATAATATATATGTATATAATATATATATATAATATATATATAATATATATATATATATATATATATATATATATAATATATACATAATATATATATAATATATATATGTCAGGATTTAAAATGTAGATTAATTTTAAGAGATTTTAATTAGGGATTCTTTTACTAGTGTTTACAGAGTGACGCGGCGTGAGGAGTTAGCCACATAAATACGGCTCACGCGCAGTGATCTGAGCAGAGAGCAGTATGCACATTCCACGGACAGAGCTGTGGCCACCCGATGCAGCTAAGCCTGCCTTTGTTAGAAGTTGGGAGCCAATGTATGACGCCATTGAACTTGATTGTCGAGTAGTGTGGTTTGAGATGTAAATAAAGATATGAAACTGATGTCAGAACTCTAGTGTCGTTTGTGGAACGTGATATATATATATATATATATATATATATATATATATATATATATATATATATATATATATATATATATATATATATATATATATATATATATATATACATACATATATAATTAATTAATAAAAAAACTTAATTTACTTTAAGAAGTTTAATTAATCTAAAATTTTAAATTGCATTTCTTTATTGCCTTTTTATTTGCAATTTAGATACAAAGGGTTAAGTTACAAACTCATTGAATTAGCTTTAACATTTGAATTTTTATAACAAATAATTTTTATGGGTATTATTCAAAAAAGAAAGCTATGGTTTATTAAATAATGAACAAATGACTTAATGATTTATTTTTTTATCATTTCTATATAAGGCGATTAATTGACAATATCATACAAAACTATAATGATTTCAAAAATGTTGTAATTATAGGTATATCAGGTTATGTGGAATCCGTTATTTCTCCCTAATTTAAATGTAGCTTGTAATGGGATTAAAGTTCCCTAACTCTGACATGAAGTATAACACAGAATGCGGGAAAGTCAAAGAGAAATAACACATCCATTTTTAAAGGTATAGCAAGTAATACAGCCACTTTATTGCAGCCTAATTCAAATGTGGCTGTAATGGTTAAATGAGTCCCATGAACTCTAGCATCCCCCATATAAAACTTATCTGTCCGTCTGTCCTCGAGCCGAACGATGGCCGAATGGTTAGGGTGCTGGCCATCGGAACCGGAGTTCGTGGGTTCGAATCCCACTATGGCATGGATGTTCGTAGCCATTCGGAATCGGCTTTAAGCAGTATGTCCCGGTCTCATTAGCCCCCGTGTTGCAAAATGTAGAACGTAGCGCTCCAAAACCAAACCGTCTGTCCTCGAATTTCTGAAAAGGTTGGGTCTGGAATGGATGAGGCATCCACATTTGATTCTTGATGAGTTAAGGTTAGAAAAATTGAAAGTTAGTAAAGTTTATCTTCTTCTAAACTATAAATCAGATTCTAAAATAAATTGATATAATTATGCCTCATATCACAGTAAAAAATACTGTCGTCTTTAAAACGTTCGAAATCCACACCTTCCACCCTTTTCAAGCGTTTAATGCCATTATTTAAAGCCCTATTTTCCCCGGTAAAGAGCAGGCGATTAAATTTATCAATTTATCACATAATAAATAGATAAGAATCACATTTTTTTTCTAGCATTACGACGTCATTTCTTTAATCATCTTTAATCATTTCTTATTTTGAATTATTTAAATATGGTATGCATTATTTTCATAAGTTTTATCACTGAACTTAAATATTACGTAAATAATTTTCTGTCATATTTGGCATAAATAATAGATTAGGTACATATGGGCTAATTTTTAATTTAATCATCAATTATTTTTGTTTGCAATGAAATTTCTCAGTCTAAAAACAAACCATTTTTCTTATCTGCCTCATAGGGTACTTTAAAATTCTGGAAAATTAAAAATCCCGTTATATGACGGGCTATATGCTAGTGGTAAAATGGTTCCCGAACTCTAGTATACATCATATTAGAAAATACTGGAAAATCGAGGAAAAAACACTCCCAATTTCTTTATATTAAGAATTTAAACAGGATTCATGCTACGGGGATAAATTATGGATAAATAGTTTCCAGTGTGTTTTATGAGCAACGAATAATTTCTGACTCGAGGCTTGATTTAATAATATTTATTTTCAAAAATCTTTAACGATCGAACTAATGTGCTACGGTAGATAACTTACAAAAATGCTGAATTTACTAGAAAAGGTCATATTTTTTAATATTTTCTTACAACAATAAAACTACACTACGCTTTCTTTTGTTATTTCTGTTCAATTTGAGATATAAAAAACACGAAATTTTAATAGGATTTTTTCTTACTAAAGTAACATATAAAACTTTTTTTATTATAAAGAAAGCTTTTAGATTTATACATTATTCATGCTATTTATTACTCATTTGGATAAATATAAAACTCGTGCACTCCACAAAACCGTCAATTTTAAAAGTCATAAAAACATGATCATTATTTTCACTTGTGTTTTATGATAATAGAAATGCACGAGTCGCTTTGAGCAGGTGTTTCTTTGCTTTCTAACTATGGGACAAAGTATTGGCTGTCATACATTTAGCTTGCCAAAAGTGAATAATATTTTGAAGAAAACTAATTCACATTCTAATACATTTTACCACGAAAACAAAAATAATTTTATATTTATTTGCATGTATACAGCATAAAAAGTGATCTAGCCGGTATTACATTTAGATAAAAGTGATAGGTATAGGATAGAACAATGTATGCGTAAAAGTGTCTGTATATTTTCAACATTATGGGTGCAACGTAAAATACAAGTACGTTGCTCTAATGTTTTTTTCACTTGTGATGCCACATACAGGTGTTAAAAACCTGCAATCAGAGCCTTCGCTCTAGGTGTTAAGTATAGATTAACTCTCACTGTACAACATTCCATTCACCTCGACTCGCTATCAGTACCTTTGTTAAAAGGATCTTCTCGGAAAATTAGTATCTCTGGAACTGTTTATCGCATCCTTTGAAGGCATCGATTTAATGGTGAGTGGCATTATCTGAGACGAATCGAAGAGAAACTGAAAACCTAAATGTATTTTTTCTCACACTTGATGGTTATGCATGACCGACAAACACTGATATGGGCGAAAACGGATCCATGCTACACTTCACATGCCGTAAAGAGAGCTTAAATTGCGTTGTCAGACGTCGCTGAAGACATCATTTTTCGGAAGGCCTTTCATTTCGAACCTTGCCTCCCAACCACTGCCATTTTAAACAAGCGGGAAAGCTATATTTGTTTTGCCTTTGACATTTCTTGCGGTGGTTTCTTTTTGTTACTACCCAGCCGTTTTACAAGCTGCTGGTTGGAAGAAAACTTTTTTTTTCTTATTTCTTTTATTTTTTCCTTTTTCTCGACCGGAGAAGAAAGAGTTGAAAGCAAATTACGGCTGTACGAACAGTTCTTTGGAAGTTAAGTGCATCCTTTCGCTGTTCAGGACAAGTACCGCTTAATAGAGTTTCCAGATGAGGTCAAATCGTCTTTCGAGAAAAGTTCAGCGGTGGAACGCCGATGTGTCGATAGGTAGATAAAAAGGGCCCTAATTGCGTCACTTTGCGAGGGAGGAATTTTCGAACAGTTCCTTTCCAGATCAGGCATCGGTATTCAGCCAAAAAACCCTCTTTCAAGAGTCGTCCGCAGGGTTAACCTTATTTTCCTCTTAGTTCCTTGATTTTTATCTCTGCAAAGTTAAATCGCGTGTTGTCGCTAAACAACATTGTACATTACTCGTTGTTCGCTAAATATGAAGTTTGTTATAAAGTACAGGGGAAGTTCATGACAGTTCAAAGCTACCGATACTATGCATAAGTTAGAGGGAAATGGATTTAGGTGGAAAAAAAGCTTTAAAACTCTTTAAATCTTGTAGAGGTTTAAATTCTGTGTCCCTTAGTTAGCATATTTGATTAATCTTAATCTTCAGTTCTTAAACAAGCAGATTAAGTCTTATTTGTAAAGTTTTCTTGTTTAATACATACATATATAGTATAAGTAGATAAATAAATATTTAGATGTAAACTATTTATTTGCCTACACCAATGTCTAAATATTAAGTGTAATCAAGGAAATAACTGTGGGAAAAAAAGAAAAGATAATAACAAAAAGTAATAGCAAATATAACCCTTAAAATGGGGTTCTAAAAATAAGAACATACCCAATTTTTTAATGATTCATTATATATCATCTTATCCGAAAAAATAAAATCAGACTGGTTGGTTGGCTTATAAAAAAAATCTCAGCCATTTTCAACGATATATGCGTTCATCAATAATTATAGTAGTCAGGTGCTATTATTTCCCACAGGTTATATTTCGGAAATGAAGAATTGTGAAAATATTGGAATCTAGTAATGATATAAAACACAGATATTAAGGACTGTGCCCCAATGATTAACCGTTGTCTTTGACAATTATCTCAAAACACTAGAGATGTAGAAAGAATCAAATGACTAATGGACCGATTACATTCAATAACTAACGTTAAGACCAAAACCTGACAGTGACTACAAAGCATCATGAAACTATTTTGTATATGTAACAGCTACTAACTACGAATAGAATACTTGGTGTAGTAGACTGCGTTAAGTATCCCTAACCTCACATCTGCACATAGGCTGAATTATGAGTTACAGAAGAATGATGCACAACCTGAACACGCTGGCACTTGAATCAGATAATGTTTAGTCTATGTAATGTATACAAAATGGTTTTCGTTGTATAGCTGTATGATGGGAACTAGTAAGACAGTAGATGGGACCAGTAAAACTCTCTGGTGTAACAAAAAAAGGTATCTTTTTAGCAGAGATTCAGAAACGATGTTCTAGGAATCATGTTTAATCCTAACGAACTGATTATGAAACTTCTATTACAGTTTGAAAATAGAGGAAAACATCCCTGAAATTTATTTTTTCTATTTTTTGGTTCAGTGCAGTAGGATTTGAATTCTTATTACTGGACATTCCCTTCAGTCATTACAATAGAACGCTTTCGTTGAGTCCGAAGACCAAAAGCACTGCAAAATTGGTCTATAAACTTTGCTTTGAATTATCCTTTTCCTTTACATCATTTCAAAGGAGAATAGCTTATTAATCCCACTTTTATCTCTACTTGCTTACGTATTAAGTCTTTAGGTCCAACAAGTTGATTCTACATGTAATAGCTATTATACGGGGATATATTTTTGGGTGTCTGTGATATTCAACTCTGTTCAAATCTGTCCATTCTAAATCATGTTCTGTAATTTCAGGCAAACATGATCCGTACAAGACTGTATCATCTCTTTACTACGTGTTTTGTTGACCCCAGTATTCTCGGGTTAATATATTAAATGAATTTATAACATTACTTTTGCTTCGAATGGTAAACAAATAGTCCAATAGCACAAGCAAATTTTTACGATGGCAATTTATTTCTACGAATTATAAATTGCTATTAGTAGAGTGAATTATTCGCAATAAACATCATTAAAACTAGCTTTGAACATGCAGTATAATGAATATTTTATTTATGTTATCTAAAAGCTACTTATCAGATACTTAGTGGGTTACGGAAATCTTTTCGTATTCAAGACAGTTTAAATTAAAGTGGTAGGTTTCCGTGACTCTTAGTGAGACCCTTCTCCCTACTTAGCGAATGAATAAGCCGTTAGCGACGATTTACAGAAAGCACGAACGGTCACGCGATACTAACGAGACAGGAATAAAAACATGTAAAGCACGCGTTTGTGACGAGTGTTTTATTTCCATGCCCCACAACAGCTTAACGCACGCGTTTAGCAGTCGCCTACATCACCGCTTCCAGCGATCAATTTTGACATTTTCATACGCGTCTATTCCTGTATCTTACTTCGGCTGTTCCCCCTCTATATCTTTTATTCAGTTTCCTCCTTTAATCACTTCGGGGGTTTAACGTATATGATACCTCGACAAGGAAAGTTGTCCAGCTTGTAATTACAATATGCACAATAAACAAAATGCAAGAATTTTAGTAATAAAGAAATTTCAATATAACCCCACTCTTTTCTTTAAAAAAAAATCTTTGAATGATATTTAATCTAGTTTCCCCATTTTGTTCCCGAAAGCTATAATTATTTTTACATGCCATATTTGGAACTGTATAAAATATAATGAGATTTTACAATGAACCGAATTTACAAAGCCACTTTGGTATGTAGCTGTCCGCGGGTTCTAGTTCTGCAATATGGTTTGTAAATGTTCCTTGTGACTTTACAATATTCTATGGTCATAGATAGAAATATATTTACTCACTTTCTGCAAGAGTGTCTTACTGTTTTTTTTTAAATAATTTTTTTTTAATGTTTCTCTCGACTTTGGAACAGTGAAACTCAGTAGCTCATTTTGCAAAGGCACCGATCTCATAAGATTTTGGGTTTGGCGCTCAAAACAGCCAAAAATCCAACGTATTCAATAATTGCGACTAGAATATGTAAAATAGGTTCATGGTCGCTATGTCTTTTAAGTACAAATAATACCTCTAGAAGTGACAGATCAAGCCTTGAGGTCTGCCAATTGGTCTTTGCTTCTAAATTAGCAGGGAGCAGGAGTTGATGTTACTCGCAGCATTTTTTAAGCTACACATACTCCCCGGGTGTTGCTAAATGAGTAACATCTTCACAGCCATGTTTTTCATAAAGATATATGTCTGAATTGCCAGATGCATTAGAAAAAATCTTTAGAATAGTTTCGGAACGGTTATCTAATGAGAATTTCAGTACTTGAAAACAACATAATTTGTTTACAATTTCGATCGAATGATGCCCGAATGGATAGGACACGGCTCTTCGATAGCGGTATTTGTGGGTTCGAACCTACGGCTGGTATTTATGTTCGGTATCAGCAATAATAGGTAATCTCTCATTAGCCCTCAAGCAGCAAACAGTTGGTCAAAGAGCTCCAAATTAAAAAAACTGTTATCGATTTCTTAAATTGATTACTCAAGGTTTTGTTTTAAGTTACCAAGTTCTTGTCACATTTTTTCATTCAATTCATTTCGGATTAAAAAATATACTGACGCTTTTCAAATATAAAGTTGATTGGTTCTGACGATTGCATTGCTGCTTTGGGTTTGGTTTGGGAAGCTACGGTCTACACTTTTTGCAATACAAGGGCTAATATTGTATTGTTGGAGATTTAGATTCCTGAAATGAAAATTTCCTAAATTTCCCATATCAGTGGTTGAACATTACGCCTATGCCTTAAACTATTAAGGCATTTTCTTATATACTTACTGACAAAAGTCTGGGGGCAGGTGACAGACATTCTGTGTTCATGCAATGGTCACTATGTAAATTAAGTTTTTCTAAATAAGTACAACTTTTATTGATTTTGCAAACGTTTTGCCTTGGAATGATACATGAAATAATCCCCTAATGCTTACAAAATATTTTACAACGATTCATAACTTAAGAAGAACACAGTTAGTGTGTGCCGGAACTCTGCGTGAACGGTCAAAACATTTATGGTAATTGATTTTAATTAAAATTTAATATCTTCTTTTTATAAGTCTCATTAGTCCTCCTGTAGTAAAGTAGTAGACCACAGAGCTGCAAACTAAATCTTTTTCTAACTTCTTTGAACCTTGTCCTACATTCATCTTCCTTAAATGTCTCATCTTCGTTTCCCTCTTCTGCACGACAGATATGAGGATTTCTTTAATCGCTATTTCATGCTCCTTGATTCTCTATTAAGTCTCATAAATGAGGTATTGGGTTAATACGAGGTTTACTCTGAAATTTTTGAGATACACGCAGACGAGAATTTACAAAACAAAAGTAACAGTTTAATTTTAAAATACAAAGTATTTTAACACAGCAGAAGATATTTTACTAACTTACTTCAAGTTGTTTAGCGTAGAATAAATTTTAATTAGAGGAGAAAATGGAGTTGACGTGAGAACATTTTCGCGTTATGATTTTCTAGGATTTTAAAGCAGGATTAAATCAAGAAGAATGCTTTTAACAGTTGCAATTCGCATTTGGTGATGAATCTCCAGCTTGTGCTACTGTATTCAGATGGTTTAAAGAATTTAGCAAATGTCGCCATTTTCTTCAGGATGAAGAACACACAGGAAGGCCACTGTTGGCAGTAATCCCAGATAATGTGTCTGCCATGAATGTTAATGGATGATAAGCGCTGTACCTATCAAATTATACAGAAGGAGCTTAAAATTGGATCCTCATCCAAACACAAAATTATTAATGAAGAATTACATCTTAAAAAAGTAGTTTTCCGTTGGGTTCCCCATAATCTAACTGAGCCCTAAATGAGAGAACGTGTCAGAATCAATAAAGAAACTCTTAAATTGCTAAATAATGGTGGTAACAGTATCATTTCTAAAATTGTAATGGGTGAGGAAAAGTACATACCATTTTTTGACGTTCCAATACGTCAAGAAAGCAAAGTATGGATCTTTGAAGATGATCCCACTCCGGCAATGGTGAAAAGACAAAGCACACTGAAAAAAGTGATGTATGCCGTTTTCTTCAGAAGTGCAGGATTGGTCAAAGCCATCAAATTAGAAGGACAGATTATAGTAACAGCAAACTGGTATACCATTAAATATCTTCCACAAATTCTACAAGAAGTTAATGTTAGGGGACTCATTCTTCACCATGACAATGCATCTTCACATACAGCCGGATTAACAGTTGAGTTTATTAAACAAAAACAAAGTAAAGTGATAGAACATCCTCCGTATTCACCTAATCTAGCTATATGTGACTTTTGGTTATTCTTTAATCTAAAAAAAGAACTTACGTGGACGTCGTTTTCATCCAAAAGAAGAGATTGATGTGGCTATAAATGCATTTTTTCATCTATTCCGAGAAATGAATGGCTTGAGGCATTTAATCTGTAGAAAATTCGTCTACAAAAGTGCATTGATGCTGGAGGAAACTACTTTGAACACACCTAAAATTTTGTAAGTATAACTTTGAAAATCTAGTTGTATCTCAAAAATTTCACAGTGACCCTGGAATAGGAGAGAGTTTAATACATGGAAGAACAGACCTTAATTCGCAATGTACGTCATATGCACAAGATGTGTGTCCAGTTAAAAGAAGAAAATCTTTATTTATTCTACATTTGACCTGAGATTACTCTTCAGTGTATTTCAGTAATATTTTTTAATCTATATAAAGCAAGGTTCTTAGTACAATGTTTCCATTGAGGCCAAAATTAGAAAATTTACTTTCAACTAAAAATATTAGGCGAACAATGTTGGAATCGATACGGCAATGTATTAATGTACACGAATCCGTGGGCTCAAATCCAATTTCTGGTATGGATATTTGTAGCTATTTAGATACAGTAGGTTCCAATCTCATTATCCTTGTATTAGAAAAAATTTACCACAATACACCAAACCTAAATTATTACCCTTTTTTCCCCAAACCATATATCTCATATACGTATTTTTTGGTCATTCTTTTAGCTATGTTCACCTAAGAGATGAATAGCTTTTCCTCTGCAGTCTTGGCATGAAAGTAACTTTTTTTATTCTTAATTCTTCTCAAATTGTGATTAAATTCGTAATATTTCAAAGCTCTCGGCAACACTTTCAGCTATTTTGAGAGATTGGAGTTATTTTACAGATCGGATTACAAAACGGGATTCCCGATGTGACAGTGCAGATGGGCGGTCAGATCCTGGTTTAGATGTTATAGTTCCAGTTGATTTGTAGTTCATGACTATTTTAAGAATAATTCCTCCTATTAATAGTTTCACCATTGCAAAGAGGTTTTCCTCTTTTCAAAAAGATCTATGATGATATTCCTTTCAATAGTATGTGTCTCTCAACTTTAACCT
The DNA here is from genome assembly GCA_032207245.1 of Pardosa pseudoannulata. Classification (NCBI taxonomy): domain Eukaryota; kingdom Metazoa; phylum Arthropoda; class Arachnida; order Araneae; family Lycosidae; genus Pardosa; species Pardosa pseudoannulata. The sequence continues at coordinate 166,454,358 of CM063501.1, forward strand.
TCCATGGAACCACACAGGCATTCAAATCCTATTTCATCGTAATAGAAGCTTACATTTACTTAAATATCTATTTGGTGGAATTACCTTGAATTCGACATTTTAAGTGTACCCTGACATTTGGCAGAGCTGACTAACGGCTGATTTAATCCATTTCTTGTTTGTTTTTTCATGTAAAGGTGGTTTGTTATTATTTTTGCTGTTGTTCTTTGAAGCTTGAAGATTCAAGGAAAGGTTTGTTGATTTTCTCTCATTTAAAAAATTCAGTTTTTTCTCTCGTCTCCCTTGAATATTCCCTTGTAATAATGTCAGTTGTACAAATTCCAGACATATGACACCTATGCTTTTTGCATATCGTTTTCTTTCAAATATTGAGACACACCACATTTAAAAACTTTTAATGAAATTTCCACGTCAGTAAGCATAGTGTCCATAAATTGCCAAAATGACACAAAGTACAAAATCAGAGAACCTTTGCACTGTTTAAAGAGAAAGGACATTTCTGGCAATCGTGTCCAGTCAGAGGATAAAATAAAGCGATGGCTGTACAATAGGCTAAGCTAAATATGCTAGGTCCTCCAATGCATTTCTCTTTCTTTGAAGTAAAATTTCTACTGAAATCCAAAGTTTCATGCGTTTAACAATTTTGAAGGTAATTAGGTTATTTAGAAACTGTAAGATAATTTTGCATTTCCTTGCCGAGAATTCAGCTATTTCGTTTACTTCAATAATCGCAGCGACAACATAGTCATCTGCTTTTTTTTATTTAAGATCTTTTAGGAATCAAAGTTTTTGAAAAATACCCAAATCTTAATTACAGCCTTGGCGACACTGAATCTGAATCAGAGCTACTAACTTTTACTACTTAACTTCCTGTTTAATACTTATTCCACGTTATAACTGAAATTAAATTTTTAACGTATGGTTATAAATGATAGTGCCTTTAAGGTATGTAATGAATTTTGATGTAAGAACCCTATTCCAAATTTCATTCATATATCTCATTTTGTTTTGGATTCATTGTGACCACAGATTGACAGACAGACAGATAAACACACAGATATCACCATACGCATATACGTAAAAATATAAATTTATTCCAATATTTGGATGTTATATTAAAACATACTGCGATACATAATCAAAAGTGTTTTCATTTCTTAGATAGCGGTCAAAAATATCTCTATCAATACCAATTTCTACGTCAAATCTTTCGGAGAAAAAGTAAAAGAAATGAACTGGTGAATTATTTCTGAAACGATGTATTGAACGTAAACGAACTTAATATAAGCTGAAATTGGTGAAAGTTACATCTTTAAAAGTTAATGTCGACAGCATTCATTGACGGATGATTCAACCTTTGAACTTCAACTGCCAATTACTTGTTAGAAACGTGAAACTAAGTTTACGGTTCCAAAATGCCGGAAAATTCCTCACTTTCGAAAGTGCCCCTCCAAGGTCAAGCATGTTCAGGGGCAACAGGAAGCAACAACTCTCTCTCTCGTTTTATGGACAATCAATCTTGCAGATTTTTTTTATTCATTTTTTCCCTCTGATCTGCCCTAGGGACCTCTCAGAACCGAAGAAGGGGCCAAAATGGAAGGCTGGTGTCAACGACTTTGTTGATAACCGAGGCTTTCATCATCACAAAGTCCCATTCAAGCTGGAGTTCCGTTCCACCGATGCCTTAGGTGGAATGAGCGAACCTCTTACAGATGCAAGAGTGTAAAAAAAATTGGCGATAAAATTAAGTAGCGGTTTTTCTTTCGTTGGATATTAAATTTGATGATGTATGACGCGCAAACCCTGCTGTAGAGTGGAGGTTGCGTTATCACTAACTGCGAAAATTAGGAGATTATTATCGGATATACGAAACCGAACGTGATACCATTATCTTACTGATTAGTTGTTGGTTCGCACACAGAACACAGTTTTTCCCCCACTCTTCCGTGGTTGATTTATTGTCCTTTTCAAATGTCCGGCAGGTTTGCGAAATCAGAGCATACTACCTCTTTGTTTCGAAACGAAGCTTTACAAATGCAGTCAATTTTGGCGGTATATACAGCTATCAACAAGGACTTTCGAAATAACTGGATGACCTAAACCTGTGGTGCAAATGAGATTTTTCTATTTCTTTTGCATTTTTTATTACTTTCTAGTTTACGAAGTATGTATAGAGAATGCATTGTAATCATTAAAGTATTCAACCTCGAGATCATTAATGAATATCGATATTTCAGACCATCCTCGATCAGTAAGATGATTTTTGAAATTGAGTCTCTGTGTGAACATCAAAACTCTTATGACCGGACGAATATCCAATTCGTGAGTGCTGCGTTTCCGTACCGGCGAAAGTGAATTTCAATCTCGCTATGTTCGTGGTAGTAGCAGAGTTCCTGGTCTAATAAGACTTCGTGTCTTCGAATATTAATCCAAGAGAGCTATACCTTACCTAAAAACGAAGTAAATTCAATGGCTAATATTAGGAGGTTTTTACACTCAAGTTTCAGATAGGTGTCCAATTTTTGACGAACCTTTCAATCGAAAGATAGCCAGATTTGTCAGTATTATTGTCGCTTCTAGAAATTGTTACTGAAAATGCTACACTAGTACTTTACAAAGTCGTAATTTTTGGTTCATAAAACATACTTTTTACCCAGTGTTCAAAATTAAGAAAATTTGGCAAATTTTATGAAAAGAATTAACTGAGGTGTAAAACTACCTCTTCGAGACAAAGATACAAACTGATTCCCTATTGATTCCCTATACCTTCATATGGAGAGAGCAAGGGAGCTTCTATCTGGCCTCCAATGTCCGAGAAATTGACCATTATGGCAGAAGAGAATTGGTGGAATGATCAGAAGAACATGCATTATGTTGGATTGCCGCACACCTCTCTATGTTTTTAGAAGAGGCACCATAACTAATGTGAAGTAAAAGGATGGTATCATGGAAACTTACATTCGCTTTTTTAGGAGTGTAGTTAGACCTGATTTCCTTTTAATGGACGTCATCGCGCAGCAACAAAGAGCTTATCTGCTCCACATTTTTCTCAAAATTGTTCTCCAGATAAATTAACCAGCTGGATTGTCAGACCCAAGCTTATAGACTGTGCCTATAGAGCATACCTGAATTGCTCGAGTGAAAACAATCGCAACTCTCCCCCCCCAATATATATATATATATATATATATATATATATATATATATATATATATATATATATATATATATATATATATATAACGTCCTGAAAGCAACGTTGTTGAATGAGTGTGACCATGTGCTCCAGGAGTTAATAAACCACTTATTTCCAATACGAAATCCTATCTTGGAACATGCATATATGCTAGAGGTAATTATACTAACCCTCTACTATCTATTGCTTTAATTAAAAACGGTTTCATACCTTCCGACACCAACGCGTGTTATGTCCTATGGTGCGTATGTGAGATAACTGTTGAATTTTTTTTTTCTTTTAAAACATCTTATGCTCAAATCTCCAAATTTTTTCAAAATCTGACCAGTATTTCTAAAAACAATTGGCAGAATCTAAAACACTCTTAGTTTTTCGATAAGGCCGGCCTATCGATTTTTTTATTGTTAGTTCAAATTATTGTTCTAATCTTCCTACTCATGCAAGCAAAATTTAAAATCTGTATCTTCAGTATTTCGAAAGAAAAAATAGTCGTAAAATTTCATCATAAAATAACATGTATATATCAAAAGAGTAAAAAGTAAAGAGAAAAAATTCCGCGAATTAAAAAATCCATTGCATTGAAATTAGGAATGCCTTCTGGTACTATAAATAAAATAATTCATAAAGATTTGAACTTAAAAAAGTTCTTTAAACATAAAGTTCATTTGCTTTTGCAAAAAGCATGCCATGGAAAGAAAAATAAAGTGTAGAAAATTGTATGAAAAACGGAAATTTGTATTAACACTCGATAAGCCAGGGGTATATTTAAGTGACTGTAATCTAAAAAACTCAATTTTCTATTGCTCAACTGACCAGCATTACCATTCAAAATGGCCTCGTCAGAGTATAAAGAAGTTCCCCAAAGAATTTATGATAATTTCAGGATTTTGTTTCAACGTCACATTAGAAGACTCTTGAATAAAGCCAAAATCAAGTCACTCTACTATCAGCATAACATTTTAGAACCAATTTTTAAAGAAATCCCAGCCTTATATGGAAAGAACATTGGTAAAGTTGAGATTTACATGGACAAAGAAAAAACACATTTAAATCAACTGCCACTTATTTAGAAAAGAAAGAAACAGAAACAGAAATAAAATGTATCCCATTTAATAAAATACCTATAACATAACCTGACGCTCCTCTAATGCCCTTTTATTCTTTCTGTTTATTAAAATGATCTTTAGTAAAACGGCATCCAAGAACACTTAACGTTCTTTGAAAAACGGTCCAGGAGAAACGGAATAAATTGACATACCAGTACTAAGGAAAAGTTTACTTCCATGAAAAATATAAACCGGAGCTATTATCAAGAATTAAGACTATTAAAAGTAAATCATCGAAAAAAATACGGCACTTAAACATAAAATTTAACTATCTAAATTGTATCCATAAAATGCAACCATTTTTACAACTCTCCCCCCACACACACGCATATATATATATATATATATATATATATATATATATATATATATATATATATATATATATATATATATATATACATGTTTAATTTATTTTTCTCTCTTTGCATTAAGAATACTAAACTAAACGCATGGATATAAATATCTGTAAGTGTATTTTTTGTATCATATATATATCAATGCATATATTTGTATACATATATCTTGTATCTCATTTTCAACAAGTTTTTAGAGGTCGGTTCGCTGAAAGTAGAAATATTTTGGGTAATAAATAGAATCATTAATGGTAGCAGTTTAACATTGTTGAAAGAGATTTAAAAGAAAAATGATTGTTAGTGTCTGGCATCATTTTTTTAAAGAATAACCGCGTGCCAGGTTCGTGCCAATGACCCTCTCGCAGGTCAGGGCGAAACTATAACATTTTATGAGCCAAAATTGAAAAAAAAAACAACCTTTATTATTTCACATTGTGCTGCAACGTCTCTATTTTAACCTTAGCATTCAGAAAGGAGGAAAGTTTGTTAAACCTCTTTACATTTCTTCTGTTCTCGCATTCTTTCAAATAAATCGGAAGCCTCTAGGTAATTTCAAGTGTACGGAACTGTATGTGCAATTTATAAAAATGCTATCAACTTCAGTTTTTTTTAATTCAACGTTCTAGTATAGGGAGTATTTATAGAAAAAGTTTTGCCATAAATAAAAAAAAAATTCGACTTCAAAGATAATGTGGGATTTTAATTTTTTTGACTCTATTAAATCAGAAAGAACATTCTTGGAACTATATCTGTTAGTAAGCATATTCCTGTCTGTCTGTTTATACAGGGTGTCCCAAAACGACCGCATAAACTCTGCACAGTTAGATTCCTCGTTGGGAGTACATAAAAACTGCCCAAAGAAGTGTTCCTGTACGATCCATATTTTACGAAAGAAAATACGAAAAACAAAGTATGACGTCACTGCGGGTGCAAGAAAAACATTTTATTGAATATATCAACAGCAGTATACGCACGGGCATACTTCCTAACAGTTCGTTAGGAATTTCCATTACATCGTCTGTACATCAGGTACATGTCTCAGTAGTCACGAACGGAATACATGGCCATTATACGAAGACTACCTGTAAAGATGCAGCCTTTTAAATACCAGTTCAATGGCTGCTTAACGTCATTCGCATGCATGACGCGATATGCACTGCGAACGTTTTAAACATTATCACCTGAAAAGATATGCAAATACTGTTGTTGATATGTTCAATAAATTGTTTTTTTTTTCACCGGCAGTGACGTCATACTTTTTTTTCGTACTTTCCTTATAAACTATACATCGCACAGGAGTGCTTCTTTGGGCAGCTTTTAACAAGGCTCCTAACAAGGAATCTAGCTGTGCTGAGTTAATGCGGTCATTTTGGGACACCCTGTATATATGAGAAAACTATTGCTCAAATTGAACTGGATTCAAAGATGTATTCATTAATAGGAGAGTCTGAACCCTTTTCGAAATATTTTCGATATTTGCGTAAGATTTTTTTAATTATAGTTTATGTGCATTACTAGTTTCCAGTGAAAGTGTTGAAAAACCTTTTTCAACCATGAAAAGAGTAAAACATTTCGCCAGACTAGAACTGGTCACAAAAGATTGATAAATTTATAATTGCTTTCCTCAAGCAGAACTATGACTGTAAATGCAGTTGGGTGTTTCAACAAACTGATTTTAAAAGCTATTAGAATTCTCTATAAAATGACAGTTTATAAATTACTGATTATGTCATACTGTTTTCAAATTTTGTCGTCATACTAAATCAAGTTATATAATTTTGTAAAAGAAAAATGGAAAGCCAGGTAATAATTCCTCTTTCAATATTTTTTATTTTCCTGGTTATTTATAAAATTTGGTTTACATTTGTATGGTAATAGTAAAGTGTAAATTGAATAAGCTCCAGTATTTACTATGTCCATTTAAACATAGTAAAAACTTAGAAGGTAAATTAAAAGGCACAGTGAGGTTGCAAATATATTTTCAAAATAAAATGAAATAACGTACAGTGTTGCTGATTCGTTTTATGATGCATTTATGTATGCAAAGCTATGTATGTATGTACTTTGTATGTGTATAATGAAAATTTTTTATGGTTTTGTTTGGAGCACTACGTTCTACTCTTTTGATACGAGAGCTAATGAGACCGAGGCCTACAACTTTAAGGCGATTCCGAACGTCTACGAACATATATGCCATCAGTGAGATTCGAATCCCGAACCACAGAGCAGCACTCTATCATGCAAGCCATTGTTCGACCTTTTTTATGAGATTCAATATTCCCTGTACTTTTGATTACGCCTGTGGACCCTCCTCGAAAAAAAAAATAACTAGCTACGTCACTCACTGGATTATTCTAGAATTGTTATACACAACACTCTCGTCAGCTAGGAATTGTTGCTATGTGAGATAACAGATATTTTCCTTTTGACAGTACATTACTTTTTTTATGCGATGCCTATTAACATAAAAAAATTAAGACTTTGCAAACAAATTTTACAGCTACTTATGAAGTTTCAAAATTTTTTATGTGATCCCTATTTACTTCGAAATTTTTTTAAATGCGTTGCAAACAATATATTTCATAGCTACTTGTGAAGTTTCAGGATATTTTTTATGCGGTCTCTCCACCGCAAAAAAACAGGTTTCAGTAAATATTCAAAATTTTATCCATTGAGTTTAAAATATTTCCTCGGCTATAAAAAGGCTTAACGGATGAATTCCCATAATATATCTTGTAGTAAATTTCACTTAAGAAGCATTATAAGGGGATTATTCTCTAGCAGGTTAACAGGGAGTTAAGTGAAACTGATTTTCAGTTTAAATCTGTTACAAGATTATAAGCATCTAGAACAACAAGTAAGGTATAACTGTATAATTCAGAGGCATAACTATTTTTTTGACGGGGGGAGGGGTACACATTAACATTGCCAACAAAAAAAAACTGGTTTAGAATTAATAACTGCAAAAAACTAAAAAAAAATAACATATTAATCATATTTAAAACTTCTCTTATTAAAAATAACATTAATCTCCTATTTAAAACCAAAGAAATTCATATAATTTTCATCAAATTAAAAACTATATATTTTATTTAAGAAAAGTTAAAAAAAAGGCACAATGAGGAGAAAAATTTCTACATATAGAATCAAAGGAATCCAATATTATTGAAAAGTAGACAAAACATTTAACGATAGAAAATCGGTCACAGTTTAAAAAGAAAACAGTTAACACATTGTGTGCGGGTACATTTAGCAGCGGAATTGTACCGGGAGTGGGCGTTTTGAGCGTAAATTTAGTTATTCAGTTAAATCTCAATAAATCGAAAATTATTTAATTTTTTAACCAACTTTTCGTATTTTATATTGAAATATATAAACAAATATATAAATAACAACCATAAGATTTTTGTAAACAAAAAATATATATATTTTTAGTGGAAAAATTTATAATAGTATAGTAAATATGAAAAATCAAATAGAAATAGTAGTATATAGTTTTAATTTTTTCGAATTACGTTATATATAACCATTTTTACATTATAAAAAAATGAAAAGAGAAATCATAAAACTAATAATGCAAAAACTAGTTTTTATTTGTCTAAATTTTTCCAGAATC
>CM063501.1:166467631-166547631 GCA_032207245.1 Pardosa pseudoannulata
GAACTGAGCATGCGCATTCTTCCAGATGTAATGTAAAGAAATGAAAACTTTGCAAATTCCATTTATTTGATGCCAATTATGGCCATAAAAACGAATGTTTGCACTTCTTTAGACAAATACATTTCATTTAAAAAGGAAATGGGTAAGATGAATACCGTAAATTCTTTTAAGGATAAAAAAACTGCCTTGTAGATAATTTAACATTACAAACTTATAAAACTTGAGACATCATCTATTTTTTTTTTTTTTTACTTTGCTATAATTTCTCAAGCTTATATTTTTTAAATTTAATATTTTTATTAAATGCATTTCCAGCAGAGTAACTCTATAGAAATAACAATGGGAGATGAAACAGTGATTTATATTTTGTTTAACTATTTTAAGTGCAATACCGTATTTATTTCCGCATAACCCACCCTGTTATTCACGAGAACAAATAATGATTAAAAATTATATATTGTGTATAACGGGAATCAAAAATTTGGTATACAAGTGATTTTCCAGGAACTAAACCAATTGTTACATGAGCCTAATGAATAAAACTTCTATTCTCTTTTAAGGGCCGGTCTCACCAAAGTCGTTTAATGCTAACCACGATTAACTCATGGCTCCAACTAATGGTAGGATTCAATTCTTCGTTTAAACAGAGATTAATCGCGATTAGCATTAAACGACTTTGGTGAGACAGGTCTTAAATGTGATAATTATTTCTCCTGTATGTCGTGCACCAAAAATTTGGCTTATAAGGGATTTTCTAGATTGCAAACCAACTGCTACGGGGATCTAATGATTCAAACTTCAACGCTCTTTCAAATATTATATATGTATGCATATATAATGTATGTGTTTATACACACACATATATATATATAAGTAATATTCAAGGTTTATAAAACTTACCCTTTATTAGGCAATACTACTTTATAAATAATTGTTACTTTTTACTTAGGAAAAAAACATAGTACCTAAGGCTCAATTAGATTCATGACATACCACAAAAAGTATGAAAGTTTTATGTTTAAAAATCATTTTAGTTTACTTTAGTTTTACTTTAGTTTTACTTTACAAAAAAAAAATTAATAATAATTTCAATGTATCTTTATTTTATCAGTTGTAAAATCTGTTAGTGTACCTTTTCTTATGTCATCATATTCGAAATGGAATTATCTCATTTTATTTTCTCAATACTACGTCTTATTATTTTACTCCCTGCCCAAACTCAAGCATCCTTCCCCATTTTTCTACTTTTAATTGCCATGTTAGAGATAAATCTAATCATTAGTGTTGTCTTGCCAAACTTCCACGCATAGCAGAACTAGAGGGCTTGGCCTAGGCAGTTCTGTGCCAACTTCATCCTGTGATCTTTACTAAAAGAGTAAACTAAAATGTCATTTAAACATACCAACTCAATTTCACTAGTGTTTGCATACTATTAACAGTAACTCTAAACTAGAGGGCTTGCCCCAGGGAGTTCAGTTGAAATTCTTCCTGTGAGATCCTGTGGTATCTTTTTAAAAGTGTTCTTATTCGGTCAAAGACTGTTGTTTTTTCCTTGAGTCCACCGAGACTTTTAGTTCCTACCGGTAGTAGGTGTAAGACGTATAAAAAAATATGACGTCATAGATGGTCGAAATAAGGACAAATTAAAAGACTCAATCACAGAACTTCCCAATGAACTTCCCAATGGGTCTCATACCACTGTCTACCTCAGCCATTTTGACAGTTGAAAAAAATGCATGTTGAATACATTTGATATCCAGTTTGAGAACGTAATATCAAAATATGTTACGCAGAAAGTCAGAAGAAATTTTGAATATTATATTAAAATACAATTTTTTATTACATACGTGATAACGAAACCTACAAACAATTCAGTTTTCATTAAGATGTGTAGTAAAAATAATAATAATAAAGGCATGCACTAGCTGCTATTGTTATGAAAAAATTCTTACATTGGTCTATTGAGGTATTTAACCTTTTTTATTCATAAAAAAATCGTTTATAAAATAACATTTTGTCTTCCTCATTAACCAGTTTAAAAAAACAGATTGCTCTCTCAATAAATTTCATTTTATATTTTGGTGGACATTAGAACAACAAAACTAAATATCATACCATATACCACCAGACTTTGATATGCCAATGATTTCAGTAGCTTAAAATGCTACTTTCAAATGCCTAATTTTAAAGTTTTTCTTCCTTGGGTAGGGTATCTCATCTCTTTTAAAAAAGTGCAATATTGATTTTTTATTTTATATATTTATTTATTTAAATAAAGACTTACACAATGAGTACAAATAGTAAGAGAAAAAAATGCATGCCTAGATTTACAATAGTTGGCCACCCCTGTTGTCGCGAGCTCGGCTGTTTTTGTTTTCCCGCCGGTGGCAACGCGGAAAGAGTTGAAAAAGAAAATAAAGTTGTTGTTGCTGATGTCGAAGTGTAGTCTGTGGTCGAATGTTTCATTCTTTTTGAATACTAATTTGCTCTCCCAAAAGACTATTTTTTAGAGAATAGAACATTGTGGTGCCTCACCTCGGGACCTTATAGAATGAAATTGAACTATTGATTTGAGAAAATTTGAATTGAAATCGAAAGTGTGGGGTGAGTCATTTGAACTTCATTATTTGAATTATGTTATTCTCGTAATTGATAAATTTGAATTATTATTCGGTTTTTATTGAATATTGAGTTGAATTAGATATGGATGAGTTTCTAAAGCTTAAAAATAAGCGTTCGACCTATAGATCACAATTAACTAAGTTGTTTGCCAAAATCGAAACTGATCTTAATTATCAAGATTCTGAGTTAGAGACATTAGAAAGTGATTTAGAGCTGTTATCAATTAAAGATTCTACTTTTAAAAAGTTAAATTCTGAAATAGAAAAAGTCTTAAACCCGAACAAACGGAAACCGAAATTAATAAATGTTCGGAATATGAGGATTTAACTTAAAAATCAAAAGGTGGGAGAATGTCACGAGCTCGGCTGTTTTTGTTTTCCCGCCGGTGGCAACACAGAAAAGAGTTGAAAAAGAAAATAAAGTTGTTTTTGCTGATGTCGAAGTGTAGTCTGTGGTCGAATGTTTCATTCTTTTTGAATACTAATTTGCTCTCCCAAAAGACTATTTTTTAGAGAATAGAACACCTGGTCCAAACAATTCGCTTCATACTTGTAGAAGAGCGAAAATAACGGAAGTTTATCCTTTCTTTCAGTTTTCAAAGATTTAAAAGCACCACTTGAGAAATCCATACATAAAAAATACCTGACATTCTACAATCATTTTGAAATTATAAAAACAAAAAAAAATCTTCTAACAGTTTTACAGTATGACACCGAAATAAATAGAATTATCTTTTGCAGTATTTTTGGAAACCATTTACTGCGCCATCTATTGAGACAGAAGTAAAAGTAGGAAAATTCGATATATAAATTAGTTGTAAACATTACTTGAAATTTTAAAATTCAACATTTGATAGGAGTATTTTAAGCCATCAGAAGTTTTTGCTTAAGCTTTTTAATTTGTCATTAATAAAAAACATGATATGTTTGAAGGAAACGTAGTCTTGAGCCCAAGGAAAAGTGGATCCATGGTAGTATTGATTTCGAAATAATTTATTTGTAATGGATGCATTTAAATTCAGTCTCTATTAATTGCATTTTCTAATTGAAAATTCCATGGGAATCACAAAGTTCAGTAAAAGTTTATTAGCTTTTTTACATGATGAAATATTTATCGCAAAAGGTTAAGATTTTTAAGAACTATTAACAATATTATTTCTTCCATAACTCATAATTTCATTGTCTCCAGATAGGAGTATGATATTTGAGTTTAGACCTCTAACTTAATTTTGGATGATACAGTGGACTCCGCTTAATGTGGTCGCGGTTAATGTTATTAATCGCTTATTGTTATCAAAATCACTTGGTCCCGATTTTCTCCATTCATTTGTATGCTAAAATTATCACTTTATGTGATCGTTACAACAATTATTGTTATCAGTTTTCGAACTTCATTTGAACTGACAAAAGAATATTCACAATATATTCAGTAGGAACCCAATCTTTTCTTTCCCTTCGCTGTTGTTTTAATTTCCGAGAATTCTCAATCTTCCACCTAGGCAAATGGGGAATGAAAAAAGGAGTGGGGTAATAACACATTTCTGGAATTTTTCAGAAATGCGCACACCTTGCTGGTGGTCAATGGTTGTCAGATAAGCAGAAAGCAACACATTCTTATCAGAACTGAAAAGCAGCGTATTCACATTTTATGCCTTGCTCGCTTATATGCGGTTTGTTGATATGGAATCCAGAAAGTGAAATCATTTAACATTAAAACAAAACATCGATATTTTAAATCGTTATGACAAATTACCAAAAAAGAGTCCGCACAATGCTGCAGCTCAGTTAAACATTTCTCAGCCTCGGAATTGCATTGAAAGTGTTGAAACGTGGAGTACAACACCGCTCCGATGTCTTTAAAAAATATTATGATTACGAACAATTGATCAATGAGCTTCTTAGAAAAAATTGTAGGCAATCAACAATTGATCAATTTTATTAATTATGTATATAATTCTTATGTTTTAAAGAATAATATACAGTACATAAATATAAAGTGATTTTTTTTCATTTTATTTTGAAATTTAGTACGTGCAACTTAAAGGGGGGGTGTAAATTCATCTAATTTTGCATATCGTTTATTGTTATCAATTGTTATCAAAATCACGGTGTCCCAGACTGATCACATTAAGTGGAGTCCACTGTATATATCTTAAAGAAAGAAAATGAAATTTATTTAGAGTTGACAGAGTGTAGAAAATGAGTAGTGGCTCCATCTATTGGCCTAATATATAATTATAAATCCTTAACTTGGAATAGAAAAGTTTAAAGATAGAACATGTTAAGAAAAATAGTTTTTAAACTCAAGCACATAAACGTAATACTTAAATACCCTTTCCTTGTATATATAGAAAGATTCGGATCCAGGAGATGCGCATGCCTCATTTCATGATCTCACAAATACACAAACTAAAGGACACATCTGAACAGAAAATGCCAAGCCAATTTTCAGTATTGGATTGCTGTAATTGTTTTGAATTTTTTTTTTTTTAATTTCAAAGTTTTTTAATGCCAAAAAGATACATTATATAAAATTAAGATACTGAAATCCGTGTTTTTAAGGTAAGTTGATCACCTTTTTTTTTTTTTTTTTTTTTTTTTTTTTTTTTTTTTTTTTTTTTTTTTTTTTTTTTTTTTTACAGTGCATATACAAGTAGTTTTGTACAAGATAGAATGAAAACACGTGGATATCTTATTACGTCTGTGTGTTTTTGTGTAGAAAAACTAAGAGATCATGAGCAATGGTATGAAGTCAATTACAGTTTCTTTCAATGCAGAATCAGTAAATTCAGCGGTGATAAATTAGAAATATAGGGTTGTCTATCCACATCATTTCTATCCAAACTGACTACAAAAAAACTTGGACAAATAAATAATCGTAAATAACCTACGTATTAAAATAACTTATTAATTTAAAATGTTTCCCAAATATCAGTGAAATACATTTTCTAGTAAAAAGTTAAAAGATAAATTCTTAAAAAGTGAGAAATTAACCCTCCTGTTCCTTGACGAATGTTTCTGGATTCGTAATTTTGTATCTATATATATTTATACTCTGATAAAGTGAAAAATTTCAGACTTGCTTTAATGAGGTGAATTTAAATGATTGTGAAAGAGGTACATAATTTCTTAATTTCATTTGGTTTGTAGGTCTAGGGTCTGCTCGAAGACTAATGAGACTGGGACCTACTGCTTAAAGCTGATTCTAAAGGGCTACGAATAGCCATACAAAACACGAAAATTAAATCCACAATAACTGATACCATATAGAAGCGCCTTACCCATGTGGCAATCAGTCGGGTTATTCTTAATGATTTGAACTAACTTAGAGCTCTACGGCCTATTGTCTGTCGTACAATAACTCGAGAGACCATACTCTCTGTTTAACCCCAGAACACTGTCCTTACATCTCGGAGACGTTTTGTAATTAAATAATAAACTGTTAGAATCTGAAAATAAGTCCGAAATGCAATAAATCATTTTTTTAAATAAATTTTTAAGAACATTAGTGACAACGTTCGACATCCAGAAGACAGCGTTCTAGATTTAAAACCAATTTGAAACAATCATACAGCTGTGGGATTCAAAATAGTCAAATTTCATGTCAAAAGATAGCATCATACCTATTTGTATGTGTCTATTCACAACAAATGTAAAATTGGAAGCTAAAACAAGCGAAAAAACATATGATCTTCGGTATGTAATCACACTATAGATCAAGCTAGCTGAGACGGCCATCATTTTGGAAGATGAAGTCGCACTTCAAATGTAAAAGTCGCCAAATTATTTCTATTTTTATTTACATTCTATACATAACAACAGTACATTCTTTCTCGAATCACTGCAAATTTATGCTTTGTGATAAAACAAATTGTATGAAGACTTTGCGGGCCACATAAGACTTGGCTGTCTCTAAGTCGGTCTTTCGCCTGAAATTATAATGCTAGAAAAAATATTATTTTTACATATTTATTATGGGATAAATTGATAGATTAAATCTCCTGCTCTTAACAGGGAAAAATAGAACTTGAAATAATGACATCAAACGCTCGAAAGGGGCGAAAGAGGTAGATTTCGAATGTTTTAAAGACGGCAGTATTTTTCGCTGTGATATGAAGCATATTTATATCAATTTATTTTATAACGGAATCTCTAGTTTAGGAGAAGATAAACTTTACTCGCTTTGAATTTTGCTAAACCTAACTCATGAAGAATCCAATATGGATGCCTCTATCTATTCCAGCTCCAACCGCTTCATAAATTCGAGGACAGATAACTTAGGCTATTAGGAGATTGTTTAACTAGACTTCCAGAAATATTTCAGTGGCGACACGATGCTTCAAGAGCAGAGTTTCTGATTTCCCAACCTATTTTAACTCTCGGAAATTTTCTTGAAAATTTGAATATAGATATTAATAAAATTAAAAAGAATAAAGATATTCATAAATTCCAAAATGTATAATCCTATTTATAAATTGATATGCAAAATAGGTTGGTTGGTTGGTATGGAGCACTACGGTCTACTATTTTACTACACGAGGGCTAATGAGACAAGGGCCTACTGCATAAAGCCTATTCCGAACAGCTACAAACACCCATGCCAGCAGCGAAATACGAACTCGCGAACTCCGGGACCGAACAGCTTCTCCATCGTTCGAGACACCCTTGTGTAATATCGAAATAAAATATCTTTGTAATACTAGACTCAAGACTCGAGTTGGTGTTACATGGGTCTCTGTTTTTTTTCGGCGGCCGAAGACGGACACCCCGAGAGAGGGTGGAAAAACCCTGTTGCAGGGAGGTTCAACAAGAGGGGGCGAAGGATGCCCCCCGCCAGCTGCGGAAAAGGACATTTTTCCCGTGGAGGAGAAAGCTTGACCAAGAGGGGGGATAGGTATTCCACCCCGGCCCTCGCGAAGAGAAGTGGCGGAGAGATGCCCGTTCGGATCGACGGAGAACGGAGATTCTTGTGAAAGGAGCTGAGACCGAGAGAGGTGTTTTCCGCTCGGCACCATTTGTTTTTTCCGCGGTCTTATTTCAGCCCTAGTTTGAGTATGATTTGGAGTGTACATACGTTTTAACAAATCTTCTTAATAATAAATGTTTAATCCTTTTGTCGCTGCAGTGCTTAATTGCAGGGCCGTAGCCAGAAATTATTTTCGGAAGGGGACCAAGGGAGAAAGGCAACTTTATTTGTGAATGATACTTCAATTGATGAAAGGGAAAGCACTGCATTTCCGGAATACAGTGCTGTATTTCCGACCAGCGGCCCGCCGAACGAAGATCGATTGGTTAAGGTGCTGATCTTCGGTACTGGAGTTCGTGGGTTCGAATCCTGCTGTGGCAGGGATGTTCGTAGCCGTTCGGAATCGGCATTAAGCTGTAGGTCCCGGTCTCATTAGCTCTCGTGTTGCAAAAAGTAGACCGTAACACTCCAAACCAAACCAAACCGGCCAGCGGCCCAGGAAGACTTTTATAGTCTAAGCGTTTTTTATATGAGAGAGAGAATAGCTGTATGATTATGAACAGCTAGGCAGATAGCACACACACACAAACGTGGGACACTGTCTGTTTACAAAATGGTCTTTCAAAATTTCGGGGGGGGGACCAGTCCACCAAATCCCTCCCCTGCCTACGGCCTTGCTTAATTGTCGGCAATATAGGCTTTAATCGAACTCACGATACTTGCTCCAGTAACAGTAGGCGAGCAGGTATAGAAACGAGGCTTGCGGTCATCGGAAAGTGCAGCTGGGAACGCACGAGGCGTTACAATCTTAATTACACATTTATCATAGTTATGGATAACCCGGCAGCCCCGAAAGTATCTTCTCAGCTCAGATGAAGTTAGCTTGTTTTCAAAACCTCATTTAGTTTTACAATAATTCATAATTTACTGTTGAGTCAAACAATTGCAATTCTTGCTTCACAATCTTGCTTCAGCAACAACTCTTTGCTAATTTGATATTGCAAGACCCTCTGTCTTAGTGAAAAGCTGCTTCTCATTTTTCTTCAAACGCTAAGATTTCTCTTACAAAGATTCCGTACACTCTTCTGAGAGAGAGAAATTGGACAGAGATTCATCTCCCTCGCTTACAAGTTTTGTTATATTCATTTTAGGTTTTTTAATTCGAAACTTCTTATTCAGGAAATGTAAAAGATAAGTAGTAATTGCAACAGCATTGTTAAGGCTTTATCACATGTCAACAGGTACGTGTTAGTATATGATGCCTTTTACTGGTAAAGAATAGGCAGATTTCTTGCATTATAGGGAAAAACTCCATTCTATTTATTTTAGTTCAGGTTGACTTGCGCTAAGTCCTTTAAGAACTAGTTGAAAATGTTTTGCTCTCCCATGAGAAATCCGAGTATTCTTCAACGGGAAAAGGAATCCTATACCGAATCTGACGCATTTTCAACGTTTGCATGTAATTAAGGCTTAAAGTGTCTCTAAATTTAGAATCTTCTGAAATTAGATTGTTCTCGGGATTTTGATTTATTTCCCATGTGTACAAAAAAAAGAAATATCAGAAAAAAAAACTATACATGAGGTGTTTTTTGGCTCAAGCAATGCAGGAGCTAAGAAAGTGTTGAAAGAAATTTAAGTCCTATATAGATACAATCAATTTTTGAGGGAATTTATTGATATTAATTTTTATTGCACTTCGTTTCTGTTTACAACTATTTAAATTTCACCATCGTGAAACTAAGGGATTTCAAAGGGAATTCATTTCAGATTTCGATAAGATGTTATCGCACCTTAACACATTGTACGCGGGACACGTACTAGTACGTTTTCTGCGTACTAGTACGTTTTCTGACGATTGATACTTGAGCGCGGGTCACGTACTAGTATGGGTTAGTGTAACAATATGGTTTGTTTATGGGTACAAAAATAACGGTATATACAGGAAAACGAAGCCGAATGTTCTTGTCTACTACATAGATTGTGGGAAAAATTTAGACAAATAAAAAACTAGTTTTTATATCAGTCGATGCGGAACCACAGAACGGGAAGGTTGATTTAAAAAATCAATTTAGATTTAAAATTAACTTTTTATTTATCCTTGCGAAAATGATATTATATATATGTATATTTATATATTATATAGATATATTTGTATTTATATATTTGTTTATATACATTTTTGTTTATTTGACTATTTATATATTTGTTTATATATTTCAATATAAAATACGAAAAGTTGGTTCAAAAATTAAATAATTTTTTATCTATTGAGATATAACTGTATAACTAAATTTACGCGCAAAACGCCCGCTCTCGGTACAATTCCGCCGCTAAATGTACCCGCACACAATGTGTTAACATGTAAGTGTTAGATTATGATTCCCAATTGTAGTGAAGAATGTGCAGATTTCTTGTGCTATAGTGAAAAATTTTTCAACCGATTTATTTTAGTTCAGTTTTTCTCATAATAATGTCTTTAACTGGTTAAAAATTTTGTGCTATCACACTACAAATCCGCGTATTTTTCAAAAGAAAAAGAAATCCTGAATTGAATCTGCTGTTTTCTCAATGCGAACATGTTGACGTGTGGTAAGGACTTAAAATTTAGGGTTCTTTTATGTGCACGAAGGAAGGAATCTCTCTACGCAGAACCTATGCGGTCATGCCCGAATACCCCATAAACATAAATAGATATATATGCATGGAAACATATATACTGACAGATATCTAGATATAATTATATGTATAAATAAATACTTAAGTGTTGGCTTTTAGTCGAAATTTTCATCTAATGCGATAAATTTTCATACAAGTGCACTGCAGGTGGACAACATTCCCTTTTGTCGCGTGAAGAGTAGCGCATATCGTTAAAAGAATACCATTCATAAAACGAGTAGAATCGTGAAAAGACAGTCTGCATGCAACTTTCCAACCCCAAAACCCCTCATTATGATCACACACGTGTCCGCTTCTAACAGGAATTTCTAGACGTAAACCACGACCTAGATGAAGGCGATAATCAATCATCAAACGGACAATAGTGAATATTTTCAAGACTAAAGTGTTTAGCACCGTCGCGTGAGTCTAAAATTTTTAAATAATGCGGTGCGTGTGTCTGGTGTCGAGTCATGGTAAACGCACGACTGGCGTAAGTCCAACATACAAACCGAAGTACCAGGAGAAAAAGAAAACTCTTTTCTTAGTAATGAAGAAGAAGAAATAGAAAGTCATATTTGGTTTAATTTGGAGCAAGACCGTTTACTTTTCGTTAAACGGAGGCTAATGAAACTGCTACCATTGGTACCACTTCAGAACTGGTCCGAACAACCAAACCAAAAACCAAACTGTCAAGAAAAGCTTTGAGGGTGGACTTATTGACCAACAATGTTTGTATGTACATAGCAATGTTTGTTGTTGAGAGACTAACTATATTTTCAAGAAACTAAAAGTTAAGTATTTTTTAGTTGTGATTACGAATCATGTCTTCCTTTCATTTAAACGTATCAAAGTACGGTTAAAACAAAATCTGTGTAGTCTTAATCAAGTTTGGACTAAATTTAAAAAGATATCTTAAAAATTGTTGTACAGTTTGCAAGAGTGAAAATTGTCACATAATCACAAAAGAAATCCACATTTTTTTTGGCCTAGCAAATAAGTATATTGCTTTATTTTCATTTCTCGCTTTCTTGTTTATAAGGCCAGCCGATTCCGAGTTATTAGAACGATGCTCTTTGATACCAGAGTCTGTGTGTTTGAATCCCTCAGCTAAAAGGAATGTTCGTAGCTGTTCGGAATCATCTTTAAGCAGGAGGTCCTGGTCTCATCTTTCGTGTAGCAAAATATTAG
The DNA here is from genome assembly GCA_032207245.1 of Pardosa pseudoannulata. Classification (NCBI taxonomy): domain Eukaryota; kingdom Metazoa; phylum Arthropoda; class Arachnida; order Araneae; family Lycosidae; genus Pardosa; species Pardosa pseudoannulata. The sequence continues at coordinate 166,479,065 of CM063501.1, forward strand.
CTAGCAGAGCTTCAAACCAAACTTCACGTATAAGGATAAGCACCTAACTTTCAATGAGATAATAGTTAAAACATGCTTATTTGGCTAAAATATTATACATTATTTTTTAAAGAAAATTTCTTAACTATTTGAAAAATAATTACAAGGCCGCATGGCACCGGACTCAGCAACTGAGGAACCTACTTTAAGGTCCTTCTGGGCATTCTAAGGAAATCAAATAGGGTAAGCTTGATAGTCATTTCATACGAAATAAGCTGTCAGATTCTAAATTCGGGAAAGAACCCGATACTTTTTGCTACGCTGCTGTTTTGTCTATCCAAACAAGTCTAAAAAACACGCAAGCAAAGATGCGACAGTAGAAACACTTTTTTTAGTATCTGTCTGAATAAACAAAATGGTAGTTCAGCAAAAAGTAGCCAGTGAGCGACCAGCTAAAGTGTTAGTTAACAGATAAGCCTGTGAACTTCTACATTATTGCATAAGTCAGTATCACAGAAACACTGGTATTAAGGCAAACCATTGGAAACAGCCACATTAATGTCAGCTATAAGCAAGATAACTGTTACTCTCGTGTCCTTGAGATCTTATGTTAAAAGCCGCTGAACCTGGAATCAAGTTCTCCGCAACTATGTACTACTACCAATGGGGTACAACGTTCGTTACTGATGAGTCTCGGTTTATACTTCGAACGATTACTTATCTGCAGTGCCCTTAAAACTTTCATGCCAGAAACCTCCGCCCAAGCATGGCAGAGTTGAATAGTTTGGTCAAGTATATCTGTAGTAGCTCTGATCTCACTTCATATCTGGCCTCATATACTGTGGCACGAGTGCAATATAGGGGTGACATGTTTGATGAATATGTCCGCTTATTTTTTATTCATTTTTTCGAGTTCTGTTTAAACAGACTAGGACGGGAGATCCATCTTGTCAGTCAATGTTTAGAATCTAAAATACTGGTTGATGTGGTATATCCATCCAGGTCATCCGACTTAAATCCGATTAACCTTTTTAGAAGGCCGAACGATGGCCGAATGGTTAGGGTGCTGGCCTTCGGAACCGGAGTTCGTGGGTTCGAATCCCACAGTGGCATGGATGTTCGTAGCCGTTCGGAGTCGGCTTTAAGCAGTAGGTCCCGGTCTCATTAGCCCTCGTGTGCAAAAGTAGACCGTAGCGCTCCAAACCAAACCAAACCTTTTGAGAAGAAGGACTAAAGGATCAAGTATCAAAAGTACGGATCTGATTGACCAAGCACTTCCTTCTACCACGGTCCAATGTTTCTCTGCCATAAGGTGTAGGTCAGAGCTATACTTAATTGTAATTTCTATTACTGGACCTGCTTTCGTACAATTACTCTTCACTCCACTCTAAAAACTCCCTATTCCTTCTATTGTTCTTATTATTGCACAAAGTGATTATGACAAACTAATTTATCAACAGGAGGTTGCACTTAAAACAAGAATCCCATCTATATCTACACGAATATGGAGAAAACTTGAGCCTAGAAAGTGTTAAGCATATTTTGGTCCATGCTAAATCATGAGCATTCCTTAATTGTCAACGGAAAAATTTCGAGCTAAGAAGATATTTTTATCGCGAGTGGCTGCAGATGCTCCAGATCTTCACAGACGTATTATTTTTGGCATGAATAGACCGTGCTGAGCATAATCTAGCAAATTAAAAATAATTGTATAATAGACAATGCAAGTTTGCAATTTTTTACATTCAAAATCCTGCTTTTGTGATACTTCCTATTATTTAATTAACCCTTTTTTTGTGCTTTCCTGGGAAGATATTTTTGCTATGTTATAATTTATACAAATTCCCCTTACTTCAAATAAGTAATATTTAATAATCCATTTTTTTAATTTATCGCTTACCTTTTGCTCACCAGTGAATATATATGATATAGGATAGACAGTATACGATCATTATTTTACCCACAACCCCTTTTGATAAGTTATTCGCCACAATGCTTATTAAAATGCAGCAAACCTTTTTTTATATTTAATTAGTGTTTGTGCTTCTAATTTCCCTTCTTAAACCACACGCAATTTCATCAATAAGCCGTTCATTCAGCCTTTCTCTTTCTACACCACTTTTCATCGGAACTGTTTTTGTTGTGACACGAGTAGGCTAGTATGCCCTGCCCACGCTTAGTATTCTCATAACCAGCTGTAATTTGGCGCGCAACTGAATGATTCGCCCGGTATGGAGTGGAATGCGAACGTAGAGTGGACGGGTTACCATCCTTTCAGAGAAATTTATCCAAAAAGTCTTATCAAGAGATATCCCAGACGGTAAGCATACGATTATATACCCTTAAAAATCTCTTCGGGTGCTGTCAAAAATTGATTACAGTAGAACCTCGATTATCCGAAGTAATTGGAACCGAACCTACTTCGGTAATCGAGAATTCATCAATAATCATCTAGTTTAATATGTAGTATAGTCAGTGGTACAATAACATTCGATTACTCTGGGACTCGGCAGTATGACCTTCCAAATTTCGAAATGGGGTGTGTTTTTGTTTAGAACATGGATGTTTGAGAGTTGGGTAGGGTACACTCATACCGATAATTGAGCTTGAGAGAAGGAATTTTAAAAAAGGGAATTCCAAAATATTTATCTGCACTTATAGTTTGGAAAGGACGGCTTGCATACAAAAGGAATGTGAAGAAAAAGAAAACTTTAAAATTGCATGAAAACTTTTGCATGATAGTAGAAAGTGAAGAAAAAACCGACTTCGGTTAACGAAGAATTTCGGTTAATCGAGGTTCTACTGTACTTGCAGTGAGTAATCAACAGTGCACTCAGTATAAATAGCATTCCACAAGCCTTATGCTGATCGTCGGTACCGGAGTTCATGGGTTCGAATCCCACTATGGCATGGATGTTCGTTGTCGTTCGGAATCCGCTTTAAACAGTAGGTCAAGGTCTCATTAGCCTTCGTGTGCAAAACAGTAGACCGTAGCGCTCCAAACCAAACCAAAACCCTCCACAAGCCTTATTACACGCCAACATGATCATGTTATGCTAAAAATCCTTTGGTGAACTTTGGTGAACTGGTGTAAAAAATTGGGGATGAATGTGCAGATATCTTGTGTTACAGCGAAGACTTTTCTACTAATTTTAGTTCAATCTGACGTGTGATAAAGCCTTTAATCAGTTGAAAAATTTTTTTTCATCCCACGAGTAATCCGTGTATTCTTCAACGGAAAAAGAAATCCTAAGCTGAAATTGCTGCTTTTTGAACAAGTATACTCTGACGTGTGATAACGTTATGTTTCTTTGACTGGATAATTTATCGCAAGGCAGTTGAGTATAGTATGATTTAATTAATTTTAAATATTAGTCAAGGCCAGAAATACTTGAAATTGACTACCCTTTAGATTATTCCAGTAATTCTCTATAGATGTGGCACAGTAACACACCGCATAAGATTTTCAGGTATCGAGGATATTTTTTAAATAATTAAAGTCGCATGGTATTTTATCAATAGTAGGAAATTTTCTATTTATGTGCCATTTTTTCTTACGCATTTCCTTTCCCCGCTGCAGCATCTACTCCTCGTACCAGAATTCGCGGCTTTGAATCCCGTTCACGACATGGATATTCATAGCCATTCGGAATCGGCTTTCAGTAGAAGACTTCTGTCTCATGTGTGTGTCTTTTGTCATATGTGTGGTAAAAAAGTAGACCACACATCAGCATTTCAAACGTGTGACTTACTATTTGTCCCTCCCAATAGCAATTATCCTCTCTTTACACTCTATGACTTTTACTTTCGACTCGTCGAGATAGAGTTCGCCTCCAAAATCTTAGAGATTTGGGAATTTTTTTTATCTCCGAGCACGCAATGCATATTTTCTAATCAGCGTTTTAGTTCGAAAAGTAGTTGCATGGAGCAAACCAGGTAGCATAAAAATATTTGTCCACATCAAACGGACAACCACTCACCCCCAGATCATATCCTTCATTACCCGTTTTTGATATTTAGCAATGTTGGCCAATATCCCCCAAAATCTCTGGATATCCTTTTTAATTACTTAGCAACTTACGCCAGATGGTTATTTTGCCATGCGAGCTAATTAATTCACTTCTTGAATTAAAGATTTTTCTATTTTTTTAGAAGCTTTATATTTTAAATTTGTATTACCTGACAATTTCCCACGAAATAAAAATCTACAGCCATCCAATTCCAGTTTGCTAGTCTCAAAGCTTTCCGAAGAATCACAATATTTACAATTAGTAGTAGTACTAGTTGTGTAGAAAGAGCAGAATCTATTCTATTCCTTTGCCATTCAGATAATGTCATATTGTGCTTTATGCCAAATACCAGGAGATATCATTTGATGCCAGAAAATATTTATTGTTATCTACCGAATATCGGTAGATATAACTGAATATAAATAAATAATACTTTTAAGAACATTGTTAACAAAATTAAGAAAAAATATTCAAAAAAGTAAATTTCGTAAAAACTGGCAAATTTTATAAATTTTTATTTTTTAGAATAATATTTCTCTTATAAATAGTACAAAAAAACTCTTAAAGGCTTTCTTTTAAATAATTTCAAATTTGAAATATGTCAGTCAATATTGACAGATGTCCCAAATTAGATGTCCGACATATTCAGTTACATTAACACTAAAACCACGGGATGAAAGTAGTAGAAATATGTAGTTTTATGTCTAAATAGGGTCGTTATCTCAAAATCATGTTACTTAAGTTTTCTTTTCAATTCGATAAATTTCTCAATTTTAGGGAAATTTAATCACTTTTATCACTTTAAAGAGAAGAACAAATTAAACACGGATTTGCAGAAGTCTCTGTTAGAAAATTAGTTAATTTATTTTTATAATAAGTAATTTAAATATTTTATTTTATTACCTATCTCATAACCACTGACGATATTAGCGTATTATGCATGCATTTCCTTTTGAGCCGTGACGTACTGAATACGTCTGAAGATCGTTTCTTTCAATACCGATAAGTACTCGCGAGCAAAAAGCTATATGTCAGTAGTAGTAGTAGTACGGCTTCATTAGTTGTACGACATGTTTGTACAGCAGTTTGCCGATGTTTATTTTCTTTGTCTTTCTTTTAAGTTTAATAAAACTGTTTTTTAAATTATGGTAACGTTTGTCTTAATACTGTTCGGGATTGAAAAGGCGAAATGCTTCTACTTTAACTATTATTCTATTATATCTTTAAATAAGCTAACAGTCTCAATATTTTTTAAATGCACGTAGTGCCTTCTTTTTACTTTCGATATATTGATATATATTTCTCCTCCTTCAATTCTTATCCCAACACTAAAACAGCAACCCTTGTATATAAAATGTATACATACGACAATTCTAATGGGAGAAAGAGTTATAACATCCACATACCCACTCCCGGTTAAACTATAGTACTTTAACTCGGAAGAAGGTAGGTAACAGTCACTTAAATGTAATTGTAAAAATTATTATAAATAAATAATTACTTAATAGTTAATAGCAGATATTTTTCGAAATACTTAATAAAACTGGATTTTTAATTTCATAAATTCTGTTTTGTTACAAATGTTTGGCTTTAACAAAATTTTACTACACGAGGGAAAACTAAACTGATGCTTACTTTCAAAAGATGATAACAAACAGCTTTTAACATTTGTACCACAACCGGGATTAACCCCTTATTTTTTTTGCACGTACACCATACTTTTAATGATTTGACCGTATGGAACAATCTGTGTTGTTCTCACTATTTTGGCTGCATCTTTTCTATTTTAAGTGTCAAATTAATTGTATAGATGTCCACCAGATGTTAGTTTTTGAAGTGAATTCTGTTTGGTTTAAAAACGCGGGCTTTCTGATTTGCATTACTCCGCGAATTTTTATCTTTGAGTTTTTGGATTGACTTTGAGTTTTGGAGAGACTGACCGAGAGATATTTTAGAGGTAATGTCACTTACAGACGAAAAAATTAATACCTACAAACCATTGTTATGTGTGTTCACTGAAGAAATAGGACAGCGGCAAAAGAATTATAGACTAATTATTTTTGTCCAGACTGTGACTTTGGACTATGCCTCTTGCCCTCTTTCAAGATTTATCACACTAAATCGGATCTTTAAAAAACCCGGTTAAGTAAATGTAATTGTAGTATTTGCATTCGAAAATGTGTAGTAATTGTAATCTAAAATTTTTGTATTTCTTATGTGCACAACTGTAAAAGTAACTTCCCTGTCTGGCGTACATGAGAGAAAAAAGACAACTTTCAGGGAAAACATTTTATTTCCAGTAAAAAAAATTGTAAATGCTTAAAATAATTAGAAATATCACATTTAATAGCATTTTCCATATTACAAATGTAAAATAAACAAAAATATGAAATAAAAAATGTGACAATTTTTAGATCGAATTAGTGAAAAAATGAAACTGTTAAGGGATTAAATACGCCGACTCCAGTAGAGAAATGATATGCCCTACGATACCGCTGCCTTCCACCTATTTATTATAAATTATTAAATACTTTTAGCGTAGCAAAAAATAAAGTTCGCTTATACTCTAGAAACATCTAAAGCTAAAGATTTAAATACTGATATACAGTAAGAGAATTAAACAATGTGAAACGCTTTTAAAATGTAAAACTAGATATTCGAGATCTGTAATAAAAATTTTAATTTACCCCCTTAAGATTTTCAGAATCTTTTCAGTTGAAGTTTTTGCAAACCAAACATTTCATAAGCTTTAGATAAGTTTAGAATGAGAAATGTTAATTATGAATTTCTTTCATGGACTAGTGCCTAGTTCAGGAAACAAGGTGCTTTTAACCTCCTTTTTTAAAATCTTAAGTATAATTTTATTTTTTATGTGAAACCAAATAATGATCAAAATAAAACACTTTCTCGTAAAAATTCAGTTGTCCAACAATATTCTATAAAATGTTCAAAGCACATTGCCTAGTCAGATTATGCCTGCATTTAATGTTTATATACAAAACATAATTAGTTATCAAATTTTATTTATTTCAAACAGTTCATATAAAACATATGATTCTAAAATGTTTTATCCTTTTTAATTAAAGTTTCCTTGCATCACTGACTCAACAGATATTTGATAAGTTGAAAAAAGACATGACCAAACTCGGTGGTTCTCAAAGGGCCGGTGGGACTATGCTAGTGGGCATGAACTTGTTTCGGGCTGTGGGGCAGCGATGTGGGCAGGTTTTGACTTTCAAACTTAATTTTAACAATACGAAATAAATGTATTACATTAACTAACTAATTTACACGATTTTTAACAGTAATAAAACAAACTTACGCGGTGGTACCAGAACCAGTTATTTTCATTCCCTATGTTCTGCCTGAAATTGGGCCGACATTCAGAAAAATATATTTAATCAACAGCATTCGCTTTATTTGGAGCCCTACGGTCTACTCTTTTGCAACACGAGGGCTGTTGAAACCGGATTCCGTACGGCTACGAACAAGTATACCTCAGTGGGATTCGAACCAACGAACTCCGGAACCGAAGGTCACCACCCTAACCTCTCTCCATAGCATTCGTTTGAGCGTTTCTCAGTAACAAAAATTTTATTTATAACTCTATTGAAGAAAATGACTTAAACATTTTGCCTCTTATAATTGATTACTTCTCCTACTCTACACTTTAAATTGTGGGATTTTTACAAATGAAGCCGTTAAACACATTTTGGTTTCATAGGGAGGTGATATCTTAAAAAAAGCTTGAGAATCACTGAGCTAACTTTAAAGCTTAAGACTGGGTATGAGTTAAGCCACCAACACTTTAATGAACAGTTTGAATTAAAAAAATTTTAAAAAAAATGCACTCAAACCCACAAACAATGTACTAAATAAATCAAAGTTTAAAAAAAAAATTTAATTTCTGAAAAAGAAAAAAAGAATTTAGTGAAATGAAACAGGGATTCGATTACAAAATTTCCCCTTGATTTCGTAAATGTACATTGGGTAGGGGGGGGGGGAGAATCCTACTTTCCACTTTTGGTCTAATTCTTCCATTTTTAAGGTACCTTATACCCTGAAACAAAATATCAAACATCAAAACAGATATTCAAATTTTTAAAGCTGTAAATTAACTCTTCCATTTCCGTGAGTTTTTGAAATTTTTATCCGTTTAATGTCTGAAGATCAGCAATTGATTAGTGGCTGAAATATAGTAACCGTTTTTTTCATAGACAATAAAATTTAAATTATAGTTAGCTTAAATATTTTAAGAATTAGTGTTTTATCAAAATGATGGAAAAAACCATAAAATTAATTATTTTATGTTTATACGAACTTAATAAAAAATATTTGTATTCGATAAATAAATACAATTTCAAACTGCCAAAGTGAATAGACTTAACATACATTCGTCAAGAAAATTAAATGTTTAACCTTATAATCCAATATCAAATATTAAACCTTATAAAATAAAATAATAAATAAATAAATAAAAAGTAATCTATAAAAAATAATGTTCTATAAAAATTATGTATTTCTTCAATAATATGAAAATAAACTAAATTATTATTTTTTATATGTTTGCGTAGTAATGAAATAGATTGATTTTTGAGAAAGTAAAAAAAAATAATTATTTTTTAGTGTATCAGTAATATTTAATTTGCAATTCCTTTATCTTTTGGTGCTGCCATCTGTACCTGAAAAAGTAAGTTAACTCTATTCTACACTACTTTTAATTACTTTAGTACTAAAATCATTACGTTTAAATAATTTTTAGCAAACATGATATCTTCATAACCATAATATTTTTAATGCCAGAAGTTATTTGAAGTATTTGGGACTAGAAATAACTTTCACCAAAGTTGCTTTAGTTGAGCAACTGTAAAAATATAAACGGAAATTGAAAATAATTTAAAATCTTTGTCATAATATTCAAAATATAGAATTTACGTATCTTACACCAATTTGAAATTTTAAAAATATATAAAATTAATTAAGTACCTCAGGAATTAAAAAACAAAACTTTCAGGCGGCTTTCAATTCTATGAATTTTTTAGTCGAAAGAATATAGCAGGGGTGGACAAACTTTTGTGATCTTGGTCTACTCCACATTTAAAAAATCGAAGGCGGTCTACCAATGGCAGAGCTAAATTAACGTAACGTAAATGTTTATATATTTATTTTCGGTAACAAGAAAAAATAGTAAATTATCTAATTTTTCTAAAAAAAAACTTACTATTAATATTAAGTTTTGAAAATTGTGATGAAAAAATTCAAAGTATTCATATATCAAAAATTAACCATCCTATTCACTTCTTTCAGTTGAAATTTGGCACTGTATACCTGTGACAAGTTAATCATATTGTGGCTGGCACGAGCTTATTGCAATTCGTAAACACGAAATTAAATGTTCATCTGTTAAAGAACGATTACGAACCAGGATTGTTACTACAAAGCTCCAAAGAGCTTGGAAAGCTTAATGTCACCAAAAGTCTCCAGTGAAGTCAGACATCTCCCGAAAAGTTGCCAAGTTTGGAGGCAAAAACCGCGGTGTGTATAGTATATTGAATCCGTACCATATAATGATTATGTGGTACTGATTCCATTATATTCTAATCTAAGCATCCCACTTTGTCAAGTTGTTTCTATTTAATTTTCCACTGGAAAACGACAAATTCATTGTATTATTTTGCACAGTTTGTTTTAGGTTTTAAAGCTTTAAACTGTAGTAAATTTTTATTCATTATTTCTATGATTCATTAATTCTATGTCATAAGTCATAAATTAAATTGTTTATCCGAGATCATTATGGGAATGGTCGCGCGGATTGTATATCTGTGACAAGTTAATCATATTGTGGCTGGCACAAGCTTATTGCAATGCGTAAACACGAAATTAAATGTTCATCTGTTAACAAACCATTACAAACCAGGGTAGCCACTACAAAGCTCCAAAAAACTTGGCAAGCTTAAAGTCGCAAAAAGTCTCCAGCGACGTCATACATCGCCCGAAAAGTCACCAAGTTTGGCGACAAAAACTGCGGTGTGTGTAGTATATCGAGTCAGTACCGTATAATGATTATATGGTACTGATTCTATTATACTATAATTTAAGCATCCCACTTTGTCAAGTCGTTTCTCTTTCATTCTCCGCTGTAAAACGACAAATTAATTGTATTATTTTTTTGCACAGTTTGTTTTAGGTTTTAAAGCATAAACTGTAGTAAATTTTTATTTCAAATAATTCATTAATTCTATGTCATAAGACATGAATTGTTAATACCGAGGTCATTATTAGGATGGTCGCGCTGACTACCTAAAATATCTTCGGGGGTCGACGTCTTGGCCACCCCTGGAATATAGATTATTTTCGTTAAAAATGAGACCTAGGAACAATGGTCTATCTTTTACTAAAAGGTGAAGGTTGTGTATAAGCACGGTCGCACTGCAGCACCCCTATGTTAGTCGGTATAAAAATTTATTTATTAATTTATCTATATTTGTCTTAAGAACTGGATTTTATGATCAACATCTTGCAAGCTGTACATGCGCCAGCGTCTTTAGCCTGCGCCAGATCAGTGGACGCTAATTTAAGCAAAACCCTATTTTTGACAGTATTTTGCGATGATGCTTTTGAGAAAAAGAAACTGTTTCCTCCTTTAGGCCCAAGATTAGATGCCAAACCCAAAAAGTATCAACCATGAGAAAAAGGGAACAAGAGCAGGGGCATGAAGCATTTCCACGACGTCGTGCAAACATTCTTCAAGCGATTCGATGCTGCCGGAATCAGCCGGATCCAGGCTTCCAGGAGCAGGTGGAGAAGAATCACTTGGTGTATCATAGTGCTGCTCAATGCAATCATCATGACTTACATGACGTATAAAGTAGTCAAAGAATACTTCGAGTACAAGAAGACAGTGGAAACGGCTGTAAGTCTCTTCTATAAAGATATCTTAAATTGAAATCTATACCTCTTCTTCAAAAGTTTAAAGACATTTATGCCAAATAGAATTTATATTTGTAGAATGCATTGGGTGTTTCGCTATCTGAATTCATACAGGTTAACACATTGTGTGCGGGTACATTTCGCAGCGGAATTGTACCGGGAGCGGACGTTTTGAGCGTAAATTTAGTTATTCAGTTATATCTCAATAGATCGAAAATTATTTAATTTTTTAACCAACTTTTCGTATTTTATATTGAAATATATAAACAAATATATAAATAGACAAATAAACAAATATATAACAAATATATATATAATATATAAATATACATATATATAATATCATTTTCGCAAGGATAAATAAAAAGTTAATTTTAAATCTAAATTGATTTTTTAATCAACCTTCCCGTTCTGTGGTTCCACATCGACTGATGTAAAAACTAGTTTTTATTTGTCTAAATTTTTCCAGAATCTATGTAGTAGACAAGAACATTCAGCTTCGTTTTCCTGTATATATCGTTATTTTTGTACCCACAAACAAACCATGTTGTTACACTAACCCGTACTAGTACGTAACCAGCGCTCAAGTATCAATCGTCAGAAAACGTACTAGTACGTGTCCCGCATACAATGTGTTAAAATAAAAATAGAATAAACCATTTTATTTAATAAACCAGGGATGTACGCAGAAATTTTTCGGGGATGTTCCAAACACTTAATCCAAAGTACATTGCACTTTCAAAGAAAAAATTATCACACTCACACATACAAATACATAGATACATGCATAGTTTAGTATGCATATATAAATACGTCATAAAAGGTAAGTGCTATACGTAACTTTACTATAACTTGAAAATATCTATGCAGCCACGCTCTGTCTTATAAAATAAGATCTCAGTTTTTACCAGGTTTAAACTATCTGGAAATTACTACAGTATAATTAATTTACGCTTCAGTATATACCTGATGAATTTAAAAACTAAAGTAACTTTATGAGCAACTAGAAAAATTAAAAAAAATTATTTTAGAAAAAGGAATCATGATATATTCTTTTATTTTTCTTTTACAAACTTATACACCTAGTGTGACAACACAATTCAAAAAGTGAATGGCACAATCAGCAATTTATAAACTACCCTTTTATAATAGCAAATTAATTGTTCTAGCATTCAAGACCAGCTTGTTCAAACCTTCATCTTCATGTATAGTCAAGCACTGAAAGCAAAGCTAAATTTGACAATATCATGTGGCCAGTTCTATTGAGAAGAAACGTTTTGACCCATTTTCATGGTTGAAAACGATTTTTCAACACTTGTAGTTAAAATTAGAAATGTACATAAATTTTAATAAGTTTAAAAAATCGTGTAATGCATGCATTGAAAATGTTTCGAGGAAAGTCCAGACCCCCCTTCCGTACCCTCCCTACAAATGCAACTTTGTAATAAACAATATTTTTATGCTGTAAACCCTCAGATCGAATGCCCAGTGACGTTGGGGTAGTACTTCTAGCTCACACAACACAGGTCCGAAATTCGATCCCCGGACTGGGCAAGGTTGACTCAGCATTTCATCCTTCAGTGGGTAGACAAAGGGAGGACCAAATATGTTTGGGAACTAAACACTGATGTTCCGTTTAAGGTTGACATATGCTTCGCACGTCAGGGCCCTTGGTCTCGGAAAGAGAAATTGACACCAAGTTGGGCCGTTGAGCCAATAAGTTTAGTTCGTTTTTTAAACCCTCAGACCACCCCATCCCCTTTATAGTCTAAAAAAATATCAAACAACATATGTGTAAAACTGCCTCTTTGATTACATTACATATTGCTTACTGTATTAAAACCATATAACTTAAGCATGGAATCCTTTAAGGTCGAACATGCAAAACTCTAATATGATTGCAAAACCCAAAGACACTGTGAAGAACAAGTTCCGTGAAAGATTTTTAGAGCTTTTCTTGAATTCCTTGCCAGTTTTTTTTTTTTTTTAGATTATTAGAGGATTTTAGAGATTTATACAGATCCATAGAAATCCCAACGTAAGACCCCATTTTCAAATCCTGAGGGGTACGAGAGCTTTCCTTCACTGAAATCAATGATGTAGCCAAAATTGTACTTTGGCGTGGGTTCAGAGTAGTAATCCAAAGTACAGAAACTTCCAATATCATAAAAAATATTCATTATGCCCACAAAGTACATGCTTAAGTTCAATGCATGCATACATAAATACGTCGCAAAACGGATCAGCAACGCTAAACATAATTTTACTGTATCTTGAAAAACAAATGGCAACCACATTGCATCTCTTGATTTACACTCTAAGCTTTTACTAGATTTATTGCCTGGTAAATACTGGAGCATATTTAATTTACAATCTAGCATTTACCAGACGAATTAAAATTAAGTGATTCTATGAATAACTAAAAAATTTAAAAAATATTGAGTAAGGAATTATAACATTCTTTTACAAAATTAAATACCTTTTATTATAGCAAAATTCGAAAACAATATAGCATAATCGGTTATTAATAAAATATCATTTCATAATAGTAAATTAATTCTCCTAGCTTTTAAAGGTCAGCATGTCAAATTTTCTTCTGCATTTGCAGTCATGCCTATATGCATCAAAAGTAAGGCTAAATTTTTCTACTCCTTGTGACCAATTCTGTCTCAAAGAAACGTTTAATCTTTTGATCGTTTTCATCATGATCTTTCAACACTTGCAGTGGAAATTAGTAATGTATTCAAATTTTAATAAGTATAGCAAGTCGTTTAATGCACACTTTGAAAATATTTTGAAAAAGGTCCCGACCCTCCGTACCCCAACCCAAACTATAAATAAATCCTTGACTAAGATGACGAAATAAGCACTTCCTGGTGTATTTTTATTTATAGACAGCTGACAACACTCTGCTCATGATTGCAATACTCTGTCATCCCATTTAAAGATATCTTTTGTATGCATAAAGATAAGTCTGTAAAATAATTTGTTCTAAAAAACTGAATGTACCGCAAGTTCTAGTAAATTGATTGAATAAATTAAATTCTAATGAGAAATGGAATGCTGGAATGAAATGGACATTAATTATTAAAATTTCAAATTATATTGAATAGAAAGGAAGGATTGAAGTCTGACATGAGGGAGCAACTCTTAGATTAAAAGTTTGAGAACCACCTACGTCGACTGAAGTAAGATGCGATTGACTATTTTTTTATCCACATCTTCTCGGTTTCAGAGAGTGATGCTGAGCAGTATGGAATTTCCGGCCATCACCATCTGCAGTCCCGTCACTTTGCTGAAATCGAGAGCGCTCACAGCCGGACTTCACCACCTCGTCAGGCTCGAGGAATTCCTGGAATCTGTCAACAGATACCGGTAAGGGTGGTCTCCAGACACGGAGGCTGACACTTATATTGTTTTGAAGAAGATAAAGCCTCGTTTATGTGTGTCAAAGAACAGCGCAAATGCAGAGTAAATCCGTGAATCCTAAGGAAAAAATTTAGGCGTAAAAAATTCCACCTTTCTACCGGGGTAGTTTCAGAGTTTGACCTTTCCTATGATTCTTTGAATTTTCTGGCGCTAGATTTTATGATGGCCGATTCTGTTACTGCAAAAAGTGCAGTAATAATAAATGCAATTGAAAAATTTTCACAAATATAATTGCAACTGATAATAACAAGCTTACAGATCGAATTAATGCCTTCATTATTCTCTTTACTCTTCTGCTTATAACATTTTCATCCTAATTTAATGAATGTTTCATGTCATTCATTAAAAAATGCAAAAACAAACCCGTAGATTACTCGTTTTCTATGAAGCAAACAATACACGGAATGATGGGTTACACTTCCGTAGGATCTTGTGACTTCTGACGGCAACTCGGCAAAAAGGAAGACAATCATTGCTGATGTAACGGGTCTTTCTGACCAAGTAAAATTCCTTTTACCCAATAAAAAGAAGGTAACTTTACTGGCACATGTAAGTTGGTCTGCATGTAAAGGTCGAAATATATCCATTACAGAAAGAGGACATATGCATGTGTGTGTGCCTTTATATATGAATAAGCATGCATCGTTACAATAGCGTTCATTAGAAACATTTCCTATTCCTTGGCGGATCTTATGTTTAAGTGTTTAATGTGTGTAAGTTTGTCAAAGTAAATCAGTGTCTTGCCATAGGTCCATAGCCAGAAGTTGCGAGGTGTAAGTCGGAAGAGTTCATTTCCATTTCGTTGGCTCAAATCTTGCCAAGCAGACGTTAGTGGCGACAAACAATCATAATTAATGTTTGTCGCCAATACTACTATTACATATTAAGAAAATGTGACTAAGAAAATATGAGCGCGACTCGTTTTAAAAATGTGGCCGTAAAATGTTACTATCGGGGACATTCAATTTCTGTCAATTGTATTACTATTTTTGACAGCTTTTCGCCTGTGCCGGCGAAATGAAAAGTTTTTCATTCCGTTTTTCCATTTAGAAATCACAGATATGGCCTAGCAGACTTTATTGGCTTCAAACAATCATTATTATTTTTTGTTGCCAGTACTATTATTACATATTAGGAAAAAGCCATGACTAATAAAATATGGTCACACATCGTTTTGATAATGCGACCTTAACAAACGGGGACATTTAGTTTTGAGTCGGTTGTACCATATTTTAATAAATTTACCACCTGCACCGTCGAAATGCAAAAGTACCATTGGGAGCTCTTAGAGGCCAAGATGTGGGTCCCCCGAAGCTAATATTTCTCTTAAAGGTGTCGTCAAGGAACTCTCGCACTTGACAGGCAAAGATATGGGAAGCTCAGTCTTGATACAAATGGTAATCTTTGATGATCATCTTATCAACTGTGGTACTAGAATTATTTGCAGCATACTAAGAAAACCATAGTCAGTTACGGTGATGTGTTCGAAAGAAGCCCTATTAAATGTGAGTGTCACACAACTCCGCGCATTAACTTTTAAGCTGCAAGCTCGTGTGTCTTGAACTCAAGTCTCTCGATTACGTCTTTATTATTGTTGAACAGTTACCAAGGTCTTGAGTTCGTTCTGGGCCGTTTCCACTCTTCGTGGTCGTGAATGCATGCTCAACTTCTAACTGCAGTGTCTGCAAATTTTTTATTCTATAGTGTTGTTGCATATTTTTTACCGAAGGATAAGGAGTAAGTAATAGTAAAGATTTACAGGCATTTGTAGATGCTGGCAAGTTTGTAAACATTAATATCATTTTATTATCATTCAAATAAAATGAATAAATAGTCGTTCTGTTTTAAAACAAATTGTTGTGTACTTAGTTTTCAACTTGAGCCATACCACGGACTTTAACAACTCCGCACTACTCTACAGATAATATCTTTTAAATAAGTCAAAAACCTATTGCAAAGAGACTGTCTAGCTTCAACGATACAGTTTAAACAAACTAACGTAGTTGGAATGATATTTTCACATCAAACTGCAATACATGTATCGAACCACCAGAGCAAAGATTAGTTAAAAGCATTCTGGAATACTCTTGCATGATTTCTCTGAGAATAAATAAACCTAATACCTCGATTAAGAGGAAAAAAATAGAGTTTATGGATTGCAAATTTTTGTCATTGTATATATGTATGTGGTTGATTTTAGATACATGGAGTAATCTTTGCAGGAACAGCAAGGCGGACAGGGCGCAGTGCAACCTAAACCCGGCTTGTACGTGGTCGTGGTTTGAAGACGAGTGCCTGTGCGAGTCCAATCCTTGCCAGTCGGAGTACTGCACAACGGGTTATCCCCTGTGCCTCTGCTCACCTCTGCTGTGCCGATACTTCAACGAAACTTGCTTCCAAGTCAGGAACATTGAGGACGGAACTGAAGAAGCCTGCTACTGCCCAAACAGGACCTTCCCCTCAGACAGGTACCAATTCGGATTCACCCTACAGTTAGACTCGAAGCACTTGAAAGGGGCATGGTACAGTAGTGTCCTATAATGCGATTGATTCGTACTACGTAATATGGAAACCATGTTAGATAAAAGTCAAAATTCAAATCATTAAATGCACACGTTCTATATAGAAACCGAGTAAGGAAAAACACAGATAGGAAACAAATCAGATCAATTTATACAGCGTTATAAGAAACTCGGAAATAATACAAATTAAACGAATGCTTTCCATACTATATAGAATCTTTGAAATAAATAAATTGAACATAAATCCGACCTATTTATACCTATATAAAAAGTGCATTTTCGAAGTATCAAGTTGTAACTGATATAGTTAATAAATAAAATTTTATAATAGAAATGGCAATATATATATATATATATATATATATATATATATATATATATATATATATATATGTATATATATATATTACATATTTAATATTGCATTTTTAATTATACATTATTAAATAGCGTTGAATTTAGTATCGCACATTGACACAAAACATTTTTTCCTTAGAGACTGAAGAGGAATAGCAAAAATCTCTCGTTTAACACTCCTCTGAAAAAGAAGGGATGGTGTACGAGGTCTTCAATTTCTGTCCCTCAAGGTCATCTATCTCATAGTACTCACCCCCAATCACCTTGCGTTGGACTTGAAGAATAAAGTTATCTCTAGAAGGGCATTTATGGTGTGTTAACGCCTTTTTACACGTCAATACGTCTATGTTAAAAAAGCAGCAAATTCAGGGATTAGGATTTATTTTCATGTTGAAGACTACGCTAATTTCTCGTTTGAGAGCGATTTCTATTAAAAATCCTTATCACAAGTCAACCTGTACTAAAATTGGCTGAAATTTTTTTTTGCCGTAACACAATTTGGCACTTACATTCTATACCAATAAAAGCATTCATAAAAAAAGACTTACACATTAACGCCTGATAAGGCCTTTAGAGAGTGATTCATTGTTTCCACGCATTTAGTTGCATTTTAAGTTCGCCTTATACACGAAATGTGATTTTCCGACATTTTTTCTTATTACAAAGAGTGGGCAGTTTATACACGAATAAACACAGTTTATCGTTTCCTCTTTCAGAGCACCAAAGGAAAACAAACATTCGCTTTTGAACGATTCTCTGTTAGAGGAATTAAACGATGAAGAGGTCCAAGACCTCATATCCATCATCCGTGATTCGGAAGTAAACGACCTGTCGGACGTGAAGTGGGCGTACCAACCCACCATCCACGACTTGTCGAATTTCGGCACTAGTTACGACAACCTCATCCTAGGATGCAGCTTCCAAAAGAAAAAATGCGACAAAAGGTGCCACTGTCTTTTGCCTTCTCCCGAAAGCTGAAACCTTATTTCTCAGCTTCACAACTTTTTCTTTTACTCCAGGAACTTCACCGTGCTGTACACTCCCAACAACGGCAAGTGCTACACGTTCAACTACGCGGGTGAAGGGTCGAAGCAGATACATCCCATAGAGACAAAACGATTCGGATGGACCAGTGGTAAGAAGCTCCCTGTACTTTTTTACTTAACTGTTTCTGTAGGATAGATTTTTATGCATCTATTTTGAATAGATTGTTATCTTGCACGGATGGTCGGGAGAATCAGCGATATTTTACCATTATGCTTCCTAAAAGTCAACACAACAGCGAGTATTAATGACTGAAAATAATTTATTATAAAAATGTAAGATTTAAAAGACTTGCCACAAAATTGGCTTTATGGGAACTGGTAATTACTCCTTGGGAATATATACATAATATATTAATATCTGTGTCACTTTTAAGCGCACATATATTTGATAAGCGGGGCCGTGGTAACTTAGTCGGCAAAACCAATGATTTCATAACCAGATAGTTGTGAGTTTGAGGCTCGAGCTGCCAAAAATACACAGTCTGGATTAATGACAGCGTACAATCAAGTGGATTGTTTGCGATCAAACATACTTCTGGTGGTTTAACCCTCTAACGGACAGTGGTTTGGTATCAAAACCACCTATTAAACAGCTTTTTTTTTTTAAACTTTACTTTTGAGATTACTTTACTCTTTATCTTTTTATAATTATTTACGGCTCCAATCTCATAAATCTGTGATATATGGAAGACAATGGTGTAGAATCAAGAGCTTTTGCAATTAAAAAAAAAAACTTTTTGGAGACAAGGATGAGTTTTCGATTATATATATATATATATATATATATATATATATATATATATATATATATATGTATATATATATATATATATGTATATATGTATATATATATATATATATATATATATATATATATATATATGTGTATATATATATATATATATACATATTATACATTTTATACATATTATATTTTTGATATTTTAAATATATAACAGATGATAGTTCTACGTTTAACTTATTTATTTCTTTTTCTATTGAACTATATGTATTTAAACTTTCTGTACTGGAGAAGTCAGATTCAATTTATCTTACTTATGACCTCAACTAAAAGTATCTGTACAAACAACACATTTAAGTTGTTAAGCTATTTATTTATTATGCCAGTTTAAGGATTATCATTCGTTGTTCTTCCAGTATAGTTAAACTTTTAAAAAGGCATAATATTCAAGCTGTACAAGGGTAGGGGTTAGTCAGTTAAACCACTTTTCAAACCCTAATTTGGTATCCTCTAAGGCAAACCCTTCTAAGGAATGTAAAAAAAATAATTATATTTTTTTTACATATACAAGGCTTATAGATAACATTTATAAACAAATTACATTAAATTCCCATGAATTTGTTTTGGTGACCTTTAAAGGGTTAAATCGGTTCAAACGATACCTCTGGAAAGGATAGGCTAAGCCTGGAGGTCTTTTGCTTGATCCATGCTTTTTAAAAAAGAAGACCTATCTGAGTAATGTTATTTTCATCTGTAGCATTCCTTAAGCTATTCTTGATCCCTGGGTGGTTTTAAATGAGTAACAGCTTCTCAGTAGTATTTGCCACAAAGATATGTCTGTATCGCCAGCTGCATGGGGAAAACAAATTAGGACAGCAGTGTAACGTTGTAAAATGTGTAACTTTCCTTCTGTAAGTAGTCATAGCTTTAGAAATGTACTTAATACTTTTTTTAGGAACTTATTAACAAATTATATGCGGAACACGTACTAGTACGTTTTCTGACGATTGATACTGGAGAGCGGGTCACGTACTAGTACCGGTTAGTGTAACAATATGGTTTGTTTGTGGGCACAAAAATAACAGTATATACAGAAAAAAGAAGCCAAATATCCTTGTCTACTATATAGATTCTGGAAAAATTTAGACAAATAAAAACTAGTTTTTACATCAGTCAATGCGGAACCACAGAAAAAGGAAGGTTGATTAAAAAAATCAATTTGGATTTATAATTAACTTTTTATTTATCCTTGGAAAAATGATATTTTATATATATATATATATGTGTGTGTGTGTGTGTGTATGTATGTATATTTATATATTATATATATTTGTCTATATATATTATATATATTTGTATTTATATATGTATTTGTTTATTTGTCTATTTATATATTTGTTTATGTATTTCAATATAAAATATGAAGAGTTGGTTAAAAAATTAAGTAATTTTCGATGTTTTGAGATTTAACTGAATAACTAAATTTATGCTCAAAACGCCCGCTCCCGGTACAGTTTCGCTGTGAAATGTACCCGCACACAATGTGTTAATATTACTGTCGAGCTAAGTAAAAACTAAAGACACTCATGTCGCCGCCCTAGCTCACCCAATTAAGGGCATTATGTTTATGGGACAAGAACCCTAACTTAACGGTGAGTCGAGGTGTGGAGGGATAACTCGATGGGTGGAGGAGAAACCTAATGTACTATCCGAACTCAGAGTATGAAGAATAATACAGATAACCCGTCTTTTTCCCCCATGTTATACGTCACTCTTAGGACGCCACCAGAGGTAATATTACTTAGTATAAGAGGAATTAGGGTCCTAACTGAAAACAATTTACAAAATAGATGAATTTAAAATAAGGTTACCTAGTTTAAGATATCCCAGCCGGCTCGTATTTCTAATAAAATCAGCTAACGTAGCCGTCGAAACAGAACGTTTTAATAATTGATATACATATGAAATCCTGATTTTTTTCTCCAAAGGATAATTTTCTAGAAATGATTTCTTCCTTCATTTATTAGTCACTTTTATACATGGCTATTGTCAGTCAACGTGAACCTTTTTTCAGGGCTGCAACTAGACCTTCAGATTCGTGAGGAAGAAGTGATCAATCTGTTAACCAAAGATATTGGAGCCATCGTGGCCAGTACACAACCCAGACGAATTGCCTTTTGTGTCCGAATATGGCCTGATCCTCCGGCCGGGAGACTCCGCTTCTCTGCGGGTCGAGAAGGGACAAATCAACAGGCTTGGACATCCTTGGGGACAATGTCTTCATTCTGGTGCGCACTTGCCATTTAAATACACAGACCAGCCCTACTCGCAGCTGGTAATTATGATTTGTCACTTTTCTTCTCTTGCTATAGTTAAGGCTTGGTAAATATCACCCATTGCGTGTGGAGCTTACCTAATACTAGAATACAATCTTTGTTTGATGATACACTAATTAGTAAAGTAGGAAATCAAACGATCGTGTTGGATTGCCAAATATTAAAACCACTGTGGAATAATTTATTTCCGCCTACATACTGAAAATATTTTTATTTGAACTATAGAGTTGAAAGGAAAAGATACACCAATGCTGTAGCTTGTGAAGCCAAATAGTGATCGACCATATTCTTTATCTATTCTGTTTTGCAAATGATAGCAGGTAGGACCTTTCAGATTCGATTCCTCCTGCTGACAGCAGGTACACTAATAGCTTTCGGTACCGGAGTCAGTTGGTTCAAGTCTTCCTTTTGGCGTGAATGCTAGCTGTTGTTCGGACTCAATTAAAAGCAATAGATTCTGGTTTCGTTAATCCTTGTTTACGATTTTGATTGTAACAACTTGTACAAACATGTTAGTAGTATTCATCTGCATTGGGTTGTAAGCAGCCTGTCCTAGTCTAATCAATATCCATGTATCTAAAAGTTGACTTGTACACTCAAAACCAAGTAGCCATTTTAATTTAGTTCTGGATTTTCTTAGCTGTTTCTATATGGTGGGTTTTTAATAAGAGGAACTTAAATATGAGCCATTGTTGGAGAATATTTATTTAATAAAAAATATGTAAATCATTCTTACACACTGAATAACACATTATTTAGTTCTCTTTAAGTTATACCTTCTTCCGGACATGTTAGTTGCCCTTATTTTAAAAATATCAGTGATAAGTCACCTGTTAGATGTTACAGTTGTTGCCTCCGACTAAAACTTCATCCTTCAAACATTTAGATATAAGCCTTCAAATTCCCGTTCCTCCACATGATATTGTTGTAAGGAATCACACTATGCTTCGTTGTTCCTGTTTTGATGCTTCCATTTAAAAAGAAAAACATAAATTGCAATTTAGTTTTCTTTAGAGCTCAACGGTCTACTGTTTTGCTTCACGAGGGCTAATGAGACAGGGACCTACTGCTTAAAGCCGATTCCGAACGACTACGAATATCCTTGCCATCATCTGGATTCAAATCCGCAAATTCCTGTACCGAAAAGCAGCGCTCTACCCTCATACAATCGTTTGTCAGATTGCAGTTTGGATTGAAAACCTCCCACTGAAACTTCAACCTTCACACATTCGCCTGTAAATTTCCTTTCCTCCCCATCTTAC
The DNA here is from genome assembly GCA_032207245.1 of Pardosa pseudoannulata. Classification (NCBI taxonomy): domain Eukaryota; kingdom Metazoa; phylum Arthropoda; class Arachnida; order Araneae; family Lycosidae; genus Pardosa; species Pardosa pseudoannulata. Next base: position 166,501,678 of record CM063501.1, read on the forward strand.
TGCTGGAAGGAATTCCATTACTCCTCGCTACTTTCCTTTTGGTGTTTCCATTTCAAACCAAAAATATGAAATAAAGTTTGGATTGTAATTTTTATAACTTTACAAAATTATAATATTTTTCTGGTTAAAAATTTCAAAAAATAAAAAACTAATTTTCAAAAAAATTATCTTGTGTAAACGGCTTGGCTTTGCTATTTATGGAATGCACCTTATATTGCACTTAACTGTTACTTGAATTTCAGGGTTGCCAACGTACCTGTCAGAATTATTATATAAAACAGAAATGCAACTGCATGAGGAGAAGCTTAATGCCACCTTCTGTGAAGAGGCCCAAAGAACAAAATATTTCAGCCATATGCAACTTTCACATCATTTCGCAAAGTAAGTTCTCAAAAGAACTAGTCTTCTTGATAGAGGACTAGTCACATATAATAAGTCAAATATATGAATCTTTAATTTGGGATTTACAAGAAGTCTTTTTGTTATTTCAAGCGTGTAACAGCGCACCACTTGCTGTGGTGCTATGTCAGCATGTAACCTGTCCACCTACTTAACTGGGACAGGTATTCTTTATGTTCGTAGATTGTCGCTGGGACGTACTAAATTACTTCCGAAACTTAAAGGATAACAAATAACATTTATTTACAAGATTGAAAAAAATTAAAGCTAGAACAAAAACATATTCTCGGCGTCCCTGGCCTGTCTTAAACTCAACCCGAATCAGGCGGATGAGCGGTTCCATGCTTCAAAGTCAGACGTTGCATTTCCTCACTCCAACCAGAAAGATCCCTTCAGGTCGCAGGCTTTACGTGGACTTCTCGACTCAAGGGACGACAGATCCTCTCTCCTTTCTTCGGGGGTCATCTTCTGGAAACTTGATCCCTTCCGAAAAAGGAATCTCCTTTTTAAATGCATTTCCGCCCTGCCAAAAAAAAAGTGACACATTCGAAAAACCTTATCAGCCGACTCCTATTCTCCCGAAGGGACGCTGGGTGGACGGGTCAATGGGGTCAATTTTGCAGATATAGTGAAGGGTGCACAGCTGCGAAAAACAAGTTGTAGGTCCAAATTCCTTACAACGGCACTATCAAAAGTAAAATAATGCTTGGGATATGTTACCAAATACACGGATCCCATTCCTTGTAATTAAACTTTTAATCATAATTTAATCTTTGTCACTTGTTCTTGTTCTTTTTGTATGCTCCGTGGTTTTTTTTTCTTCAGTATGTAAATAATTTTAAAGTTTCCGAAATCAAGAAGTATAAAAGGGACACATTACGTTCACCTTTTGCCTGTTGTTTTTGCTTTTGTTATTGCCTGGTGATGTATGTTGCTCGTCGTGTTTTTCCTCCAATATAGCTTTTTTTCCACCAGATAAATTACATAATGCCACACTTGCAAACTCTAATTTTAGTATTATATACGAACTGTTTTGAAAATTTTGTTTAACTGTTTTTTACGTTTTTTTTTTTTTTTTTTTTTTTTTTTTGTGTTAGAAAGAAAAAAAAAATAAACTTTGATATTTTTATATTTTTTGTGTAATTTCTTTAAAGAAACTCAGTCTTCAGTTAGGACTTGCTACTGTGCTAAACATCAGTGGAAACCTGCTGATCGTTATTGACCAAAATAGGATACTATAGCTTATTTTGTAAACTTCGCCTTGCTTGGACTTATCTATATACAACCAAATTTTATTCCAAGTTTAAAACGCAGCTATTACAAGATAAACTAGAGCCGAAAATGAGAGAATGTGTAGCGTGCTTCTCTTCACTACGAGAGTCCCGAGTACGCACTCCGCTGATGGCATGGATGTTCGTAGCCGTTTGAAATGGCTTTTAAGCTATCGGTTCTGATCTCATTAGCATTCGTGTAGTAAAACAATAGACTGTAGAGTTCCAAACCAAGCCTAACACGGTCTAGTTACCAGGTCGTGGGTCGTAATTCTTTACAAAGCGATTTGGCACTTTACTTTTATTTATCCATTTCCTCATTCGTTCTAATAAGCAGTCGTGGAGGCTTTATCATTAAATACGGGAAATATTGTTAATTTCTTATATTAGGTTGGGGAAAAAGAAATCCATTATTTTTTCGGTAGATGGCTGTAGTGATCAATATATCGTAAAGTATCGATCAAAAAATTTCAAATTTATGCTCATTGTCAAGGTGACATTTCACACTAAAAAATTTCTTTTACTGATTTTTGATTGGTCTATTCAATTGTAAGTTACAGGGTGTTTAAAATGGAAGTCAACATAGAGAAAATTTGATACATTTTACAGTTTTACTTTGATAAAGGCGAAAATGCAAGCCAGGGGGCTGAAATTGTAAATGGTGTTTATGTTGCCGATACTATAACAGCTAATTACATGCAATTTTGTCATATATAGTCAATTCCGTTCAGGCATTTTTGATGTTAAAGATGCACTTCGCACAGGCAGTCCCGTCGTCTAAAATGTCGATAAAATCACAGAAATAATTGTAGTTGACAATCATGTTAGTATTTGCAGCATCTCCCAGGAGCTAAAGATCGACCATAAAACAGTTTTAAACCATTTGCGCCAAGTTGGATTCAAAAAGAAGCTCTATGTTTGGGTGCCACTCCAATTAACACCAAAAAAAATAAGATGGATCGAATTTCCGTATGTAAAGCCTTGCGAAACGGAATGAAATCGGCTCATTTATTAAACGGATGGTGGCTGAGGATGAGAAATGACAATATTGTCCGAAACCTATCATGAGCAAAGCTCGGTGAAGCATCTCAAACGGTGGTCAGACCAGGACTAACTGCCAGGGAGGTTCTATTGCTTATTTGGTGGGACTGGAAGGGAATTAAATATTATGAGTTGCTTCCGTATGGCCAAACCCTAAATTCAGATCTCTACTGTTAACAACTGGACCGTTTGAAGATAGCAATTGACCAGAAACGGCCAGAATTGGCAAACAAAAGAGGTGTTGCGTTCCATCAGAACAACTGTACGACTGTAGTGACTCGCCAGAAACTCAGAGAGCTTGGTTGAGAAGTTTTAATGCATTAAACATATAGTCCGGACCTGGTACCAAGCGATTACCACCTTTTTCTTGCATTGCAAAACTTCCTGAAGTGATAAGAAATTGGGATCAAGAGAAGACTGTGAAAATTGATTACTAGAGTTTTTCGCCAATAAGGACCAAGACTTCTATAAGAGAGGCATTATGAAGTTACCTTTAAAATGGCAACAAAATATACAATAACACGGTGCATATTTGACCCAATTCGGACACTCCAAAACATGTTAAATTCATTAATTTCACGCCAAAATAATGGATTTCTTTTTCCCCAACCTAATATTTATAAATGGGGATAATAAGGGCTGCGCTCTTGAAAACCTGAGAATTTCTGATTTTTCCTTAGGAACGTGCTCCGACCAAGTGATTGAGGCCATAGAAAACGAGACTATTCGCTGCAACTGCTTTCAAGCGTGCAAGTAAGTGCATCTTCTATCTCGATTGCCGTCCTTTGTAATGAAACAGTCATAGACCGCTTTTCATTTTACTATCCTTCGACATTCGATAACTACCCTCCCAACTTAGCCCCCCCAAAGTATGATAAAAAGGTATAAAACTGCATTATAGACGCGTTTTTCATGAAATGTTTTATTAAAAATAAAATTAATTTTTGATTAAAATTTTTGAGTAAGTATTTTGAGTGAAAATTCACTTTATGCGGTACATGATAAATATCGTTTTCATTTTTCATATTGAGTTTATATGTATTGTGGCAGCTGGTCACAAGAGAACGAGAGAGGGTCGGTCATTCTCAGGACCCGTGGGAATTTTTTCCCCTGAAAAAAGCAGGAGTTCCAGACCCAGAGGGGTTTCGGATTTTTATGTCCCTGCATACATCTGTGTGGAATGCCGGCTATCATTGAGGAGTCCGGTCCACTGACCACTCCCTTGCTCTCAGCCCTTTTTCTCCCCCCCTCTTTTTGAGAGGGATCTTTCAAGAACCAGGCAGTGGGTTGTCGGGGGCTTGAGGGAAGAGAAGGTTGTTTCTCTCTCCCAACGATGTTGTTTTATATCATGTATATATTGTAGATAGTCGAGATAATAAAGTCTAGGACTTTAAGCGATTGTTTTTACTAAGCCCCCACAAACACAGAGGTGTATGTATGTTGCGACGTTACAGTATGCATAAACATACATACATATGTAAACCAGCGAAATTAATCCGCAGGTTACATACGGAAGTAGCTCCAGTTATTTTCAATTGCCCGGACTTACTGAGCATTGGGTGAGCCTAACTATATTGCAGTCGTGGCTCCATTAAACTAAAAGCGAAGTCCGTGGTGGAACTTTATTTAACACTAGATTTACCAGCAATTTAAATATACATTGAGTTGCAATTGCCAAACCAGTCATTTTGACTGGTTTGATAAATCTAGTGTTAAGACTAAGTAAAAGACATGTTTCTCCTACAAGAGCAGAGCATTGAATGATACATGAAAGCACTTATTGGCATCAAGTGAGATGAGAAGAATACTTTCCCAAGAGAGAGCAGCTTAGTCAGCGTTATTAACAATCAGAGAGGAACTTAGATCATTGGAAATGTGAACTATTTTATTGAGGCAGCTGAAAGATGTGGCGAGTTGACAGAAAATTAGCATTTATTTCAGAGTTCGCTTTGAGAGACTGTTAAAAAGCATTTTAAATGTAATAGTTTTGATATATTACATATTACCCGTCAGCTCGTTAGGTGAAAAATTTTGCGTTCGCACACATGCCACGTAAATTTTACCCATACTTTTAAGTTAAATGCTAGTTAACATATTACATCTTAAAATGTACAATTAATAATTAAATTCACTTTCCGAATTCAAGGATTTTTTGCATAGAAAACAATTTTATTTTAAATTGTGTTTAACACCCTCAGGGACACACCTGTAGGCATGTTCAGGTTTCATGCACCCGAGTTACTAGAATGATCTTTTCGCTACACTACGTTCTTAGTAATCATGAGCTTACCTCTTAAGCGATTGTTCCTTACCTCCTTAGCCCAGCTTAACACATTGTGTGCGGGTACATTTCGCAGCGGAATTGTACCTGGAGCGGGCGTTTTGCGAGTAAATTTAGTTATTCAGTTAAATCTCAATAGATCGAAAATTATTTAATTTTTTAACCATCTTTTCGTATTTTATGTTAAAAATATATAAACAAATATATATATATATATATATATATATATATATATATATATATATATAATATATAAATATACATATATATATATATAATATCATTTTCGCAAGGGTAAATAAAAAGTTAATTTTAAATCTAAATTGATTTTTTTAATCAACCTTCCCGTTCTGTGGTTCCGCATCGACTGATGTAAAAACTAGTTTTTATTTGTCTCAATTTTTCCAGAATCTATGTAGTAGACAAGAACATTCGGTTTCGTTTTCCTGTATATACCGTTATTTTTGTACCCACAAACAAACCATGTTGTTACACTAACTCGTACTAGTACATGACCCGCGCTCAAGTATTAATCGTCAGAAAACGTACTAGTACGTGTCCCGCATACAATGTGTTAACTCTGACCATTATGGACCTCTCTTTGGTCAGTAGCAGCTTGTTAACTACTTTGGGTTACTATAGTGCGTCTCTCAATAGTACCGTATGGCTATGCACCAGATCGGGACATATAATTCTCCCAAAATTGTGCTTAATTTTAAATACCCTCCCCCAAAATTATTAAATTGTCTTGGATTTTTTATCACATTTTACTATTATTTTTTTCATACATTTTATACATTAAATTTACCCTTAAGTAAAATGAATAATTTTTTCATGAATAGCAATATTCAACTAATAATAATAATAATAATGAAAATCTATGGTAATGTTTGCAGTTGATCAATCCGAGTAAATAAAATTTAAACATCCATTTAATACATATATCAATTTCGTAAATTTACTTTCCTGTAGCAGGTAGAAATGTATTATTTCATTAATGAAAATCTTTGGTACTGTTTACAGTTGATTAATCCGAGTAAATGAAATTTAAACATCCATTGAATGCACACATCAATTTCGAAAATTTGCTTTCCTATAGCAGATTAGATAGAAATATTTTATTTCATTTAGTACTTGGCTTGTTTTCAACGATATTTTAAAAAGAACTGTGCATGTTATAATCAGAGAATATGCTTCTCAATCAAAGCCGTAACTTGTTCCTTTAGCGCCCGTGGCAAAAAAAAAAAAAAAAAAAAAAAAGGTTTACACCCCTACTACCAAATATAGGGAGAAAATATATAAATATGTTTTTTTATAGCATATATTCAAGATGAACTTCAATATATTTTGTTAATTCTTAAAATATTCCTTATATATTAATTTTTAATTTTTTATTTTATTTTTACCATATTAATACTTAAAAATATTTTTGAATACTCTGAAGGTATTATTTTCCAGATATATAGTTTATTGAGGGGAATATGTTTTATTTGAAAGTTGAATTCTCATAACAAGGGGCAAATTTTTAAATTTTGTTTTAATAACATTAATAGATTTAAAATTTAAAACGAAATTAAGGATTTATATTAAGGCATGTTAGGATTGTTTGGTAAACATTCTGTAAGAATTTATATCAAGTTTGGTCTATAGAAGCAATTTAAAAAATAAGAAAATTCATACAAAAATAATTTCTAAACACATTGTATTTTAAAATGAAAGAATTATTTTTCAATTTTTCCTTATTTTTACTCGAGGCAGATCGTCCTTTTTCGGACCCCATTTTCCTCACGGGGCGACGACCCTATGCGCTGGTGGAAATGCCACCTTTGCCAAGCCGTAGTTACGGCCCTGTTCTCAATCCATGGAAGTACTCGCAAGGACATCATTCAGACGCTGCTATTTGCACTTGTACTTCGTCATCATAGACTAAATATAGCTGCTCTAGTTCAAACGTCTCACAAGGTGCCGAGCTCATATCCTCAAGCCGACGAAAGATTCACCGTGTTCCTTAATGATAGCTGAGGTACTTAAAATATGTTCGTGGTCGTAATATCCTTTAAGTTCGTAAGATACCTCTAGGGGGGACAGACTAGATATTTCTGCTTAAGATCCAGCGGGGGCAATGTTACTTGCATCCGTAGAATTCCTTAAGCTAAACGAGCCTCCCGGATGGTGATAAATTAGAAACAACTTTGCAGACTTTTTTCAGCATATAGATATGTCTATTACCACCTGCATTCGACAACAATCTTATTCCATACCTCAATGTCAAAGCTTATATACCTGTATCATCCCAGTGCTAATTTCCATATAAGCTACAGTCACACTCTCAAGAACTTTTTAGCTTCCCTTAATAAATTTAGAATCAGATTTGACGGTGAGTTTTAATATGCATACTTACAGGACACTGTGAGCTAATGTTAAGTATGGATCACTTTTTTCTTTCATTAACACGTTGACTGCCATGGGGGTCACCGGTGACCGGCACTCGACTTGGTTACAGCCCCGTGGGGTCACCGGTGACCGGCGAAGCAGCAAATAATAAAAGTACATAATTGTAGTAAATATGGATACTGATAAATTTTTCAATAATACCATTGTTATTATAATGGTTTGAAGAAATTAATGCAATATAGAACATACAAAAATAATTTTATTAGTACATGAAAAATATACATTTTATCAGTGCATATTGCGATGAGTCAGATTGAAACATTTAAGGCAAAGAAAAGGTGAATCAACGCAATCGGAACAATATGTCACCACTTTTTTAGTCAAATTCTTTGCTCTAGTTCTTCCTAGCTGCTTTGAATGCTAAAGAATGAGAGTAATCACTTAGCAATCGAAGCACGATTGTTTAAAAAAAATTACTATTTCACCGTGAAATTCACCGGTGACCCACACCACGAAAACTGCTTCAAGCATGATTTTATAACTCATTTTATCTGCTGCAAATAATATTTCAGCATATGCATCGCATAATGAAAAGTTCACGTCGGCGCCTTGGGCAAACCATCGAAAATGCTTCTGGCAGTCAACGTGTTAAATATCATCACATATAGTTAACCTATATACGAATATATCATGCGTTTTAACAAAGTTTTTTTCTCCCTAGAGAAAACATCTTCTACACTTCCCTGACTTCAGGGAAGCTTAATAAACATTTCTATCAGTTGGTGAAATCTGCCAAGACGCTGAGGAAGGATGAGGAGGGAAATTTTTTAACTACATTTGCCTCTAATAAGTAAGAAAAATTTTTTATTTATAAATGGTTAATATAAATTAAAGTTACAGTTAGAAAGAACCATTACTATAACTTTTTATTTAAATCCCACAAGACATGGACATTTATTCAGTTTTGAGATTTATAAAAAATATTAGCAACCTCATGTTGTGAAAGTCATAAAAATCAATAGACTGCGATGGCTTGGACACCTATTCCTACTCGATAACATAAACACAGTAAAACAGCTAGCTTTCATTAATCCCATGGGGCAGAGGAAACGAGGAAGACCACCAATTAGGTGGCTTGACTCTGTAGAAGGACTTAACTACTGTCAAAAAGGGAAAGTGGAGGAATCTTGCAGCAGATAGGAACGGTTGGAAAAGACTGCTTGGGACAGCCTTGGCCTGTAACAGGCTGTAGTGCTTTAGAAGAAGACATGTCTTGTGACATCAAAGAGCAGTAGCTCTATATCCAAGGGATTAATTTGTTACACGCATCAAAATACTGGTTTTAGTTGACTTATCACATAAAAGTAAATTATAAAATTGTAATGGAAAATTATTATTTTGTGTTATTATTTTATTTTATATTTTTATTTTGTATTACGAGGTGCATCCAGAAAGTAAGTTTCCCTATTTAAAAGAAAAAAAGAACTCACACTTTCAAGGACATATTTATTGGCAACAAGTACAGCAATGTTTCAGCTGTTTTTCAACATAGCCACCACCAGAATTGAGACACTTGTCGTATTGTGGGATCAACTTTTGTATACCTCTGTCGTAGAACTCTGCCGCCTGTGAATGGAACCAGCCTTCCTGTCCCAGAACACCGTGCACATCCCTTTCTGTACCGACAGCGTCTGTTTGAATTTGGTCCTGACTGAAGATCCACTATGATGCCAATGCATTGACTGCTGCTTGGTTTCCGGGGTAAAGTGCGAAATCCAAGTCTCATTGCCAGTGACGATCCTGTCGAGGAACTCGTCGCCGTCATCGTGTTACCATAGCAGACATGTCAATGCTGCTCCTAAGTATTGAATTTTATGTTCGGGTGTCAGTTTCGTTTCATAGACCTGACAGAGATGACAATGAATTTCAATTGGCGCAATGCTTTGTGCATCACCGACCGAAACTTGTAGGCGGCGGGAGAGAAGGAATTAGAGTTTCCATTTCGGACCACTGCTACCCCGATACTGGCACGAATCGGAACTTGTCCAGCTGACATATGATTAATATGTCATAGATCTGTTACGCACGCGCAATTGATACGGTTAATTGCGTTTACTTTAAAGGGGAAAACATCGGGAAACTTACTTTCAGGATGTGCCTCGTATTATTTTATTATTAGTTAAAAGTTGTAGTTAAAATAAATCAAACTCATATAAATTAGCATTTAATATTCAGAATGAAGTATCAACGTCGGTGAGACTCTATTGGTGTAAGTTTAATAAAGGAATGTAAGATTACCGTAGTTGTCGTAGTTTGAAAAATTCTCTGAGTTCATAGGCCGGAAGATTTTCTACTGTTTCGTTTCTTTGTACAAGTTTCCGAAAAAGATTCAAATTCCACTGAATTCTGTCTTTCTATTTGATGGACGACACGTAAAACAAATTGGGACAGTAAATCTTTAAAATAAATTTACAAAAAAAAAAAAAAAAAAAAAAAAAAAACCACAATTCGTTTATTGCCAGAATTTATTACTGTGACTAGTGTGATAATTTTATGAAGTCCTAAGTTGTTAATAATCATCTCTCAATGATAAACTAGAAATATACTTCAGTTTAGAATTAATCTGAATTAGAACCTCATACAACATTGTCGAACAGTTTGAGACCTATAGATTTAATATTAGTACCGAATTACGAATAACTCAGAAAACTTTTTTCGAATTATCCTTTAAATAATTAAGAGAAAATGTTTGAAAGCTAAACATTTTTTTTCAAAGTAGTTCATTTTGTTTTTCATTAAAAAAATAAAAAATAAAAAACTGTTAAATGGGTTGTACGAGAAGTCTATAGATTTCATATTAGTAACCAATTACGAATAACTCAGAGAAAACTTTTTTGGAATTATTCTTTAAGCAATTAAGAGAAAATGTTTGAAAGATAAATCTTTTTTTTCAAAGTAGTTCATTTTGTTTTTCATAAAAAAATTGAAAATTGAAAAACAGTTAAATATGGTTGTATGAGACTTAGGTACTCGTGTACAGCATGTTTACACCATGCTGATCTAGTAGCGATTGATCCAAAATGTAGGATACTTTAAAACGCGTAGGTTTCATTAAATGTAGAATCATTTTTTCTCTACTTTTTAGAAACAAGAATATTTTTTTATTTTCTAAGCTTTTAACACATAAAACTAGCAACAGGTGGTATTACAACACTAAATTTTTTTACCGTAATTTATATATTTCAAATATACTTATTTAAACTTTCTTTAAAGGGAAAAGTCACAAATTTGCTATTTCTCGCTTATGACCTTCCCCTCCCCAAAAAAGGCTTATCAGAACTACACTTATTTATTACACTAATTTAATAACCAATTTTATTTTAAAAATTGCATCACTTTCACACTGTACTGGAGGATACTTTCAGAGCTAACATGCCCACTATTCCGCCTACCTCTCAAGGAAAGAAAAATAATATATTTCACACTTATAAAGTTTATATATAACATTTGTATAAGATTTTCATTAAATGACATTGAATTTTAAAACGATTAAAGAAGATTAATCCAACAGACCGATGTTCTAAGAGCAATAAATAGATACTAAAGTACAGCATGTTCTATACTTTTCACTTTCTACATCACCTAATGTTTCGTAACGTCTTAACACTAAACATACCTTAAAACTCAATACATACCTATATCTACCATAGCCGGTTAAATGACCGGATTTTATGTTTCCTGATTCAATGTATGAAATATGGATATTGAGAAGGAAATAAACAAACTATTATAATTAAGAAAAATTATATACTGTCAATTTTTATGTATTACAAACATAAAGAATAAGAATTTTTTAATTCATTGTCCATCGCATTTTTTACATATACATTACCGGTCGTTTAGCCGGTTATGGTATGTTTACTGTTAATGTATCCATGTAAATGAAAAACTGGAGACTAAATAATATGAACCAGTTTTTTAGTATTGAGTATTACAAGGACAAATTAAATATTTAGTAAATTTAACCAATTTTCAAATTAATTTGAGCTCATATGGGAAAAAAATTCTGATAACATTTTCCTGAATCTCCTGTAGGTCTAATGTTCTGAGTCTCAGAGTATATTACGGGACCTTAACTTTACAAAATGTTACGGAGAGAGCTGCTTATAGCGTAAGTACAAATTTTCATGAATTTTTTATCTGTTTTTGGCAAGCAAGTCGTAAAATGCATGTATTACAGAAAAGTTGTTTTAGAAACTGTTCAATAACGGGTTTAAAAACTTAAAAAAACCATTATAGAATGATAATAACAAAAAGGGCCGAATTCAAGTCAAACGCAAATCTCGTCTCTCACCTCCGTCTGAAAACTTGAGATAAGCAAATTTCGGGTTTGGTTGGGTTTAGAAGCACTAATTTACTTTACAACACAGCTGATGAGAGTGGGACCTAGTGCTTAAAGCCGATTCCAAAACGGCTATGAACATCCACAGTGAAAATTCGAACCTACCGCAGTTCGTGAGTTCGAACTCCTAACCAAACCCAACCAAACCCGAAACTTGCTTATCTCCGCAAGTTTGCGGACCGTAGGCGAGATATGAGAAATACGCTTTTGACTTAAATTTGGCCCTAAATCCACTGCAGAATACTTGCCTAAAATGCTTTTCAAGAAAAATGGTATTTATATAAGTAGAATTACATTTTTTTTGTAGTTTTTTCATTAAAATTGCATTAAGTAAAAATAAAAACATTTAAATTTATTATGCTATTTCAAAAAAGAGTATTAACACTTCCTAATTCAATATTCTTATATTAAATTCTTATAAAATATTTAAACAAAAAACAAAAAAGGACAAAAAAAAAAAAAATAAATAAAAAAAAAATTTCAAAAATAATTAATTTTAAAATAAATTATTATAAAAAACAATTTATTTGCATTTTTGCCCTCCAACCAAAGTATCTCTTTGGCCCTTACTCTGGTGTTTTATACCGCAAGTGCGTATGACGTAGTCGCGGAAACTTGGTCTAACGATACCTAGTTGCCGCAACTAAGCTCAAGTACTCTGGGTACGGAAAACGAAGGTGCGGGACTAGCTTACTATCGAGTTTGAGAAATAAATCCCGCCTTTGGCTGGGCTTATTTTAGAGGCGGAGTTTAATGGGATCTTCTACTTTGCACCATTTAAACCAATCAGAAATTTAGAATTATAATTCTGATTTTCAGTTTCGGCAACAGCAATGTTTGTAAATATAAACAAATAAATAATTCGCATTTTTCTTTGCATGCGTACGGTATTGATAAAAGTGGCATCCAAATCTCAAGAGTTTAAATCGAAGAGATTGCCTCACGGAAACTTTTACCCATGATTAGTTTTATGGAGCATTATTATATACAGTATGGAATTTTATTAAGCATATAGAGGCGCTTTCCATAGGTTTGGTTTGGAGTGCTACGGTCTACTTTTTACAACACGAGTGCTAATGAGACCGGGACCTGCAGCTTAATGAGGAATTTGCACATGTGGGGGATTCGAACAACTTAGTGTTTTTCTGGTAATTTCAGACTCGTAGATTCCAAAAATGTTCTCAAAAATGTAAAAAACTGGGTCCATCATTTAAAAAATTAATTTTAAAGTTAAGCGAAAATCACGTGACATCAAAAAGCTCCGTGATTGGTTGTGATGTCATCGTTCATGCAGACCAATATTTTTGTATTGCTTTTAAGCGCGCACTATTTTCCGATTTTGTTTTTGCAAGTTCCTGAAATTTTCTAGCTATCAAAATTTATTTTTATTTAAACCTGAAGGTTTATTTTATCGATCTAGATAGCTTAGTTATCTCAATTTGTCATAAATGTCTCTTCTACCTGGATTTACCAATCAGACAACCTCCCGAAAATTGACAGCATGTCAATGTTTTCTTTCTTGGCAAAAAACCCGGATTTTATGGGAGCAGAAATACGAGGAATTAAAACCCAAAGGTGTGTAAAATCATTTATATTTTTTTTTCCAATTTTACTTAACATGTATTAATACTTTATTCATGCTAAACACAGCTCTTTTGTTTGTAAACACAAACAAGTCAAATAAATATACATATATCATATACATACACATTTGTAGTTGCATCGTTTTTTATAAATAGAGACGGATGTAATATTAAAATAAAAATTAGAGGAGGTATTTTTTGTGAGACCGGTCTCATTAGCCTTCGTGTTGCAAAAAGTAGACCGTAGCATTCCAAAACCAAACCAAAACAAAATCAATTCTTAGATATTTTAAATATGATGAAAAGAAATTTAAAATCTTTAAATGGCTTTACTTAATTATTTATACATTTTTAAATAGCAATACAATTTTATTGCCTTTAATATTAATGTCAAATTAAAAAATGTATAAAATTTCTCAAATTAAATTTAATTTTTAAAGTAATATAATTATTAAGTATTTTAAAAATATTATACTTTTTTTTTTCAAATTAGTCACCAATTTAATCGAAAAATATCACTGTTACATTTGATACATAAGAAAGTATGCATCTCTGAAGAAAATATTTATAATACCTTGAAAATACATAACTTTCCCCTCCCCCGAGTTATTTATTAGATAATTATATGCTTTAGATATTTATATGTTTTTCGATATTTATATGCTTTATAAAATATTTATTGTACTTGAACTCTGTGATAATACTCGAAAATTAGCAGTTTTAAAAGTTAAATAGCAGTGGTTAATCAACAATCCTTTTAAAGGTATAGATGTATTTTATATACTTTAATTGTTCTAAAATAGTAATATTTAAACAAATGCAAGCATTTATTTACCGAAAAATGGTCTTCACAAACCCATAGAGATGATTTATATGATAATTTGAGGTTTAATTTCTCATCCCTTTTCATCTCAGTTGTCCAGATTTTACGTGTATGTGGGTCTTTTGGGACGCTGAAAAATATCTTCTCATTGCAATTAGTTGTTGTATTTTTACAGAGTGGCACAATACAATATTTAGAGTATGATTTTTTAATGCCAGACATAACAAAAAAATGCTATTATATGCGATACTTTACACAAAAAACAAATTTAAAAGTCGCCTTTTAACATGTAAACAGCATAGGAGCTCGGTGTTTACATGAACGATGACGTCACAAACTCGGCGGAGATAAAGTAGCGTTTTTGAGAGACGTTAAAGAGTCCGCTATAAAACCCATTAGAAATCACTCATTAGGCCCCCAAATGAAAGAAAAATAGCTACTGTCCTGCTTACTTTTTTGTCTTCTATCGTTTAAAATCAAAATTAGAAAACGTGAAAATTCCTCATTGACCTGCAGTTGAATTTTCTGGATTTCTGCAAGTTACATTCTCTTACAGATATATTTTATACATTACAATTATGATGGAATGCATAAAAATGATGTAACTGATGAATATTATGATGTAAATATTACTGCATTGAGATCATTGATAAAAAACTTGATAAAAAGTTATATTTGTACTGAAAAAACTGTAAAATGATAGTTATTCCATCAAAATTTATCATATTACTACTATATATCAATACCTAAAATCTAAACATCAATGTTTTGTTTTGAACACAGTTATTAAAATATATAAAATGCAAGAAATTAAAATTTGAAAATCACAATATGAAAATTATGGTTATGATGAAAATAAAAGATATAAATATGATGAAAATTAAAGATAAATAATATTTAAATCATACTTTGATAGTATTTTAAAAACAGTTTTATTATATGTAAACACAAATTTTGGGTTCAGACTAACATCACAGGTATCCATGAAGATTGTAAATTTTGTGCTTAAAATATGTAAAATAAAAGCCGAAAGTTATAAAGGCTTCGATCTTTTTATTACTTAGCATTGTTAACAAGATTTCTACTAGTATGAAAAACATAAAATATAAGATCAAAACTGAAGATACACAATATTTACATCATACTTTTATACTGCTCTAAATTCAGCATTAATATATTTAAAAACAACTTTTTAGTTCATACTTTTAATATCAGTGGTATCCGTGGAGATGGCATGGAATTTTCTACATTTTGGCACTATACAAAACAGGTATATTTTTTTTTAACTGAGCTATATATTCGTAAGTCAAATAAGCCGCCATGTTTTCTTACTATCGAGAAGTTCTCTCTACCAAATTTGCTGCCGGAAAGTTTCCGCAACCTGTAGCTATCGGTAACTTTCCGCATGTAACCCCAGAGTACCGAAGTATCGTTTGCTCTCAAAATTTCCGCGAGCTGACGTCAACGTGACGTCATACCGCACTTGCGGTACGAACCGCAACTCCAGAGTAAGGCCCTTTAGGTTGCAGGCTCTACGTGGACTTCTCGACTGAAGTGCCGACAGATCCTCTCAACTTTCTTCGGGGGTCAGCTTCTGGAAACTTGATCCCTTCTGAAAAAAGGAATCCATTTTTTTAAATGCTTTGCCGGCTCCTATTCTCCCTAAGAAACTCCAGATGGAAGGGTCAATGAGGTCGATTTTGCAGATATAGTGAAGGGTGCACATCTGCGAAAAAACAGGTCATGGGTCCAAATTCCTTACAACGGCACAATCAAAAGAAAAATAATGTTTGGGATACCAAGCATATTTTGCAAACTTTGCCGTTCTTGGATTTATCTATATGCTCCCAAATTTTATTACAAGTTTAAAACGAAGCTATTACAAGATAAATTAGAGAAGAAAAATGAGCGAATGTATAGCGCGCTTCTCATTAATACAAGAGTCCCGAGTTCGCACTCCGCTGATGGCATGGATTTTGGTTTAGAAAGATAGGTCTACTTTTTTTGCAACAGAAGTGATTAAAGAGGCCGAGACCTATTGTTTAGAGCCGATTCGAAACGGCTGTGACATTCATGCCAGCAGTGAGATTTGAACCAGCTAACTCCGATACCAACAGCAGCTCTCTACTCATTCGGCCATTGTTCTGTGCAATTTCTTTATAAACAATTTTATTATAAGTAGATTCTTCATTAACCTGGATTGTCTGTAAATACCTCGTCGCAAATAAGCAAAATATCCCAGATAATCGAATTTCTACATAATTTGACAAACATGTTTGAAAAAAGGGGATAATACAATTTATTATACAAGAGGATATTAATATCTAATACAAAGATAAGGGAAGGAACATAAATTTTTATGTTTTTTTAGATTTACAGTTAGTACTAAAACATAGCAAAGTAATTTACCTTGCCCCAGATATCACAAAAGTATCGGCTGATATCAAAATTGTAACATCGGTTCTACTTCAAATAAACCTTCCATTAATGATATCCCAGGATATCATTTTTTGAGATTTAGCAATGTTCGTCATGTCATAGTTTTGCCATGCGATCTAATTCATTTACTTTTTGAAGTAAGGCTTTTTCTATTTGTTTAGAAGTTTTACGCTTAAAACTTGTATTACCTGGCATTTTCCCTCGGGACAAAAATCGATTTGCAGTTCAGTTCTACTTTGTTTGTCTCCAAAGATGGCAATAATTACAATTAGTCGTAGTACTCGTTATGGAAAAGGGCAGAATTTATTCACTTCCGTTCACGTTCTGCTAATGCAATATTGTGCGTTTCACTGAATAATGTGAGACATCATTTAATGTCAGAAAGAGGTTTTGACTTTGGTTTTAGTTTGGAGCTGTATGGTCTACACGGGAGCTAATGAGACAAGGACCTACTGCTTAAAACCGATTCCGAAAGGCTTTTAAACACTTATGCCATCTGCTGAATTTGAACCTGCGAACTCTGGTACCGAAGAGAAGCGCTCTGCCATTCGGTTATCCTTCAGCTGTCAGAAGATTATATGTATTCTTATAAATATCGATGAATATCGCTGAACATTACTAAAATAATATCCTTTTTATCACTTTAAGAAAAAACATTAAAAAAGTGATTTTTGTAAAAAGTGGAAAATTTATAAAATTTCATGTTTTAGAATAATATTTATCTTATAAGCAATAAAAAGAATGCTTCTATGCTTTCTATTAAACAATTTCAAGTTTTAATTGTACACTATGTCTTATTTTCTGCTTTCCTTTCAGTGGGAAACACTCATCGCAAATATTGGCGGCAACCTCGGGTTCTTTATGGGGCTCACTCTTATCACGTTTATGGAACTGGCCGAACTAATCTGCGACTTGTTCCTATTTGCTCTCAAGATAAAATGATCACCAAAATAGTGTCCAATAAAATTTTTCACCAAATAACTTTGTACTACAAAATGAAATAATTCTACCAGTTATTAATCATCAGATTAATGCATTTTGAAGCTGTTATACCATCAAGTTTTTCGTACAAAATCTGAGTTGACATCGCAATAAAGTACATACAAAAGAGTCAACTTTTACGGATCGAGCTAGCTATAAAATTGGAATTCTATAGTTAATTCCAATGTCCTGGTGTGGTTTTTAAAGAGTATTTCGCTTTATTTTTAAACTCGCTCTTGTTATTCTGTCACACGCATACACAACTGAAAATTTTGGATGATGCGATTTCCAGTTGTTGGATAAATGGTATAAAGAAAGATATATGGATACACAGAGAATCAAGTAGAGTAATATATATATATATATACTTTTAGGAACCAAAAGATGTTTTATGATCAGATAATACAAGTGGCTAAAATAAAATTCCTGCCATGTATCAGCATTCCTATTCAAAAGTTGCAAACAGTACAAAACAAAACACTTCAAATGATTCACAAGAGTTCCTTAGCACCATACCAATGAATTAGTACATCGTTATAAATGAATCCAATTAGAACAATCATCAAGAATCTTGAACTGAACTTTTTGGGTAAGTAAGAAACGAAGAAATAACTCTACCAAACCAGCATCTCAGAGAGTTTTTTCAAAAGACTGAAAGCAGACATACATTCTTTTACTAAACCTACTCTAATATAGACTGACCGACGATGCTTCGTTATCAATTTTGAATACTAATTTATTTAAGCCATTTATTTTAATCCCAACTTTGCACTTTTAAAATTTATTTAAACAAATAGCAATAATATTAATTTTCTGTTGTCATGAGTCAACTAACTTCAGTATTTTAATGTTCCTACATGTCTAACAAATTAATACCATGAATATGGAATTGCTGCTCTTTGGTGCCATGAACACTACTTCGTGTCTATATCCTCCATTAGTTTAAGCAATTTATCTATGTGATGATGGCATAGCTGTGCTGAAATAAAGATATTTGGATAGACAACGGATATAAAATGACATACTGGATCTTTTCAAGCACTACTAGTTGTTTTCTGGTTCAAAGTACTGAAAGAAAATTTAGATGATACATTTCCGTGTCCACAAATCGTCTATCTGGTGAATATACTTTGTTATAGCATCACAACATTGGCGATTAGACTGCAGATGAAGAATAAGAAATTTTGACAGGTATATAGAATGATTTTGATTGATAAACTCTTTTGGACGTCTTATATTTATTGAGCAAATAAACAAAACAGCTGAAACAAAATTCATCTAAATTCCTCTATGCCTCTTCGATTCCTCGACCAACTTTGTTCTGTGCTAATAACTGTCTCTGCTTGCCATCAAACCACTATTGTCTTTTCGAAAAAGATTAAAAATATGATTGGAATAACTTCAACTCATAAAGAATTACTGGATGAATTATATCTGTACGAACATCTACGATACCCATCCTGTAATCTGAAATAAACTTTTCAAATATCAGCATGAAAATATACCTACTCAAAATTATTTACGATAACTGTGAGCATAACTGCAAATACATATAACGTACTTAAATCATGAAAACTGTATCCTATGTCCATTATTCCCAGGTAGTATAAAAATATCGGTCAATTTCAAAATTATGATATAGGTCTACATCAAATTCTCCCACTTCTAAATGATATCCCTAAATATCAATTTTTGATATTTAACTATGCTGATCAATACACCACATGGTAAACTCATTCACTTCTTCAAGTAGAGCTTTTTCTAGTTGTTTAGAAGCTTTATGTTTAAAATTTGTATTACCTGGTATTTTCCCTCAAAGTAAAAATCTGCAACAATCCAGTTCTGCTTTGCTGGTGTCACAGCTATCACAATAATTACAATTAGTCGTAGGGCTTTTCCTAATACAGGGTGGAGAAAGTACAGAATCTATTCACTTCGGTTCACATTCGGCAAATGAGTTGAGCTGAATGTCGTGAGATATCATTGGAGGTCAAAAAACAATATTTATTTTTACTTATATCGATAGATATCATGATATCGATGTATATGTTATTAAATATCATTTTCTGACATTGATGACAATATTTAGGAAAATAATTTTTAAAATAAATTTTGTACAAACTGAAAAATTTATTAAATTTCTTTTTTAAAGAATAATATTTCTCTTATAAGTCATACCAACTACGATTTTAAATTCTTTCTTTTAAACAATTTCAAATTTTAATTTTACAATATGTCAGTCAGTATCCATAGTTGTCCAAAATTGGATGTCCGACGTTCGGCGACATTGAAAATATTAGCTAACATTTGTACAACATTGACCAATATAGTTCTGCTACCTGGGTTTTGAAGTAACAAGTTTATATTTTTCTTAAATTATGATATTATAAAAATAAATTTATATTAAAAATTTTGGTAACATTTTATTGTCTGTTTTTACTTCCCTTACTCAAGTATATTTTACAATACTTCTTCCTCTTTTCGTGCAAAAGAACGAGTATAAGCGTTTGTAGGCAGGACGAGGACATTGGCAGAACAGACCAAGGAAAGCATTACTGAAGTGCTTGTGCTGTTCAGAAAGTGTCTGAATTATTAGAATTCGATCTCATGTGCAGAAAAGATCATAGAAGGTTTTCCAACCAACTGGCTTCTCTTGTAAGCAATCAATGTGTATACCTTTTCATGAAACAAATAACCTTGAATCTTTGTTTTAGAATATGCAAATTTTAACTATATTCATATAATGATTCTATATAGTTCTGATAACCATATTGGAAATTGTAATTACCCCTTTTTTTGAGGGGGTGTAACGTAACCTCTTTACTACCGGTGAGACCTGCCGCTTTTACTGGGGCAGGTGCTTAAACTGTCGCTGGGATGCATTACTTTTAAAATGTAAATGTCAAATAACATTTTTTTTTACACAAAATTAAGAAAAAAACAATTCATCGGATAATTGAGTCTCAGACGTAACATATTTTGATACATCTCTTCTACATCATTAAGAGAGATGTTTCAGTGGAGCTCTGCTAGGTTCTTTCTCAAACTCCAACATTCCTTCTTTTTTTTCTGGAAACTTTCAGCCCTGCCGAAACATACACTCGACTCCCTGCTCTCTATCATCCTTTTCCTTTTTTTTCTTCCTCTCCTGGAAAAAATGTACATTCTCAAATTTCTCCTAAGAAAACACAATCGCGATTTTGTCATTCAGAGCACACAATCGTGCTTATTTTTCTCTTATGTTTTCTTTCATTTGTCAAACATTTTGTAGGATGGTGTTTTTAATAAGATCCCCCCTTATCAGTGTCTTAATGTGTGTTAAAATTGTCAACATAAGAGCCGCAGCTCCGAAAATCGTGAAAACTACTTCTTTCTCCCGAATAAGGAAACACATTTATTCATGCATTTGCCACTACATTGCCTTAGGTCTGTTCACCATTTTATTATGGTAGTACCATGTAGGTCAACATTACTCCATTTGAAGAGACAGCATGAATAACAGCCTTACGCAGGATTTCAACCCAAACCCTTCATAAGGGACAATGCTCTCTGGGTAGGTGTAAGCTTTCTTAAATACACTATATTGCCAATGATGACCGTCACTTGCGATTTTGTTGAATATCTAGAAAAATACACGAAGAATTATCCTGAAACCTCAGTTGTATAAACAGGTAGACGTCATATATTTCTGCTAAGAATTTTTCCTGGTACCCCATAGGGGATTGTCAACAAATTGCAGACAAACGAAAATGTTTTGGATAATTCAGTAAAAAGTAATGTATGAAAAGCGTTGAAACTTGAGCACATGATTAGGATGCTTCTTGTATGCTTCCTAATCACGTGCATAAAATATTCAACAAAATATCTAAAATCGCAAGTGACCGGTTATCATTGGCAATATAGTGTATTTATTGTTAAGTGACGAATAAAGAGGAAAAATTCAACCTACGTTAAAATCTATTTGAAACTCCATATATTTCGAGTAACTTTATTAAACATTCAAAAATATATACATTTCAATAAAATATTCTATACTATATATCTGTTGCTTAAACCTAAAAACAGTAGGTTCATATCGTGCAGCAAGGGACACAAATTAATAATTTGTAATAAAATATACAATATCTCATCTTTTCCTCCTTAAATTTACCAGAATTTCAATGCCTCGGAATGAATTTCAGTCGAACCTCTTGAGCAGGTCTCAGTGTCAGTTCTATTTTGACGTGAAACTGGTCTCTCGGATCCAGAGAGATAATCTTAAAATGCCGAAGAATATTGCTGACGACAGTTTTCTCTTCCAGCATAGCGAATTTCTGACCTGTAAAATTTATTCCATGCTGTTATACACCGATAAAATGGCTAAATAGATTTCATACATTTTGAAAAAGATATTAATCATAAATTATTTTTATATCGTTAAGGTAAGCAGTTGAAACATTAAAAGCAGTTGAAACACACTATACGAAGAGGAAAAAGTAAAATTCTTCGAAGATGTGATTACTTCGTATATGTGAATAGGAGTCGCACCCACCTAGGAAAATATAAACCAATGCTACACTGTTTTTCGTTCTTTTTATCAAACAAACTTTAAGTTTAAAGTAGTTTATTTTAATATCTGCAAAATACACTTACTTCCAAAAGTTAAGCAAGAAGATGTAAAGTGCAAAAAAATCAACAAATACTGCTTTGATTGACACAAAATTCGGCAGGAAAGTTGCATATATATTTATTCACAAAACGAAATCAATAATTATATACACAAATGAAAACAATATTGAATTTTTGTAAGTTATCAGATAATGGCATATTGGTGACAAATATAATTATGTATAAAGGGAAAATAAACAGCATAAAATGAAAAAAAGACATTAATAGGTTATATGATTCCATCTCATCTGTATACAAAGTTTACACCTTGTGACCATGCTTTCAATTAGGTGGTCAACCACCGAAGAATTAAGCAATCACCATTCTTCTTGGAGAGCAATTTCCAGCTCAAAAAGAGTGGCTGGGGGTGCACATATTTGCATACTTCCATCTACCTCTGCAGCAAATTGCATCCCCTTCAAAACTGATTGACTTCCGGAAATTCGCATTTTCATCTTCGTGCTTAATACCTTAAAGATTTTCAAAAAGTATCTGGTTTGTGTTTGTATGTATTTAATAAGCCGCGGTAACTCAGTCTGCAAATTTCGTCGTGTTGCTTTTGGAACACGGTTTCTTTTGGAGTGTCACTTTTGGAAGTGAGTATGTTAAACAACACATTTATATGAGTTTTCTTATTTTATAATTGTCATTTAATGCACATAGATATGAAGCCCATAGCATCTACAGACTATAATATAAGTAAAAAATGAATGTTTCCGTCTATATAAAAATACAGCATGTTGATGTAAGCATTAGATTGTTGTTGTTTATGATGCCACTTGGTCAAACGAAACACGATTGAGCCATACGCTAATCGTATTAAGGCAAAGGGGTGAGCCTTTTGTTTTAACGAGCACCGCTGGGTGAAAGTATGATTTATTCTCAAGTGGGTCCTCGTAATTTAGAAAAAAGGAACCAAGCAAAAGACTCATAGTCTTGAACTGCCACCCTCCGAGGTATTAATTGAGAACTTGGAGGACATTTATTTAGAAACTATTCTTACCTATGCAGTTTCTTGGTCCAGCCGAGAAGGGTACGTAGGCGTAAGGATGCCTGTCGAGGGAGTTTTCAGGTGAAAATCTCTCGGGATCAAAAATAACCGGATTCTTGAAAACAGTAGAATTTCTATGCAACCCCAATATATTTAGGTGAACGGCCGTGCCTTTCGGAATCTTCATATTATCTGTCGAAAAAGTATAGATAAGGGGTAAATATTCATTTACAAGGAATCAAAAAGTGTAATAGAAAAAGTGTATTTTTTTAGTAGGAACTTCTATAAACGATTGTTCTCTTATATAGAATGATTTACTTTCAATACGACAATCTTATCGGAAATGTAGGAAATACACAAAGACGATTCGGAATCACATAGAAAATCAGGGTCGGAAATTCCTTCATCATGCAATAGAGGGCGTTAAATGAGAGGTCGTGTGAACAGCAATTTAGCTAATGGTTTTGAGCCAGTTTTGAAGCTAGCTCCGCTAACAAGGGTGAAATATTTTAAAAATAAAGTGTTGCTGATGATAATTTGGGTTATTCAAGATGTTCATAAAAATAGTTGAACTCCAAAATGGCCACTAAAAATATAACGGTCATTTAGAGTTTCGTGCTCTTAAAATTTGATGAGCATAGAAAAGTTTTCAACAGCTCTTAAAATTTCAGAATAACATTAATCCTCTAACTTTTTTTTTCTTCTTTTAGCCCACTACAAAAAGAATTCGCCCATCGCTAATCTACACTAATAACAGTTATCTCCTCATATTTATGATTCCTTTTCGGCTTCCCTGTAATATATTTGCCAAACAACTGAGAGATTATTATGATTCTCTTAAATATACAAAAGATAATTTAATAAATTTTAACTGTTTAATGTGATTGGTTAAATGTAAATTTCACATTATAATTTCATTTATAAACCTATTACTTGATTTCAGGAAGCACAATAGGAAAATACGACAACAAATACAATTTTGTAGAAAAGTTTAGTCACTTAAAACAGGAATCTTGACAAACTATTTTAAGCTTGATTTAGCAAATTCTTCGTCAAACTCACCAAAGTAGATATCTTCACTAAGCTTTCTTCCAATCAGCGGAACCGATGGATACACTCTGTGGCTTTCCTGTAAGTAAATATTTAACATATGTGTTATAATCTACGCGGAACATTCGAAAAAACAAACATTAAAACACCCTAACTTCCCAAGATTTGCATTTAAGATACGCTTTCAGATCCCCGAGTTTTAAGTCATCTCTAGGTTACGTGTTATATTCTGTACAAAATTTATTGAAATTCTCAGGTTTTACTCTCTGTGATAGTTTTGAAAACGTAAATTTTTTCTTGTATTTTCAATAGATTTGGAATTTTAAACATTGGTCGTTATATTTGATTTTAATGTCTATCGGAATTGTAACTTATTTAGGGCACCTGGGCTTAAGCCGAATTCTCAATGTTGAAGGTGAGAAATTACTCATAAAGGTGTGCATCATTTAAATACAAGAACATATTAAGAATGAAAACAATTTAAGTGAATAGAGTCTAAAGATGAAAATAAAATAATTAGAAGGCCCTAAACAGCTTATAGTTAAAATTAAATAAAAATAAAAACTTAAAAGAATAGAAAATATTTAATGAAAGTTTTAAGAACTTTAGGAAAACATTTGAGAGAGGAAAGAAATCTTTTTCGCGGATGCGAGCATCCAATTTTTATAAATTTTATACACACACACACACACACACACATATATATATATATATATATATTTCATTTAAAAAGAAAAGATAGTTTAACATTATGAGGGAAAGAAGAAAACTTATGACAGAGGAATTAAGAGTAGGTGATTATAAGGAATAAGAGGGGAAGCAAATGTCAATCCGCGCAATATTTAGGAAGTAATTTAAGTAAAGAGAATTTGGAAAGAAGAAAACGATTTAAACTAAAGGTATTTTCCTATAACAAAATACACAATTTTTATATTAATACAGTAACCCGTTTCCAGCAGGTGGTACGAAAACACACCATTTCTTTTATTCACCATTTGGTTTTTTAGTGTGAAAATAAATATTTTGATCAACAAAAACAACTTTGTTTAAATTTGTAACGTTTGTATCGACTACTTAGGTGGCCAAAGTGAATGCCTGGAAATTGTACCAAAAAGGGATTTAGATGGATATGAATTCATTAGTTCCATAGAATATTAGCAACATCTCTTCTACAGACGCTATACATGGCACCACTGAACAAGATTCTCAACCACGTACAAGCCACATAGGGCACCCATCAACAATTCCAGGCCAGTTTTTGAAATCTGCCTCACATATTATATAGTGGTTAGCGTATTGTGCTTCCATTCGATGGACTTCGATCGATTCCCGTCTAAGTTTTGAATGTATTTGTGTTGACCCTTCTTAGGGAGCAAAGTTGATCTACTTATGTGGTGCTGCAGCAATGAAAAGGGCAAAGTAAACCAGCGGCTTTATATGGGGAATTCTGTTAATAATGGCAAGTAGCTCACATTGAAAAAAATGTTTTAGAATAGTCTGACAAAGGATGAATTTGGACTATGCGATAGCTATACTGTGGCTCTTGCATAAAATGCAACCTATCCGTACATCCTAAGTGCCTTGAAACATTTCATAAATAATTAAGATTTGATTTATGATAAATTTTTATTCATCTAGGGAAAAATTCATGCAACTGATACATGTTTTGCTCTCTTTTGAATATCTGGCTACATCTACATTTTTTACGGCTTCTACTCATGGTGAATCTTTTAACCATGTTTTCTTTGCAGCTTTGTTATTAATATGAGTATATAATTGAAATTTAAGTGTAAAATTATTAATAAAAAAATTATTGCGCCAGGAAAATGGGATCAGTTTTGAAAAATATTCAAATTCTTCTCTGACACTTCTACGAATATATGGTGTATTGCCAAAAGTGACTCAAATTCAACTTTACAGTTGTAGACTGTTACAAATACAGATTTTCTTCGAAAATCCTACAATTTTAAACCTAAGAATTATCAGAATTACTTCCTAATTATAATAGTATAAAACTGGCGCCTTAGCTGGGGCTATCCCCCCATGAAAATCATGGATTATTTTATTAGCATGGAGACCTTTAGGACACATTCCAAGTACTTCATGTTTCGAGTGTCGTCATGAGTGACCGGTCTTTCGGTGTCCCCGCCAAATATTTCTTCGATTTCTTCCACAATTTTATTTTGGACGTCGGGATACAAACCAATACAGTACAAAGCGAAGATAATGCCCATGGCTGTGGTATCGTGACCCTGAAAATGAAGAAAATGAAGATTATTTCAAACGCTCCTGAGCAACTGATATTCGTCTAGATTCCAAATTTACACACACACACATAAAAAAAGACAGATGTTTTACTTTTCTATAAAAAAATGTATTTTTAGAATATTGTTCTTCTATTGTTCTGTGTTTTATTATAAACGTTATACTTAATCATAAAACATTTTAGAAGTGAAGACAAAAAAATATATTACATTTTATGCCCCAGGTTTATTTTGAAATGAAATAGATGTATTTTAAAATGTGGCATTGTAAGGATGCCATTTCGGAAATGGCCAAATAATGACCTAACTTCTACTTAAACTTGAATTCTACGGCGCATGTGTTACGCATTTAAATCTTCTACAGGCACTGTTTCCGTTTTTCTAAATGTGTCTAAAATTTGGTACAGATCTGCCATTTTGATGTAAAACCACGCTAATTTTAATCTTGATCATAGAATTTGGAAGCCTGTATGTAGATAAAAACATCATTAAAAAAAATCTTAAAAATTTAATTAAGAGCTTTCAAACCAACCATATTCAAAAAATCCACTCTTATATATATTTATGTGCTTTTATATATATATATATATATATATATATATATATATATTAGTAAATAAACATTTTTCCCTCCAATTTTGTCTTCAGGATCAGATTTTTTTCTTCCCTTATCAACGACAAAACTTCAGTCCTTGATCTCCAAGCAATCGTGATGTCCAAGTAAGAAGTTAATGTGGAAGTAAAGAAACCGAAACAGATATCTTCATATTCAAAGTATTAATCTGTGTTTATTGAGTTCCTGTGTGAAACTGAAATGTGAATATTCGAAGAGCTACACTATATCTATAAATTAAACTAATTCCTGATTTTAAAAAAAAAACAGTGTATTGTAACGTTTTTATCACCTTGACCGAAGTGCACAGGGAGACCACTCAGACATCCAGTACACTAAAATTCCTTTTAATAAAGGATCTTAGATATGTAAACAGGCTATATACAAAGATCCACTGGAAGGAGATCCGCTGATGTCGATAGCAGGTGTAGACTGCTTTCGCTGCTTCTCGAATGAGATGAAGTTGATCGCTGTTCAGGCAACTTGGCCGCAAAGGAAGAGAAACCTTCTCTCCTTAGACTCTAATAGTCTATAATGAGGACTTGGCTCACAGCCCGTCCTCAAAAAGGAAGTAAAGTCGACCCGCGTCGGCTTTCCTCCTTTAAAGGCGTGGACACGTCGCTCTCCAAAAAAAAAACCAAGAAGAACCCCCGAGAGCTGGCTAGCTCCCGTTTTTAAAGATCCCCGAAGTGACGTTGGTACAGCATGACCTCACTCATTTTCCGGGGCCCTCATAGGCTGGGGAGGTTAGGAGGGCTATCGATATGCCTCGATATTAATTTTTATCGGCCAGTCATCAGGGGCGTGACCACTATTATGTTATAGTGTCACAACCCTAGACTTTGTAGTTCCACTCCATTGTTACCGAGGTCCCTCCTGCCAGAGAATAAAAGCAGGGTATCAGCTGTTTTCCTCGTCGGTAACAAGTCAACCATTGGAGTTCGAGGCATAAGTCTGGAACTAAACAGTATCCTGTAACTACAGTTTTCGTCACCAATTAGTTACAGCCAATTCTCTTTTAGGCCTAGACTCGTGTTTATGATGCTATAGATACGGAAAATTGGCCCACACTGACTTAATTGCAGAGATCTAATTTGGACCTCATTGAATGGCATCACGAATTTTTTAATATTCCATACATGAATATTTTAAAATCGTAGCAAATTTAGGATCATTAAAAGCTCGTACCTCAAACATGAAGGTATCCACTTCTTCTCGAATGTCCGCTTCGCTCAGTTGCTGACCGTTTACGTGCATGTCCAATAGAAGATCCATGAAGGTCTTCCTCTGTTTCGCGTAGTACTCGTTCTCTCCTTTACCTTCCGTTTCTGAAGAATCCATTTCTTTTCTCAACAACTTGTCCTTCTTCTCTTTGATCACCTGAAAGAAACGAATCCTTCTCTTACATCGCTATATATTAGTAGTTAGGCTTAAAAGTAGGTCTAGCCAGCATTGCAAGACACCTTTAAAAATTATAGATATCATTCAAAGGTATAGCTGGACATAAGGGATTATAACTTCTTGACGTACGGCTGTAATTAAGCCTATGGAAACAAATAAGTATATTTCTTTTTTAATTCGCATATGAAATACCGTCCAAGAGTTGCTCTCGAACTTGAATTGAATGTCTAAACCATAAGGTTCCCAACTGTTTTTAGCCCGCCTCCCTCTTTACCAAAAAAAAAGTGCCGAACGATGGCCGATTGGTTAGGGTGCTGGCCTTCGGTACCGGAGTTCGTGGGCTCGAATCCCACTGTGGCATGGATGTTCGTAGCCATTTGGAATTGGCTTTAAGCTGTAGGTCCCGGTCTCCTTAGCCTTCGTGTCGCAAAATACAGACCGTAGCATTCCAAACCAAAACAAAACAAAAAAAGAAATAGTAATTCTAATGCTCCCTCTCCCATAGTGGTTACTGTACCAAAAATTAAAATATTGTTGCATTTTAAATATACCTCTTTTATTTGTCGGTTTATCTATTAAGAATCCCAAAGCAGAAATCAATTATAACCAACACCAACTGTAGTAAAAAATTGGTAAATAAAAATTTTAAAAATAACTACAAAATCAATAATAAATTTTGAAAAATAATGATATGGGTGAGGATTGTGGGATTTTTAGGAACTTGTAAACGCCATATAATGATGTCTGGTACTAATTTTGTTCATATCCTTCATATATATATATATATTTATTTTATAAATTTGATATATAAATAAAACTATTATTTATGGAACTATCATATAGCCCATCATATGACGGGATCAGTAAAATTTTTAATTTTCCAGAATTGTAAAGTACCCTATGAGGCAGGTAAAAATAAGTGGTTTCTTTTTTTTTGCTGAGAATTATCTGGTACACGGTCAATAATTTGTTTATCTTCATACTCCTCTAAAGTCTCCCGATACTATGAATGCAGTTTAGAATCACGTTGAATTCATTTAGATAATTCAAAGTTTTCTTAGCTACGTCGAAATTATCGTTAAGTTCTTCCCAATTTTTTGCCACAGTAATTAATGGAAGTAAAGAATGAAACTATCATTTCCACTACACCCTGGAGGTAGATAGAATTTGTTGTTAATACAGGTGATAAAATTTTCATTGCAACAAAAAATAATCGATGATTAAATTTAAAACTATCACATGTGTACCTAATCTATTATTTAAGCCAAATATAAAAGAAAATTATTTACGTAATATCTAAGTTCAGTGATAAAACGTATGAAGATAATGCAGACGATATTTAAATAATTTAAAATAAGAAATGATTAAATGAGATGGTTAAAGGAATGACGTCATAATGCTAGAAAAAATGTTATTTTCACCTATTTATTATGTAACAAATTGATAAATTTAATCGCCTGCTCTTAATCGGGGAAAATAGGGCTTGAAATAATGTCATTAAATGCTAGAAAAGGGAGGAAGGGGTGGATTTCGAACGTTGCTAACCCTAACTCATCAAGAATCCAATATGGATGCCTCTATCCATTCCAGGTACAACCGTTTCATAAATTCGAGGACAGACGGACAGATAACTTAGGCTATTATTATATAGGGGATATGGATAATTTCAGAAACATTTTATTAATTTCCTAAATAGGCTGCTATTCCACGACCACCCCCCAACACTGCTTTAACGTTCCCCCCTCCCGCACACCATTTGCATCTGAACCCTCTACTGCTCACCCGAAAGGCTTCTCCCACTGGTGGGCGGTACCTCCCCCTATGGGAATCTATATTCAACAAAACAAGTCATCCTATAAGTACGTTTGCATTATATGTACCTTTTTAAAAATAATTTTCTTTAATTAAAACTTTCTTTTGAAAAGTTTCAGAAGGGATAACACATTATGCATAGAATAATTCTGTGCTCGTTTATTTGTGTTGTTTTCTCAGAAATTTTCATGGAAATGTTAAATTTCTCTTAAACAGTGGTGTGGTATCTTAAGGAATGTCCTTCAGTCTTCAAACTCAAAGGATCTCAAACTTTTCATTCATGGAGCAACTTTGAAATGGAAAATCAGATGCATTTTTATGAAGATAAATTTTATCTTGCAACTCATTATGTAGTAAATATAACGATAAAATAGCATTAACAAATCAGTAGTTTCATTATTGAAGCTTGCAGGACATAATTTACTTTTTTTCTTTATTAAATTGTATTAAATTTCTCATTGCAGGTAGAAAACATAAAGAACGAAAGATTTCCAAAATAACTTTAGCAAATATAGTATAACCACAATTTGTCACAGTATTAATTTAACATTATTACTTTTTTTTACAAATTCTTACTCGGTTTCGTGAAACAGAAATTTAATGAAAGGTCATAATATTCAAATTTTGTTCTATTTTGTTCGTTAAAAATTCTTAATTTTTAAGTTTAAAATATGTTTGATAATTTTTTTTTTCTTTTTTCAAAAAACTGGGAAATGCTTTAATTCTTCAAAGATCCTTTTTTAACTGCAATTTTCAAACTTTTTTAGCACGGATCCCTTCTGATAGTAAACACTTTGCCATAAATTCCCTAGTGAAATAACTCTATATGGAATAATTGCAAAATTGAAATTTAACTATATTTTTTAAAAAATCAGCATGTTTCCAAAAGGGAACAATGGCATGTTTTGCTGTACAAAATTACATGTATTTTTTTAACCTAGCGTAACACGCCAATGTCCCCATGAAAACATTCTAAAATTTCCTCACATTGTTTTTCCGAAATTTCCTTTAGTACAGTCTTTATAAAAAAAGAATTACTGCAGCCAATCGCTGTTTTTTTTTTTTTTTTTTTTTTTTGGTTTAAGATCACTACTGAAATCCTACTTGATAAAAAGAAACACAAAGATATTACTGTATAAGGTATTGATCAAGTCAGTTTTGACTTATGCCTCGGAGACTTGGACCCTAACAAGAAGAGAGGATGTTGGCAACCTTCGAAAGGAAGATCCTGCGAACCATCTTTGGTGCTGTCTTTGAAATTAACAACTGGAGAAAAAGTAATAATTTTGAATTATATAAGATCTTTAACAGTGATGATGTTATCAAATCTATAAAGCTGAATAGAATGAGATGGGCAGGACATGTAATGAGAATGAGCCCAGAACAAACAACTTTGAGGGTTTTTAATGCACTCCCTTCCAATAAAAGACCAAAAGGAAGGCCTAAGAAACGGTGGAAAGACTGTGTGGATGAAGATTTTGCCATCTTAAAGGTAAAGAACTGGAGATCAATTGCTGGGAAAAGGGCAGATTGGGAAAAGCTTCTAAGGAAGGCCAAGGCCCACAAAGGGCTGTCGTGCCAATGCTGCTGATGATGATAGTCTTTATAATTGCATTTAATTGAAATTTTAATGAATAAATATTACTTCTTGATTTCAATGTCTTGATCCTAATACAGCGTTTTAAAGGTCAGTAGGTACATTACTTTAGAGTACGGAGTTTATTAAACTTTCCATCAATCCCCATAACAATGTAAATTGTAATTGCTAAAGAAATTCAATTATAGTTGCCTAAATAAATTCAAAATATCTAGGAATGAAATAACGTGAGAGTCCAGCTGCCCATGATTTTGCTAGCTTACTTTTACACGGGCGACCAAATATCTAAGAATACCCAGCTTAATGTAATTTTGATAATCATAATTATGTTTTTAATGAAGTACTCTGTAATTTTTTTAAGGTAGCTTAAAAATAAAGCATACATAAAACATTTTGATTTTTAAAGTAACACTGTTGAAATTCTTACCTTCAAGTAAGTGTAGTTAGTGAGTTAAGTTTTGGCAATAGCAAGCAAATCATCGTGTCATCATCATCTTTAAGCAACTTCAAAATGGAGAATTTTTGTTATTTTTCGATTCGTCATAACTTTTTTATTATCGAAATGACATGATAATTTCAGCATTTATTATTTGTATCTGTTTAAGTATTTTCTTTAACTAATTTTTCATGTATTCTTGTTTTTATTCTTTTGTTTACCTTGCCCCTAACATGACATAATAGCATATGAGAAAACGAAAACGTATAAAAGTAAAAAATGTATAAAGTCCCTTCTATCGATCTGTATTTCAAACATTTGTAAAAAAAAAATTAACAACTTTCACAAATTGCTAAGAATTATAAAAATCTCACTCTATACACAAAATATATTTAAAGAAAAATAATATTACATAATGCGTCGCAAGTCAAGTTTTCATCAAGTTATTAACGAAAACATAAGCATCGTTCTCAAGGACATCGCATAACAATCATCATAACCGTTCACAAGGACAACGTTTATCCTTAAAACCATGCTGTGGAAGATAAAAATTGATGACATGGTCTTAAAGAGTTTCACTGAACTAGAAAAACAAGAACCAGGAATTTTTCCAAATGGTGTGAGGATAATCGTTTTGTCGTATAAAATATGTAAAACAAAACAAAAAAACTTTCCAGTTTGAAAGTTTTTTTTTCCCGTTTCGGACACTGTTATCAGCAGGAAAATTATAATGTTTATATCTTAGTAAATTGCGTATGTAGGAGGAAAATTCCATTTTCCCGTAAGTACCGTTTTCCACAATTTATAAACTAATGAAAGGAAGAATGAAGTTAGCTTCACTTACAAAATGTCTGCGATGATTTCAGATTTAATCAGAGTTAAGAAAGAAAATAATAAAATAACCGCATGGGAGAAATAAATTGTCATATTATACATTGTCATTTTATAGCTAATTTTCCGTGTAATATATAAAAAAAAACCATGCATACTCAGCGACTGTATGATCAAGCCTAAAACAAAAAAATACAAAAATGACAAATGTACAGCAGGAAATTTAAAATTCTGTTATGAAATGTACATTACTACTTTTGCTATATACCGTTATATTGAGTCGAAGATGACAAGCTGTATCGCAGGAAATTTAAAATTATGTTATGTAAATCCTGTAATATAGTCTTTATAATTCCACTTATATGAAATTTTAATGAATAAATATTACTTCTTGATCTCAATGTCTTAATCATAATACGACGTTTCAAAGGTTACTAGGCACATTACTTTAAAATACGGAGTTTATTAAACTTTCCACCAATTCCTATAACAATGTAAACTATAATTGCCTAAATAAATTCAAAATATTTCGGCATTAGATAATCCAGCTGCCTATGATTTTGCTAGCTTACTTTTACACGGGCGACCAAATATCTAAGAATGGCCAGGCTTAACCTTTTAGCGGACAGTGGTTTCGCAGCAAAACCACTTATTAAACATCTTTTTTTTAATCTTTACTTTTTGAAGTACTTTACTTTATCTTTTTATAATTATTTACAGCTTCAATCTCATACATCTGTGATGTATGGAAGTCAATAATGAAGAATCAAGAGCTTCTGCAGTTAAAAAAAAATTGGAGGTATGAATGATTTTTCAATTTTTTTCAAGTCAGTAATTCAGTTTGTTTCACTTATGGCCCCAAATAAAAGTATCTATACAAACAACACTGATAAATTGTTAAGCTATTTATTAACTATAATATTTTAAGGATTCCTATTTACTGTTCTTCCAATATATTCAAGCTTTTAAGAAAGCATAATATTCACGGTATACCAGGGGAGCAGTTTTTCAGTTAAACCACTCCTTAAACCCTCCTTAGGTATCCTCTAAGGTAACCCTTCCTAAGGAATAAAAAGAAAATGTATAATATATTTCACATTTATAAGGTTCATAGATAACATATATAAACTAATTACATGAAATTCGAATGAACTTATTTTGGTAACCTTTAAAGGGTTAAGGTAATTTTGATAATCATAATTATGTTTTTAATGAAGTACTCTGTAATTCAATAATTCACCTCAAAAAATCATTATTAATCTTCAAACTCAATACAATGTAAGATATATTTTTCCGATATTCTTTACCGCCATTTATTTTTGTATTCACATGATAGGTAAAAGAAAATTGAATGTATATGTATTATTCATTCATTTTCTTATAGTAAAATAAAATTTTGGAGAGAAATATGCAGAAAATACTCATAACGTTGAAAAATAAAACGTAGAATATTTTGATGAACGTTCTTAAATCGTTTTGATGACTAATCACTGTAATACTAGACTCAAGACTCGAGTTGGTGTTACATGAATACCTGCATTTTTCTACGGCGCTAAGGAGCAAAGACGGACACATCGTGAGAGGGTAGACGAGCCCTACTCCAGCGAGGTGAAAAGTGCACTAGGAGGGGGAAGGATGCCATCCCCGCCTGCGCCAGCTGCGGAGGAGGACATTTTTCCTATGGAGGCGAAAGTCTGACTAAGAGGGGGGACTCCACCCTCACGAACAGCAGTGGAGGAGATGCCCGCTCGGAAAAGGGGAGAGAAGGGACATTTTTTCATGAAGGAGAGCTGAGACCAAGAGAGGTGCTTTCCGATCGGCACTATTTGGTCATTCTTGGTCTTATTTCAGCCATGTTTGTGGTTAACGATGTTCAGTGTACATATGTTTAACAAAACTTGTAAATAATAAATATTTAGTCTAGGATTTAATCGTTTTAGTACTTAATTGTTGTCAATATAGGCTTTCATCGAATCCACAATACCTGCTCCAGTAAGAATAGGCGAGCAGGTATAGAAACGAGGCGTGCGGTCATCAAGAAAGACAGCCGTGAACAAGTGAGACACTTACAATCCCGCACTTAAAAATCAGTTCTGAAAAGAACAACGTCTATTTACATAGTCTTAAGAAAGCGGGAAATTTTTTGGGGTATCAAAAGTAGTCTCAGAAATTAGAGAATGCTGATAAATACACTCTACTACTCTTTCTATCTGTTGCGCCAACAGGAAACAAAGACCGTCATGTGCAATATTGGTATTCAGCCATTTTTAAAAAAAGGTTAAAAGAAATTATCTCTTTCTACATTCAGCCGCTTAGTCATACTATTCCTTACCAATTACTAAATCACTACTATTTTTTGGCAGCAGAAGGATTAATGAAACCGGGACCTACTTCTTAAAGCCAAATCCGAGTGGCTATGAATATCAATGCCACAGTGGGATTCAAACCTACCATCTCCGGTACCAAATATTAGTGCCCTAACCATTCGGCCATGGTTTGACATCATGAATTTTAAAGGATGCAAGTTATAATCCCTTGGACATGTCAAGACAAAATATTTTATTCACTCAAGTGCTACTTGCTGAAGTACTTTTTAAAATTTTGATTTTCGGCAACATATTAACAATGCATTTGGGTGGAAAAAATCTCACCATAGTCCTCTTCTGTTATGGCTTAATGTCAGGATATATTTCCATGGTTGACAGCTTAGAATCCACAAGAAAATCTCTTCTTGAATGGGAGGATGACATGCAGAAAAATTTCATGGGCCCAAAATACATTTCCGTAAAATTAGGAAGAAGTACGAAATAATATGAAACTCTGCCTTCATGGCGATGATCGAAATGGTAAAAATCATTTTCACTGTAAGAAACCTATACAACTATTTAATATTTAGAATTATCCTTATCTTTAGTTCTTTGGGGGGGGGGGTTCAAAAAACGAGAAAATCCATCAATATTGCTACTTAAACACCGCGAAATAAATACATGATATACAACAGTGTAATACATATCAACCTTACCTTGTCGGTAAATCTGTGTAATGTTTCGATGTCTTTGCTGAATTTCCGTCCTATACTGGTCAATCCAAACAGAAAATCAGACCACAGCCAAGGTTGAGCAGTGCGATGATTGAAAAAATCAGCAAGGCTGTCAAGTTTAAGGAAAAATATTAAGATCATGCCTCAATAAAAGACAGGCAACAGGCGGAGCCTCTAGAAAGCTTTCACTTCCTTAAATCGAGAATTAAGTACTATTTTGACTATTCGAGAATTAATGACGTGAAGATAAATATTTTTATAGAGACTGTTAAATTAAATTTTTAAAACTTATACATAACAAGGGGCACCAATCTAGCTCCTCCCCCTCCCCCGAAAAAAAGATTATAATAATAATAACTACCTAGATCACAAGATGCTATTATTGCTTTTGAAATTCCGACTTAGAAACCATTTGTAATTCAGTAAAAATATCCTCCATTTTACCCCCCAAACAATTCCTTTTGGATTTTATGTCAATGTTGGTACCAATCTAGTAACATTTTAAAAATAATTTTAAAATATATATTTACAAATAGTTCGTAAATAAAATGAAACAATAAACAAGAGATGACAGAGAATTAATTTAACAGATGAGGCAAACCAAGAAAAGGGAATATAATTCACCAAAATACCGTTAGGCTGTAGGAAGCCCCAAAAATATGATGCCATTTCGTAAAAAAAGTAACAGGAACTACGACTTTCATAAAGTGCGTGAGATAAAGAAAGAGGAAGATGAACTAAATATTATTTGTGTTTGACTGCTCACTGATATATTGTAATATTTATTACTAAGCAAATTTTTTTAAAAAATTATATCCATTTTTAAATAAATAAACTCACATTAAATAAATTGCATATACAGTTTTTAACATAAATACCTAAATTTAAATTTAAAAACTTAAATGCAAATTTCGTTAATAAACGAATTTTCATTGTTCAAAATATAATAACTACATTGATCAAATAGTTTAACATTAAAAAAGGGGTTTCCATTTGTTTAATTTTTATTCAAACAAAAGTTTTAAAACTGAAATTATAATTTGGTTTTTTTCTGACCTATATAATTTAATTTTTTTCAATTAAACAACAATTTGAAAATATTATATATTTACATACTTAATAAAATACCGGGCTTGTATAAAAGGTAATGAGACTAAATTCGTGAAAAAAAATATTTAAGGTATCGATAAAAACTATTAAAGTTCTTCAATAAGGCACCCATGTGTATTTAAATGCTTCTACCAACGAGTTTTCTACATTTGTAAGGCGCACTAGAGTGCTCTTTCAGACAGTCCTTCAAGTAAAGCCCTTGGACCACTCCTACGGTTCTTCACTCCTTTGAAGGCTGTCTTCACACGGGAAAACAAATAGCCTGCTGGTGAAAGGACTGTAAGAACACTAGGTAAGAGTGGCGGTAATTTGATGTCAAGAAGTTTTGACCAACACAGCAAGAGAAGCGGATTTTATAACTTCCAATATGCACAGATTTTTCCTTTCAAGATAAAATTCAAAACATTTATCACATTGTGATCATTGTGTGATCATTGCATTTCGCTGCTACAAACACAAGGTTTGACTGTCATACAAGTGTTTGTACTTTAAGGTTTCAAAACTTTCTTGAGCCTTTGCTGAATCATGGCTTTCATCTCCAAAGCAACTTGATTACAGCATTTAAGACTTCACTGTAATTTTTTAGCTTCGAGTGAACATAGATTGATGTCCAAAATGACTAAGGAACTCGCATTAGCTTCTGCAATTGAGTGACTTGGCAATGTGATCAGCTTAAGTCAGAAGTTACGGTCCTGGGGGTAACTTTTGCCAGCTCAAAGGGATAACATTGCCTGAGGGACCCACAGCTCAACTTTTTTATGCTGTCTGCAGCACCCCCCCTTTTTTACTTTTTTAACTTAATAATCCTTAATTAAGGTCTAATTTTCACCCTAAATTAATGAAAGGTTTCAGTGTTCAAGCCGTACTATTCACTGGTGATTTGATGTTCCTCAAGGATGGTTCCGAGGCCCAGGAGTGAGCGAGTCACAAAACTTCTTCTTCTTTAGGAATCCTGTCTTGAAGCGCAACGAGCTAAATTCATCCGGCAAAGATCCCTTGTTGAGGGCCACAGCTCACTCCTTTTTTTGCGCTCGGTTTATCCAATATTTTAAGCTCTTGTTTAGTTGTTTTTCCATTGGTTGCTGAAGCACGCGGTGCACTTTGGGATGGTCGGTTGAGTAACCTAGTACTGATATCTGGATTACGCCGGCCAAGCCAAGGGTCAGTCATTCGGCTATTCCTGATTCTCATCATGCTTGAAGCACAACGAGCTAAATTCATGACTACAAGATAACCCTCGTCCACTGGTTTGCGCCACCCTCACTAACTCCGGCATCAACAGCCGCTAGAGCATTGTCTTCCTTTCGTAACGAAATGCTACGTTTGCTCGTTTTCTGCGACAAGCACGCGCCCCTTTGAAAATGGCATTATGAGGTAACCAATACTTGATATCTAAGGAGCCTGAAGGAATCACAGTCATGGATGGAGTGATTGTCTCATTAGCTTGTAAGCAACTGATGTCAACGCTTTGAAGCTAAGCCTCCATCGAAGCTGCCTAGAGTAAATACACTGCAGTCCAGTCACAGTCGCGTCAAAAAAATAGGTCTCGTTACTTTTCTAGAAACTTGCATTGTTTTCTAAAAGCAACCTAAGCATGTGGTGTATTATGATTAAAAAATACAAGGATATAAATGAACTGTAAAGATCCTATGGGCAGTGATACAGTGAATAGATTTAGCTTAATAGTAATTCTATAAAGGCATAAATAAAAATTAAAAAAAACAAATTACTAGATTTTATTAAATATTTCTATAAATTTATTAATTTTTTATTAAGTTTCTAAGAAAGTTAAATTTGTTTTTGGATTATTTTGGATAAAAGATAAAAACTTATAGTTAAAATCTTTTAAAAGTTATAAATTTTGTTCGTTGATTAATCGTTGATCTACCATTTATTTTTTAATTTTTGGAAAATAATTTTATTTAAAGGTAAATTTTCTTAATTTACTACGGTTATACAAAAGCATTCATATCATGTGAGACTTTTGGCCAATAAGTATTATTATTTACTTCTGAAATAAAATACACACTTATAATAAAAATAAAACATACTTATGAATGGCTTGAACGTACTCCGTGTTATTTCCCTTTTGAGCTTCGATAGATACGCCCATTATCGTTTCTGAAAGCAAATTGGCATTTGAAAAATGTTTTATAATAATGATAATAATAATAATTCGAAACTTTAAAACAAAAGCACATTCATTTCAAATTTTAGTGAAGAAATAGAGTTTTTACATTACGGAGAATTTCAAAGTGAAACTGGAATAAATTTTACCTTTTTCTGTGGAGATCCCATGCCATAGCATGGGAAAATAGAATATAGACTCAGGAAAAAGGGAAGGTGCCGTAGATATAATGTAAATACGCAAGCGAAAGACGTGATCTCCAAGAGCCTTGACAGAAAACTATTTTACAGGCTTCTGTTCAGACTCAGTTTTATTATTTATCTTTTAATTTTGATTTTGTTTTTTAAATTACCAATTTTGTAGATTTTAGGTATGGATTTTTAAAAATTACTTGTAAATTATATGCTTGAGGTATAGGCTAATACGCGCACAATGTTTAAGATAATTTTGCATTACGTTCTAGATTAAATTTTCTGTTAAACAGGTAGCTGCAAGTGACGTTGAACCTTAGTTTGACTAACAGACCGAGTGTGTATCATTCTTTACAGGAGATTGAATTTGTAGTTCCAGCACTGTGACGTCACTACACCAAGACTTAGCCACTAACATTTAAAACGGCAGCAGGTGTGGATCACACAGACGGTGACTCCTGTAAGAAGGTTTCCTTGCTGAACATCGCTAAATTATTCGGGTTTTAACCTTGGAGTGTGTATTCCCGGTTTGCTCTGAGTGGATGTGAAAATTCCACTTACCTCTTGCAAGGGGAATCTATTTCGCAAAAAGCAGGAGATAAACCCGACAAAGCCCATTCGAACATAACCTTCCCCACTGAAGGAATCGGCTTCCAAACAGGACCAAGAGAAGAAATAAGCCTTAACCCCCTTCACCAAAAATATCAGATACGAAACAGAAAGACACCAACAGAGACATTGAACAGGATGGTAAACAGTGTGGGAGAGAAATAGCATCCAAG
Organism: Pardosa pseudoannulata; assembly: GCA_032207245.1. Taxonomy (NCBI): domain Eukaryota; kingdom Metazoa; phylum Arthropoda; class Arachnida; order Araneae; family Lycosidae; genus Pardosa; species Pardosa pseudoannulata. The sequence continues at coordinate 166,542,185 of CM063501.1, forward strand.
GAGCCAGTGTAAATTACGTTGGCAAACAGCAACGAGTGGTAGATGTGCCGACAACAGCAGGAGAGCATGCCCTCCGTTATCAGTCTTGTCAGTAGAGGAATAGACAAGAACGACGATCAACATTCCTTTTGACAAGGGGGGAGGTAGTTGTTAGTGCTGCGATCAGATATACACCAGCTTAACTCTAGCGAACTATCTTGCGACTAAACCTAACGAATCAACCTCTTTAAAGCATCTTTTTTTACTTTTTAGCATTCGATTATTTGACATCACAAGCAACGTTATTGGTGAACAACACGATTTATCCGACTTATAACGTGGAAACTCTTTAGAAAGGGACAGCGGCGAAAATATGCCGCAAAATTCAGACGTGTGCTAGGGACTCTTCTCTGGTATTCGTTCAATATATTTTTGTCTAAAGAAGTGAAATGTTCAGCAACATTGGATTCTACGTTCTTTATCATACTTTCTGTATCTATGGACGGACGAATAAGGAAAAACACTCACCGCAAATCACATCCAGAGTGCACAAGATGATATGAGGCGTTATATCCACGTACTCTTTGTCCGATAAAGATCTCAGCTTCTTCACTAATATTAACGACTGCTGATTGAAGACCGGCAAGAAATCATCTAGTATGCGGAAATGGAAAGACGGAGTGAGAAGTTTCCTTCTGTGCCTCCATTTTTCCCCTTTGCTGAAAATTAGAACAAAATCTATTAGCTTTGAAGACCATAGGAGAATTATTTAAAATAAAATACGACGAAAGGTGTGCGAACACTGGATTTCTTTTCTTGACAAGTTTGTAAATGGTTCAGTCGTAGTCATAACAGTACAAAGTAAGTAAACCTGATAGGGGAAATTAGTCGTCTTCGTTAAAATGGCTGGGCGGGCATCGACTACAGTGAATTTTTTATATCTAATCTATGGAAAAAATATTGGTACTTTTCCATTTCATCTTCGCAGATGATAAAGTCGCCAAAAATGATACAACCGGCGCCAAACAGAGTATCCCCGTAACGTTTTACCGTTATATTTTTAAAACAAGTCACGGCCATTTTTATCAGTCAAGTCTTTTCCTTAATTCGTAATAATATTATTGGTGGCAAATAATAACAAAGATTGTTTGTCGCCAGTAAACCCGGCTTGGCGAAATTTGAACCGGCAAAATGGAAATTAAACAAAATACCACTAGTAACGGGAGACTTCCGTTGAAACATTTCTTAATTCAATCTCGCCACATAATAAAACAGGAAATTATGTAATATATGTTTGGTTCAATTTCTATGAAAACTGAGAAAAAAAATATTTATTTTAAAACTATTTCTGAAAAATGTGGGTACGCTCGTTTTAATGCAAATAAAAATGTTTAAAAGTTAGAGTTTTCTTAAATAAAAAAGAAATAAATCTAAAAAATACTCTTTTCTGTCATGGGCAAGGTTTATGGAAAGAAATCTTAAAGTGCAAGCTGTATGCAGGTAGAAATATTTTCTCTGTAGGTATACAATGAGTAAAAGAAATCCTGTTTGTTTGTTTTTCTAATGCAGCTGGCAATACAGACACATATACCTTTATATAATACTTTTACCATTTAAACTCGGCAGGCTCACAACGCGCCAGAACAATTCGTCTTCCCCACACCAAACGAGCTTGGTTACGCCGAAAAAATTTGTCTTTTCTCGAAGAGGTTAAAAATGCTGTGAACAAGTGAACACGTTGACAGCGTAGAGCGGCCGTAATCAAAACAAATCTTCACTGGTGAATAGGTTACTGGAAAACTTCTGTGTTTTCAATGCAGCTGGCAAACACACAATACTTTACAAAGCACCCTAGCCTACCCGACAAGCATAAAATTCTTCCGAGGAATGGGCTGATGCCCGCCAAGAGAATTATTTGTGTTAGTCTTTAGGCGGGCGGTAACAATACCTGTGTCCTTAGAAAAGGAAAAATACTGAATCACCTCAGCAGAAGCAATTTTTCACCTGTATCGGCCAAATAGTTGTTTGGAACTTCGTGACCACGAACATATTTTAGACCAGTCACCATAACACAAACTCAATTCTCTCATCGCGGGCATCATCCTCGGAATAATTATTCTACACTTTTTAGGGAATGTTCGGACACGATAACATTTACTATTTAGAAGAAGGAATAAGCAGAAGACTATTTGCCCTGTCACCTCCAAGATGTATCGTTTGAGGACACTGTGACCACGAACATATTTTACGTGAGTCATTTAACGAATTATCGTATTTGATAAATCAATTTAATTATAATTGTTTTAATGATACTTTTAGAATACTTTTAATTAGATAAACATTCTCGCCGTTTTTATACTATCGGAATATTTTAAATATATTGAAAGAATTAGCAATCCTGTAAATGTAAAAAGTCGTATTCGTACGATTTTTCTATTGAGATATACTTAAATAATATATATATAAAAATAAATATCTATCTATATATACGCATAATAACACTATATTTGACATATATATATAAAAACAACATAGAAATAGCATTTCTTTGTCTTTATGAACATATATTATTTTATGTACAATAAATGAAAAAATATTTTCAAATGTTATAAAAAATATTTCAAACTTTAAAAAAATAATTTATAAAAATATATTAAAACTTTAAAATAAAGATTTATTTAATAAAAAGAGTGTATTTCAATAAACTATATAATGTACATTTCTTACATATATTGTAAATAATTTGGCCAAAAATTGTCTTTACATAAAGAATTTAAACTTTTTTGAGGGGGGAGGAATCTAGTTCTTGCATCTCTATATCTTTTTAATTTAACTAATTCAAAGTTTATTCCAACAGTAATCAAGGAAAAACGATCAAAAGATGAAAAAAAATTTGGCACGAAAATTAAATTTAGTGAGCCGCAGTTGCTCAGTCAGCAAAGGCGTCGATTTTATAATTAGAGAACTGTGGGTTCTAGGTTCGAGCCAACCGAAGATCTGTCGTGTTTATTAATGGAGGCTGGGGCATGTAAAATAGTTTCGTGGTCGAAATGTCCTCCAAGTTCCCAAACGATATTTTAAGCATAGAGGAGGTGGCAAGCCAAGTATGGGAGTTTTTGGACTTGGTCTCTGCTCCTAAAATGCGAGAATCCAGCGGAAGCAATCTAATTCATCTACGGAGCATTTATTCAGCTACACTTGCATTCCGGGTATTGCTAAATAAGTAATAGCGCTCGCAGCCATGTTCGGCATAAATATATCTGTCTGTATTGCCAGCTGCATTAGAAAAATGATAAATTGACACGGATTACGAATACTGCCTTTTGATATGGATCCTACGTTCAAATTGTGTAAATTGCAGTATTGTAAGATAACAAACCTCTGAAGGACGCTGTGATAACGAACCTATTTTACGTACCCCAGCAGCTATGAGGTAATTATAGTGCTCATGAAAAGCTAAAATAGATAACTACAGGAACAAATCAACGTCTTGCAATATTTTCAGTTTTTAAAACCGTCATCCTCCTCTTGGATTGCCTCACTCTTTTAAAGGTATAATCTCAATCAAGATTGTAGGAATCTATGTCGGGACATAAGAGTTGTGGATTGGTTTCTGGAAATAAGTTGGACTTTCTATCCGACTTTCTCAGCCTACTCCAAAGCAGATTATGCCTAGGAGTTATGTAACCAATTATTCTCGATTAGTATTCATAAAAAATTACTAAAAACGGAAACGAGTGAACAAAAGGACTCTTTAGGGCAATAACACTACTTGCAAAATCGAATGTGTTCGGATAAACCAGCTACTTTTATTTGGGAACTTTGTCAAGAATAATTTCTCACAAAACGACTTCCGCGAGCTGATGGCCTCTATGCTTCAGTTCTGTAAGTTATACTCCTCGTCCAAAGAAAAAGGAAGGAAATATGAATTGATCTGATGCCTGTATAACTGAAAGTCCCTCAAACTCTGTTTGCTTTACATGCTTCGTTATTTGTGCAAGTGTGTGTTTCTAAATAAAGATATGAGTTTGTACAAAGGTTGTAACCAATTATTCGATTAGTATTCATAAAAAATTACTAAAAACGGAATCTAGTGAACAAAAGGACTCTTTAGGGCAATAATACTACTTGCAAAATCGAATGTGTTCGGATAAACCAGCTACTTATCTTTGGGAACTTTGTCAAGAATAATTTCTCACAAAACGACTCCCCCGAACTGACGCCCTCTATGTTTCAGTTCTGGAAGTTATACTCCTCATCCAAAGAAAAAAGGAAGGAATATGAATTGACCTGACCCTGTATAACTGAAAGTCCCTCAAACTCTGTTTGCTTTACATGCTTCGTTATTTGTGCAAGTGTGTGTTTCTAAATAAAGATATGAGTTTGTACAAAGGTTAAATTTAATTTCGAATTAAAAATATTTTTCCAATGTAAATAGCAATGCAGACACATATCTTTATACAAAACAAGGCTGAGCAGCTGTTGCTCATTTAGTACTGCTCAAGAAATACGTATAGCTGAAGGAATGCTACGGACTAGAGTTACATTGCCCCCGCTGGGTCCTCATAATTAAGAAGCAGGGATCAAGTGGAACATCCCCAGGCTTGGCCTACCACCTCCAGAAGTATCGTTTGCGACCACGTACCTATTTTACATGTTCCAACAGTCATTAATGAACATGGTTGATCTTTGTCCAGTTTGGACCTCGACTTCGCTACCCACCAGCTACGAGATCGTTGCCAACTGAACTACCACGGCTCAAATGCCGACTTTTATTTTACAAGCTTGTTCAGTTCTTCTGTTCATACAGATATGCTTACAGACAAATAGACGTTCTAAATTTATTATTCTGAATTAGTTGATGGTAATATAAAACATCGATACTCTTCAAAATCTGCAGGTCCAAATTTTTTTACCGTAACAATATTGGGAAGTCTAAGCTTAATTAGAATAGTTATTCGTTTTGGTTTGTGAAGGAAGAACAGAATAACTGGGCGTTGGGAACGACCTAGCCGGAAGAAAGTGGAGGGAAAAAGGAACATTTATGCACTCGAGAGGTGCAGATATCAGTGCGCTCTAAATGTAAATAATGTATATATCTATGGAGTGTTGAATAATAAACATGCAGAAAACTGCTAGGTTCGAGTAGTGTCTTCTTGTTTGTGGTTTCTTCAAAACTAACCACAAACAGGAGCATGACAAATACCTTTTCTGAATTCGAGACGAGTATCCACATATGAGAAATTTAACCCATTTGTATTAACAAGTTCCCCAGAAATATAGAAAGTAAAAGAATATATTATTGTCATAGTTGAAAAAGTGAGCATGACAGAACTCAGTTCTTTGGCGACACATTATACGGAAAAAGTTTTCAAAATTATAAATACCTCCATTATCTGTGCCCGGAAAACAGACACTAGTGGTTGGATCCCGAACCAAAAACATTCCATACCCGTTTTTTCGTGCAG
>CM063501.1:166552631-166556023 GCA_032207245.1 Pardosa pseudoannulata
GAAATGGAAATAAGTAACTTAATTTATTTCTAGTTTTATTTATAAATTTATTCTAAATATATTTAGCAACAATTCTTAATTAAAAAAAATTATGTAATATTAATGTAGATGGCAGCACTAATCTTTTTTTACAATATATGGATGAATTAAATATATTGTAATATTTAAGCAGTATAACTTATTTTCATCAAATTTTGGTTGACTTTTATTCTGATTTGTAATAACTTAAAACTGGTCATTTCCAAGATGATTTAATAAATTCAACAATTATCTATGCAGTGGATAAGCGTTTTTTATTTCTTTGCAAATGCCAGCAAATGTTTTGGACTAGTGAATCGCATTTTATAGTAGGGATAGCTGATACTTTGAATTATAATATTAATTTCTCATTCCTCTCGCATGCAATATATTTTTTTTCGATATTATAAGAAATTTAGGTTCGATTAACATATATTTACTACTGTGCTTATCTGTAAGTTCTTTTATGTGTGTGCATATATTTGCTACTGTGTTCTTTGACTTAATACAATAAAAGGAATCTTATATGAAATCTTCTTTTCACTGTCTGACTTAATAAAATTTCTAGATTAATATAAATTAAGAATTTTAAACGAAAAAATAAACATTTATATGAAATATGTCAAGAGATATAAAATCCTAAACTTAAATGTAATTCAATTTCACTGCCTTGCTTTTAAGATTGCTATTTCACCATAAGGTTTTGATTAATTCCAAAATGACTGTGTTTGGGTGCAGAAATTTCTGTTGCTCATAGTGCCTCTACTGAGCCGCTACTTGCAATGCTGCAAGGAAGAAAGTTTTTACTTGTTGCTTGAAATCGGTGTACGTAGTTCTCGTGTTCTGTGAACGCGAAAGAAAAATGTTTTGAATCTTGAAGTAAAAAATATCTTGAATCATCAAAAAATTACGGATTTATTTTTGTCTTCTTCTTCCAATAACTTCTTGAAACCCTTTCATTTGATTTCCTGGATTAAAATTTTGAACTTTTGATTTCATCAGACTGGAAAAAACAATTCCAATGATTGTTTAAACACAAAGGCCTAGCCGTAGCTTAGCTGAGCAAACCTTAAAAAATATTATATATAAAACTCAGATAAGTACAATACTGATTGGTTTACTTGATAAAATATCTGACTTAACAATTTTATTATATTTCTTTCATTCCACCTTTCTTTCAAGAGATTTATTTCAACTGCAGTTCAAGCACCCTATGCGCAATAGCTAAATTCGATTTTAGGATTGATATATGGTTACAGCAAATTAATTTAATCAAAAATGTACTTACATACTCCTGGATGGAACTTCAAATATTTCGACCGGGCATATAGTTTTACTACCCAGAATATATTACCTATTAAAAAAGTTGGTGGCGTACCAGGAATATCGTTTAAGCATCTGAAATAAGTTTTTCGCCTCACATATGATACTACAGCCACAACAAAAGTAGCTATTATTACAGTCCAAGACAAGTATGCGAACAGCATGTTGTAGTATTATTTCGCACTCTTTACATTAACTATGATACATATACTAAAGAATCAAGCCAACACATCCCTGGCAATAGGATGAAATATTAGTACGTATATAACTAGCTGGTATATGCATACAACATCCTGCAGTGCTCTTTTTGACCTTCGTTTGCTGCCACTTAGAGTAAATTTGCACTGATGTGATAAAGCATCTTTTTTCTCCTTCTCCCAGTGCATTATCATAATTTCAAACAAGGCTGATAAGTAACGCCATCTGTTGATACGAAAAAAAAACCCTAGTTTTTAATCCTTTTTGTATGCATAATAGGTAATTATATATTCACCAGGAAGACGGAAATCCCAGACTAGAAATCAAATAACATAGTTATTTGAGTTTGCAAATAAGTAACAAGAAAAATATTAAAAGATAATAGGGGCCGTGCACAAATGATGTTACGATTGTAGAAAAAAGTGGTTCGTGAAATTGTGACATGGGTGGGAGCACGTGTTGTGCGACACCACAGATTTTTGTTTAAAAAAATATTTGAAAACACTTCTGACCAAATTGAATTTTTAAGTTATTTTAAAATTACGAAAATTTTTGGTTTATACAATATTATTTCATTGCTATTTTATATTATATTTATGTCGTAAAGCTTTACTCTTATTTTATACAAAATAAGCACAGGAATCATAACTATTGTTACATTTAGAGATAACATTTAAACACTTTGTAAAAATATAAAAATAGGATCTATAAAGTAGTGCTTTGCTTCTGAACTGCAAGTATACGCTTAGGAAACGTTGCTTGAAATGTGACAAAGTGAGACGGGATGTTGAACAGTAACGCTTTGTACCAAAGGGGGGGGAGAGAGAAGGGTACAAAATATTGAAAAAAATGACATCATTTATAGACAACCCACAACAGCTTGATCCATGAAATATAAATAATTATATCTAATTTTATCTTATATTAGTTTGGTTTTCAGAGCATTAGATCGTTGATTAACCTCTAAAAATAATATATTTGAGCTTTAAAATAATATCCTTTACATATTTCATTCTGGAGTAATTTAAGCGTTGGTTAAATCTTGTTAATGTAGAGAAAAAAAGTAAAATGTATAATGATTATGTATTTATGTATTATACTTTTATTTAGAAGAACTTCTTATTGTCATTACGAAACTGATAACAGTAAGAAGTTCTTGTAGATAAAAGTCAAATATATTATTCTGAAATCGCATGCTATATAGGTTGTGACCAAAACTGAAAAAATGTGTACAGATTTTGAATAATGGTGTGCGGAGAAAATATGTTTAATTTCACGTTAGTATATGTATGACTGAGTTTGTAACCCTTCAGTGTAAACGCATTCAGTTCAGAATGCTATACCAACCATGCAGTCTCTCGACATGAAAGTCAGCAGCAAACTTTCAGACCAAACCAAATCAGTCAGGACTGTGTGTATTCCTATGATAAGTACGATTACCATTCCCTGGTCAATAAATATATACTCTTGTACGACTCTTTGATAAGATCTTGAACACAATGATTTGAGGCTATTTTACAACTCGATTCTCTATAGAGAGATTTTCAGAGGTTTAATGGCAACTTGGAAACTACGAAGGTCTCAAAATCCTTTCTTAACGAGTGAAGAACCTATGTACGGTCCATTTATCTGGAGTACATTGGCCTACATAAGTCTTTTATTCTATTTGCCATCAATTTAATCTTTAGGAACTCACTGCCTATCTATATAAAATCTTATTCTTTTCCATTATTACTTATTAAAATCAATTCATAACTGTACTCGAGAGAGAGTACAGTCATCCAGTACTTAGATGGTGTGATTGATTCCTTTTTACCCTTGAATAGCGTTAGAGAGAGATACCCTCCATCATA
>CM063501.1:166556123-166633623 GCA_032207245.1 Pardosa pseudoannulata
TGTTTTACATTTGATAACCATTCTAATTTGTTTCTACTTTGTTATTCTTAATAGATAAATATCTAGATAGAGTAGACATAGGATAATATGAAACAATATTTTAATATTTGGTTGAACTGTTATGGAAGAGGGAGTGTTAGAATATTTTACTTCCTGTAAAGGTTGTTGAAAGTTGGTTCAGAAAAGGTTGAGAGCCTCTGAGGTATCCCAAACTTATAAGTTAGAGCAGATATACTTCAGCATGCAACGATTTCCTCTGGACGATATTAGACCTTTAATTCTACAAAAAACATTTGTAAAGAATATGTAACCTTTTTGGTACTAACAAATTTTTTATTCAATTAGCTTACGAAATGTCAATAAATTACAATTCTTCATAAAAAAAAGACTAACAAAACATTACAATTAAAATAAAAAAACGATGGGTCAAACTAATTTGTCTTGGTAATTCTATTGTTTAAAAACCTCATTTGGAAATGCCTCAAAGAACAGAAGCTATAAGCAAAAACATGCTTTCGCAATTAATGAATCAACAGCAAATGGGAAAATATGGCAGTGTTTGTTTACATTTAAACATGAAGCTGTAATTTCACAACATTTTTTTGTTATCAAGCCGGTTTCTTTCAAGTTATTTTTTGTGGAACCATACAAGTTTTTCCATTACCAAGTTTTCGAAAATTATTATCTACCTTTTCTACAATTTGTAATGCTGAATTATCTTACTGCGTATTTGAAAAAATTCATATCCGTTTTTTCTCCTCCTTTTTGATTAAAAAATTTGATGTTTTGGGGATACGGTTATCGACACTAATTCCAATTCGGTAGAGTATGATTAAATCAAAACACATAAGCGTCAATATTGCTGTTTTTTATTTAATGATAGATGTTACCTGTCAAACTACGGCTGGTTTAATTCTTATGGAAGAGGGAGCGAAAAGTTGGTTCGAATATTTTTCTTCCTGTAACGGTTGTTTAAAGTTGGTTCAGAAAAGGTTGAGAACCTCTGAGGTATCCCAAACTTGTAAGTTAGAACAGATATACTTCAGCATGCAACGATTTCCTCTGGACGATATGAGACCCTTAATTCTACAAAAAACATTTGTAAAGAATATGTAACCTTTTTGGTACTAACAAATTTTTTATTCAATTAGCTTACGAAAAGTCAATAAATTCTTCATAAAAAAAGACTAACAAAACATTACAAATAAAATAAAAAAAAACGATGGGTCAAACTAATTTGTCTTGGTAATTCTATTGTTTAAAAACCTCATTTGGAAATGCCTCAAAGAACAGAAGCTATAAGCAAAAACATGCTTTCGCAATTAATGAATCAACAGCAAATGGGAAAATATGGCAGTGTTTGTTTACATTTAAACATGAAGCTGTAATTTCACAACATTTTTTTGTTATCAAGCCGGTTTCTTTCAAGTTATTTTTTGTGGAACCATACAAGTTTTTCCATTACCAAGTTTTCGAAAATTATTATCTACCTTTTCTACAATTTGTAATGCTGAATTATCTTACTGCGTATTTGAAAAAATTCATATCCGTTTTTTCTCCTCCTTTTTGATTAAAAAATTTGATGTTTTGGGGATACGGTTATCGACACTAATTCCAATTCGGTAGAGTATGATTAAATCAAAACACATAAGCGTCAATATTGCTGTTTTTTATTTAATGATAGATGTTACCTGTCAAACTATGGCTTTAAAAAAATAGAATTGCTAACATTTCCCGAATTTGGCTAACGTTTGGGATCTAAATTAACGATACACATATCCAGTATTGTAAATACAAATAGGGAGTTAAACTGAAGAGTGTATATGCCGCTAGGCATGAAAAAAAATGATGAGGAGGAGGAAATACAAACTAAAACAGCTTAAAATAAATAATTTACATCACTCAATAGACACAATTTTTGAAAATTTATGCTGGCGTGCTTGCGAAAAAGTAACAGCATAAATTCTTCAAGCTAGAAAAAACACATGCGAAGACTGTCTGTCCCTGTATGCAGAGAAAAATACCTATTGAACTGAGCATGCGCATTCTTCCAGATGTAATGTAAAGAAATGAAAACTTTGCAAATTCCATTTATTTGATGCCAATTATGACCATAAAAACGAATGTTTGCACTTCATTAGACAAATATATTTCATTTAAAAAGGAAATGGGTAAGATGAATACCGTAAATTCTTTTAAGGATAAAAAAAATGCCTTGTAGATAATTTAACATTACAAACTTATAAAACTTGACACTTCATCTATTTTCTTTTTCTTTTTTTTTTTTTTTTTTTTGACTTTGCTATAATTTCTCAAGCCTATATTTTTTAAATTTAATATTTTTATTAAATGCATTTCCAGCAGAGTAACTCTATAGAAATAACAATGGGAGATGAAACAGTGATTTATATTTTGTTTAACTATTTTAAGTGCAATACCTATTTATTTCCGCATAACCCACCCTGTTATTCACAAGAATAAATAATGATTAAAAATTATATATTGTGTATAACGGGAATCAAAAATTTGGTATACAAGTGATTTTCCAGAAAGTAAACCAATTGTTACATGAGCCTAATGAATCAAACTTCTATTCTCTTTTAAGGGCCGGTCTCACCAAAGTCGTTTAACGCTAACCACGATTAACCCATGGCTCTAACCAATGGTAGGATTCAATTCTTCGTTTAAACAGAGATTAATCGTGGTTAGCGTTAAACGACTTTGGTGAGACAGGTCTTAAATGTGATAATTATTTCTCCTGTATGTCGTGCACCAAAAATTTGGCTTATAAGGGATTTTCTAGATTGTAAACCAACTGCTACGGGGATCTAATGATTCAAACTTCAACGCTCTTTCAAATATTATATATGTATGCATATATAATGTATGTGTTTATACACACACATATATATATATAAGTAATATTCAAGGTTTATAAAACTTACCCTTTATTAGGCAATACTACTTTATAAATAATTGTTACTTTTTACTTAGGAAAAAAACATAGTACCTAAGGCTCAATTAGATTCATGACATACCACAAAAAGTATGAAAGTTTTATGTTTAAAAATCATTTTAGTTTACTTTAGTTTTACTTTAGTTTTACTTTACAAAAAAAAATTAATAATAATTTCAATGTATCTTTATTTTATCAGTTGTAAAATCTGTTAGTGTACCTTTTCTTATGTCATCATATTCGAAATGGAATTATCTCATTTTATTTTCTCAATACTACGTCTTATTATTTTACTCCCTGCCCAAACTCAAGCATCCTTCCCCATTTTTCTACTTTTAATTGCCATGTTAGAGATAAATCTAATCATTAGTGTTGTCTTGCCAAACTTCCACGCATAGCAGAACTAGAGGGCTTGGCCTAGGCAGTTCTGTGCCAACTTTATCCTGTGATCCTGTGATCTTTACTAAAAGAGTAAACTAAAATGTCATTTAAACATACCAACTCAATTTCACTAGTGTTTGCATACTATTAACAGTAACTCTAAACTAGAGGGCTTGCCCCAGGGAGTTCAGTTGAAATTCTTCCTGTGAGATCCTGTGGTATCTTTTTAAAAGTGTTCTTATTCGGTCAAAGACTGTTGTTTTTTCCTTGAGTCCACCGAGACTTTTAGTTCCTACCGGTAGTAGGTGTAAGACGTATAAAAAAATATGACGTCATAGATGGTCGAAATAAGGACAAATTAAAAGACTCAATCACAGAACTTCCCAATGAACTTCCCAATGGGTCTCATACCACTGTCTACCTCAGCCATTTTGACAGTTGAAAAAAATGCATGTTGAATACATTTGATATCCAGTTTGAGAACGTAATATCAAAATATGTTACGCAGAAAGTCAGAAGAAATTTTGAATATTATATTAAAATACAATTTTTTATTACATAATTGAGAATGAAACCTATACACAATTGAGTTTTCATTAAGATGTGTAGTAAAAATAATAATAATAAAGGCATGCACTAGCTGCTATTGTTATGAAAAAATTCTTAAATTAATTAAACTGGTCTATTGAGATAATTTACCTTTTTTATTCATAAAAAAATGTTTTTAAAATAACATTTTGCCTTCCTTTTTAACCAGTTTAAAAAAAGGATTGCTTTCTCAATAAATTTCATTTTATAATTTGGTGTACATTAGAACAGTAAAACTAAATATCCCACTATATACCACCAGATCTTGATATGCCAATGATTTCAGATAGCTTAAAATGCTACTTTTAAATGTCCAATTTTAAATTTTTTTTACTTTGTAGGGTATCTCATCTCTTTAAAAAAAGTTCAATATTGATTTTTTTATTTTATATATATATTTATTTAAATAAAGACTTATACAATGAGTACAAATAGTAAGAGAAAAAAATGCATGCCTTGATTTACAATAGTTGGCCACCCCTGGTGTCACGAGCTCGGCTGTTTTTGTTTTCCCGCCGGTGGCAACGCGGAAAAAGTTGAAAAAGAAAATAAAGTTGTTGTTGCTGATGTCGAAGTGTAGTCTGTGGTCGAATGTTTCATTCTTTTTGAATACTAATTTGCTCTCCCAAAAGACTATTTTTAGAGAGTAGAACATTGTGGTGCCTCACCTCGGGACCTTATAGAATGAAATTGAACTATTGATTTGAGAAAATTTGAATTGAAATCGAAAGTGTGGGGTGAGTCATTTGAACTTCATTATTTGAATTATGATATTCTCGTAATTGATAAATTTGAATTATTATTCGGTTTTTATTGAATATTGAGTTGAATTAGATATGGATGAGTTTCTAAAGCTTAAAAATAAGCGTTCGACCTATAGATCACAATTAACTAAGTTGTTTGCCAAAATCGAAACTGATCTTAATTATCAAGATTCTGAGTTAGAGACATTAGAAAGTGATTTAGAGCTGTTATCAATTAAAGATTCTAATTTTAAAAAGTTAAATTCTGAAATAGAAAAAGTCTTAAACCCGAACAAACGGAAACCGAAATTAATAAATGTTCGGAATATGAGGATTTAACTTAAAAATCAAAAGGTGGGAGAATGTCACGAGCTCGGCTGTTTTTGTTTTCCCGCCGGTGGCAACACAGAAAAGAGTTGAAAAAGAAAATAAAGTTGTTTTTGCTGATGTCGAAGTGTAGTCTGTGGTCGAATGTTTCATTCTTTTTGAATACTAATTTGCTCTCCCAAAAGACTATTTTTTAGAGAATAGAACACCTGGTCCAAACAATTCGCTTCATACTTGTAGAAGAGCGAAAATAACGGAAGTTTATCCTTTCTTTCAGTTTTCAAAGATTTAAAAGCACCACTTGAGAAATCCATACATAAAAAATACCTGACATTCTACAATCATTTTGAAATTATAAAAACAAAAAAAAATCTTCTAACAGTTTTACAGTATGACACCGAAATAAATAGAATTATCTTTTGCAGTATTTTTGGAAACCATTTACTGCGCCATCTATTGAGACAGAAGTAAAAGTAGGAAAATTCGATATATAAATTAGTTGTAAACATTACTTGAAATTTTAAAATTCAACATTTGATAGGAGTATTTTAAGCCATCAGAAGTTTTTGCTTAAGCTTTTTAATTTGTCATTAATAAAAAACATGATATGTTTGAAGGAAACGTAGTCTTGAGCCCAAGGAAAAGTGGATCCATGGTAGTATTGATTTCGAAATAATTTATTTGTAATGGATGCATTTAAATTCAGTCTCTATTAATTGCATTTTCTAATTGAAAATTCCATGGGAATCACAAAGTTCAGTAAAAGTTTATTAGCTTTTTTACATGATGAAATATTTATCGCAAAAGGTTAAGATTTTTAAGAACTATTAACAATATTATTTCTTCCATAACTCATAATTTCATTGTCTCCAGATAGGAGTATGATATTTGAGTTTAGACCTCTAACTTAATTTTGGATGATACAGTAGACACCGCCTTAATGTGGTCGCGGTTAATGTTATTAATCGCTTACTGTTATCAAAATCACTTGATCCCCATTTTCTCCATCATTTGTATGCTAAAATTATCACTCTATGTGATCGTTACAACAGTTATTGTTATCAGTTTTCGAACTTCATTTAAACTGACAAAGGAATATTCACAATATATTCAGAAAGAACCCAATCTTTTCTTTCCCTTCGCCGTTGTGTTAATTTCCGAGAATTCTCCCTCTTCCACCTAGGGAAATGGGGAATGAAAAAAGGTTTGGGGTAATATCACATTTCTGGAATTTTTCAGAAATACGCACTCTTTGCTGGTGGTCAATGGTTGTCAGATAAGCAGAAGGTAACACATTCTTATCAGAACTGAAAAGCAGCGTATTCACATTTTATGCCTTGCTCGCTTATATGCGGTTTGTTGATATGGAATCCAGAAAGTGAAATCATTTAACATTAAAACAAAACATCGATATTTTAAATCGTTATGACAAATTACCAAAAAAGGAGTCAACGCAATGCTGCAGCTCAGTTAAACATTTCTCAGCCTCGGAATTGCATTGAAAGTGTTGAAACGTGGAGTACAACACCGCTGCGATGTCTTTAAAAAACATTATGATTACGAACAATTGATCAATGAGCTTCTTAGAAAAAATTGTAGGCTGTCAACAATGGATCAATTTTTTTAATTATGCATATAATCCTTATGTTTTAAAGGATAATATACAGTACATAACTGTAAGGTGAGTTTTTTCATTTTATTTTGAAATTTAGTACGTGTAACTTAAAGGAGGGGGTGTAAATTCATCTAATTTTGCATATCTTTTATTGTTATCAATCGGTTATTGTTATCAAAATCCCGGTGTCCCGAACTGATCACATTAAGCGGAGTCCATGTATATATCTTAAAGGGGGAAAATGAAATTTACTTACGGAGTTGATTGAATGTAGAAAATGAGTAGTGGCTCCATCTATTGGATTAATATATAACTATAAATCCTTACCTTGGAATAGAAAATTGTAAATATAGAACATGTTAAGAAAAATAGTTTTTAAACTCACGCACATAAACGTAATACTTAAATGCCCTTTCTTTGTATATATAGAAAGATTCGGATCCAGGAGATGCGCATGCCCCATTTCATGATCTCACAAATACACAAACTAAAGGACACATCTGAACAGAAAATGCCAAGCCAATTTTCAGTATTGGATTGCTGTAATTGTTTTGAAAAAATTTTTTTTTTAATTTCAAAGTTTTTTAATGCCAAAAAGATACATTATATGAAATTAAGATACTGAAATCCGGGTTTTTAAGGTAAGTTGATTACCATTTTTTTTTTTTTTTTTTTTTTTTTTTTTTTTTTTTTAACAGTGCATATACAAGTAGTTTTGTACAAGATAGAATGAAAACACGTGGATATCTTATTACGTCTGTGTGTTTTTGTGTAGAAAAACTAAGAGATCATGAGCAATGGTATGAAGTCAATTACAGTTTCTTTCAATGCAGAATCAGTAAATTCAGCGGTGATAAATTAGAAATATAGGGTTGTCTATCCACATCATTTCTATCCAAACTGACTACAAAAAAACTTGGACAAATAAATAATCGTAAATAACCTACGTATTAAAATAACTTATTAATTTAAAATGTTTCCCAAATATCAGTGAAATACATTTTCTAGTAAAAAGTTAAAAGATAAATTCTTAAAAAGTGAGAAATTAACCCTCCTGTTCCTTGACGAATGTTTCTGGATTCGTAATTTTGTATCTATATATATATTTATACTCTGATAAAGTGAAAAATTTCAGACTTGCTTTAATGAGGTGAATTTAAATGATTGTGAAAGAGGTACATAATTTCTTAATTTCATTTGGTTTGTAGGTCTAAGGTCTGCTCGAAGACTAATGAGACTGGGACCTACTGCTTAAAGCCGATTCTAAAGGGCAACAAATAGCCATACAAACCACGAGAATTAAGTCCACAATAACTGGTACCATATAGAAGCTCCCTACCTATTCGGCAATCAGTCGGCCCGTAGTTAATGATTTGAACTAACTTAGAGCGCTACGACCTATTATCTGTCGTACAATGACTCAAGAGACCATACCCTCTGTTTAACCCAAGAACACTGTCCTTACATCTCGGAGACGTTTTGTAATTAAATAATAAACTGTTAGAATCTGAAAATAAGTCCGAAATGCAATAAATCATTTTTAAATAAATTTTTAAGAAGTTGTTTTACAGATGTAACAGTAGTGACAACGTTCGACATCCAGAAGACAGCGTTCTAGATTTAAAACCGATTTAAAACAATCATACAGCTGTGGGATTCAACATAGTCAAATTTCATGTCAAAAGATAGCATCATATCTATTTATATGTGTCTATTCACAACAAATGTAAAATGGGAAGCTAAAACAAACGAAAAACATATGATATTCGGTATGTAATCACACTGTAGATCAAGCTAGCTGAGACGGCCATCATTTTGAAAGATAAAGTCACACTTCAAATGTGAAAGTCGCCAAATTATTTCTATTTTTATTTACATTCTATACATAACAACAGTACATTCTTTCTCGAATCACTGCAAATTTATGCTTTGTGATAAAACAAATTGTATGAAGACTTTGCGGGCCACATAAGACTTGGCTGTCTCCAAGTCGGTCTTTCGCCTGAAATTATAATGCTGGAAAAAATATTATTTTTACATATTTATTATGGGATAAATTTATAAATTTAATCACCTGCTCTTAACCGGGGAAAATAGGGCTTGAAATAATGACATCAAACGCTCGAAAGGGGCGAAAGAGGTAGATTTCGAACGTTTTAATAACGGCAGTATTTTTTGCTGTGATATGAAGCATATTTATACTAATTTGTTAAAGAAATTTAAATTAGTTTAGGAGAAGATAAACTTTACTCGCTTTCAATTTTGATAATCCTAACTCATCCAAAATCCAATATGGATTCCTCTATCCATTCCAGGTCCAACCGCTTCATAAATTTGAGGACAGATAATTTAGGCTATTAGGAGATTGTTTAACTAGACTTCCAGAAATATTTCAGTGGCGACACGATGCTTCAAGAGCAGAGTTTCTGATTTCCCAACCTATTTTAACTCTCGGAAATTTTCTTGAAAATTTGAATATAGATATTAATAAAATTAAAAAGAATAAAGATATTCATAAATTCCAAAATGTATAATCCTATTTATAAATTGATATGCAAAATAGTTGGTTGGTTGGTATGGAGCACTACGGTCTACTATTTTACTACACGAGGGCTAATGAGACAAGGGCCTACTGCATAAAGCCTATTCCGAACAGCTACAAACACCCATGCCAGCAGCGAAATACGAACTCGCGAACTCCGGGACCGAACAGCTTCTCCATCGTTCGAGACAGCCTTGTGTAATATCGAAATAAAATATCTTTGTAATACTAGACTCAAGACTCGAGTTGGTGTTACATGGACCCCTGTTTTTTTTTCGGCGGCCGAAGACGGACACCCCGAGAGAGGGTGGGCAAGCAGTGTTTCAGGGTGGTTCAACAGGAGGGGGCGATGGATGCCAGGCCCGCCCGCACCAGCTGCTGAGAAGGACATTTTTCCCGTGGAGGAGAAAGCTTGACCAAGAGGGGGGATAGGTATTCCACCCCGGCCCTCGCGAAGAGAAGTGGCGGAGAGATGCCCGTTCGGATCGACGGAGAACGGAGATTCTTGTGAAAGGAGCTGAGACCGAGAGAGGTGTTTTCCGCTCGGTACCATTTGTTTTATTTCTCGGTCTTATTTCGGCAATGTTTTGAGTATGATTTGGAGTGTTTGTTTTATATGTTTTAACAAATCTTCTTAATAATAAATGTTTAATCCTTTTGTCGCTGCAGTGCTTAATTGCAGGGCCGTAGCCAGAAATTATTTTCGGAAGGGGACCAAGAGAGAAACACATCTTTATTTGTGAATACTTCAATTGATGAAAGGGAAAGCACTGTATTTCCCGAAAAGATTGCTGTATTTCCGGCCAGCGGCCCGCCGAACGATGGCCGATTGGTTAAGGTGCTGATCTTCGGTACCGGAGTTCGTGTGTTCGAATACCACTGTTTCATGGATGTTCGTAGCATTTCGGAATTGGCTTTAAGCTGTAGGTCCTGGTCTCATTAGCTCTCGTGTTGCAAAAAGTAGACCGTAACACTCCAAACGAAACCAAACCGGCCAGCGGCCCAGGAAGACTTTTACGGTCTGAGCGGTTGTTTTTTTAAGAGAATAACTCTTTATGTTCACGAATAGCTAGGCAGATAGTACACACACACACACGTGGGACAATATATATTTACAAAATGGTCTTTCAAAATTTCCGGGGGGGGGGACCAGTCCCCAAAATCCCTCTCCCTGCCTACGGCCTTGCTTAATTGTCGGCAATATAGGCTTTAATCGAACTCACGATACCTGCTCCAGTAACAATAGGTGAGAAGGTATAGAACGAGGCGTACGGTCATTGGAAAGTGCAGCCGGGAACGCGCGAGGTGTTACAATCTTAATTACACATTTATCATAGTTATGGATAACCCGGCAGCCCCGAAAGTATCTTCTCAGCTCAGATGAAGTTAGCTTGTTTTCAAAACCTCATTTAGTTTTACAATAATTCATAATTTACTGTTGAGTCAAACAATTGCAATTCTTGCTTCACAATCTTGCTTCAGCAACAACTCTTTGCTAATTTGATATTGCAAGACCCTCTGTCTTAGTGAAAAGCTGCTTCTCATTTTTCTTCAAACGCTAAGATTTCTCTTACAAAGATTCCGTACACTCTTCTGAGAGAGAGAAATTGGACAGAGATTCATCTCCCTCGCTTACAAGTTTTGTTATATTCATTTTAGGTTTTTTAATTCGAAACTTCTTATTCAGGAAATGTAAAAGATAAGTAGTAATTGCAACAGCATTGTTAAGGCTTTATCACATGTCAACAGGTACGTGTTAGTATATGATGCCTTTTACTGGTAAAGAATAGGCAGATTTCTTGCATTATAGGGAAAAACTCCATTCTATTTATTTTAGTTCAGGTTGACTTGCGCTAAGTCCTTTAAGAACTAGTTGAAAATGTTTTGCTCTCCCATGAGAAATCCGAGTATTCTTCAACGGGAAAAGGAATCCTATACCGAATCTGACGCATTTTCAACGTTTGCATGTAATTAAGGCTTAAAGTGTCTCTAAATTTAGAATCTTCTGAAATTAGATTGTTCTCGGGATTTTGATTTATTTCCCATGTGTACAAAAAAAAGAAATATCAGAAAAAAAAAACTATACATGAGGTGTTTTTTGGCTCAAGCAATGCAGGAGCTAAGAAAGTGTTGAAAGAAATTTAAGTCCTATATAGATACAATCAATTTTTGAGGGAATTTATTGATATTAATTTTTATTGCACTTCGTTTCTGTTTACAACTATTTAAATTTCACCATCGTGAAACTAAGGGATTTCAAAGGGAATTCATTTCAGATTTCGATAAGATGTTATCGCACCTTAACACATTGTACGCGGGACACGTACTAGTACGTTTTCTGACGATTGATAGTTGAGCGCGGGACACGTACTAGTACGTTTTCTGACGATTGGTACTTGAGCGCGGGTCACGTACTAGTACGGGTTAGTGTAACAATATGGTTTGTTTGTGGGTACAAAAATAACGGTATATACAGGAAAACGAAGCCGAATGTTCTTGTCTACTACAAAGATTCTGGAAAAATTTAGACAAATAAAAAACTAGTTTTTATATTAGTCGATGAGGAACCACAGAACGCGAAGGTTGATAAAAAAATTGATTTTTTAAAATTCAACTTAGATTTAAAATGAACTTTTTATTTTTCTTTGCGAAAATGATATTATATATAAATGTATATTTATATATTATATATATATATATATATATTTATTTATATTATATATATATATTTGTATTTATATACATTTTTGTTTATTTGACTATTTATATATTTGTTTATATATTTCAATATAAAATACGAAAAGTTGGTTCAAAAATTAAATAATTTTTTATCTATTGAGATATAACTGTATAACTAAATTTACGCGCAAAACGCCCGCTCTCGGTACAATTCCGCCGCTAAATGTACCCGCACACAATGTGTTAACATGTAAGTGTTAGATTATGATTCCCAATTGTAGTGAAGAATGTGCAGATTTCTTGTGCTATAGTGAAAAATTTTTCAACCGATTTATTTTAGTTCAGTTTTTCTCATAATAATGTCTTTAACTGGTTAAAAATGTTGTGCTATCACACTACAAATCCGCGTATTTTTCAAAAGAAAAAGAAATCCTGAATTGAATCTGCTGTTTTCTCAATGCGAACATGTTGACGTGTGGTAAGGACTTAAAATTTAGGGTTCTTTTATGTGCACGAAGGAAGGAATCTCTCTACGCAGAACCTATGCGGTCATGACCGAATACCCCATAAACATAAATAGATATATATGCATGGAAACATATATATACTGACAGATATCTAGATATAATTATATGTATAAATAAATACTTAAGTGTTGGCTTTTAGTCGAAATTTTCATCTAATGCGATAAATTTTCATACAAGTGCACTGCAGGTGGACAACATTCCCTTTTTGTCGCGTGAAGAGTAGCGCATATCGTTAAAAGAATACCATTCATAAAACGAGTAGAATCGTGAAAAGACAGTCTGCATGCAACTTTCCAACCCCAAAACCCCTCATTATGATCACACACGTGTCCGCTTCTAACAGGAATTTCTAGACGTAAACCACGACCTAGATGAAGGCGATAATCAATCATCAAACGGACAATAGTGAATATTTTCAAGACTAAAGTGTTTAGCACCGTCGCGTGAGTCTAAAATTTTTAAATAATGCGGTGCGTGTGTCTGGTGTCGAGTCATGGTAAACGCACGACTGGCGTAAGTCCAACATACAAACCGAAGTACCAGGAGAAAAAGAAAACTCTTTTCTTAGTAATGAAGAAGAAGAAATAGAAAGTCATATTTGGTTTAATTTGGAGCAAGACCGTTTACTTTTCGTTAAACGGAGGCTAATGAAACTGCTACCATTGGTACCACTTCAGAACTGGTCCGAACAACCAAACCAAAAACCAAACTGTCAAGAAAAGCTTTGAGGGTGTACTTATTGACCAACAATGTTTGTATGTACATAGCAATGTTTGTTGTTGAGAGACTAACTATATTTTCAAGAAACTAAAAGTTAAGTATTTTTTAGTTGTGATTACGAATCATGTCTTCCTTTCATTTAAACGTATCAAAGTACGGTTAAAACAAAATCTGTGTAGTCTTAATCAAGTTTGGACTAAATTTAAAAAGATATCTTAAAAATTGTTGTACAGTTTGCAAGAGTGAAAATTGTCACATAATCACAAAAGAAATCCACATTTTTTTTGGCCTAGCAAATAAGTATATTGCTTTATTTTCATTTCTCGCTTTCTTGTTTATAAGGCCAGCCGATTCCGAGTTGGTAGAACGATGCTCTTTGATACCAGAGTCTGTGTGTTTGAATCCCTCAGCTAAAAGGAATGTTCGTAGCTGTTCGGAATCATCTTTAAGCAGGAGGTCCTGGTCTCATCTTTCGTGTAGCAAAATATTAGCTAGCAGAGCTTCAAACCAAACTTCGCGTATAAGGATAAGCACCTAACTTTCAATGAGATAATAGTTAAAACATGCTTATTTGGCTAAAATATTATACATTATTTTTTAAAGAAAATTTCTTAACTATTTGAAAAATAATTACAAGGCCGCATGGCACCGGACTCAGCAACTAAGGAACCTACTTTAAGGCCCCTTCTGGACATTCTAAGGAAATCAAATAGGGTAAGCTTGATAGTCATTTCATACGAAATAAGCTGTCAGATTCTAAATTCGGGAAAGAACCCGATACTTTTTGCTACGCTGCTGTTTTGTCTATCCAAACAAGTCTAAAAAACACGCAAGCAAAGATGCGACAGTAGAAACACTTTTTTTAGTATCTGTCTGAATAAACAAAATGGTAGTTCAGCAAAAAGTAGCCAGTGAGCGACCAGCTAAAGTGTTAGTTAACAGATAAGCCTGTGAACTTCTACATTATTGCATAAGTCAGTATCACAGAAACACTGGTATTAAGGCAAACCATTGGAAACAGCCACATTAATGTCAGCTATAAGCAAGATAACTGTTACTCTCGTGTCCTTGAGATCTTATGTTAAAAGCCGCTGAACCTGGAATCAAGTTCTCCGCAACTATGTACTACTACCAATGGGGTACAACGTTCGTTACTGATGAGTCTCGGTTTACACTTCGAACGATTACTTATCTGCAGTGCCCTTAAAACTTTCATGCCAGAAACCTCCGCCCAAGCATGGCAGAGTTGAATAGTTTGGTCAAGTATATCTGTAGTAGCTCTGATCTCACTTCATATCTGGCCTCATATACTGTGGCACGAGTGCAATATAGGGGTGACATGTTTGATGAATATGTCCGCTTATTTTTTATTCATTTTTTCGGGTTCTGTTTAAACAGACTAGGACGGGAGATCCATCTTGTCAGTCAATGTTTAGAATCTAAAATACTGGTTGATGTGGTATATCCATCCAGGTCATCCGACTTAAATCCGATTAACCTTTTTAGAAGGCCGAACGATGGCCGAATGGTTAGGGTGCTGGCCTTCGGAACCGGAGTTCGTGGGTTCGAATCCCACAGTGGCATGGATGTTCGTAGCCTTTCGGAGTCGGCTTTAAGCAGTAGGTCCCGGTCTCATTAGCCCTCGTGTGCAAAAAGTAGACCGTAGCGCTCCAAACCAAACCAAACCTTTTGAGAAGAAGGACTAAAGGATCAAGTATCAAAAGTACGGACCTGATTGACCAAGCACTTCCTTCTACCACGGTCCAATGTTTCTCTGCCATAAGGTGTAGGTCAGAGCTATACTTAATTGTAATTTCTATTACTGGACCTGTTTTCGTACAATTACTCTTCACTCCACTCTAAAAACTCCCTACATTCCTTCTATTGTTCTTATTATTGCACAAAGTGATTATGACAAACTAATTTATCAACAGGAGGTTGCACTTAAAACAAGAATCCCATCTATATCTACACGAATATGGAGAAAACTTGAGCCTAGAAAGTGTTAAGCATATTTTGGTCCATGCTAAATCATGAGCATTCCTTAATTGTCAACGGAAAAATTTCGAGCTAAGAAGATATTTTTATCGCGAGTGGCTGCAGATGCTCCAGATCTTCACAGACGTATTATTTTTGGCATGAATAGACCGTGCTGAGCATAATCTAGCAAATTAAAAATAATTGTATAATAGACAATGCAAGTTTGCAATTTTTTACATTCAAAATCCTGCTTTTGTGATACTTCCTATTATTTAATTAACCCTTTTTTGTGCTTTTCTGGGAAGATATTTTTGCTATGTTATAATTTATACAAATTCCCCTTACTTCAAATAAGTAATATTTAATAATCCATTTTTTTAATTTATCGCTTACCTTTTGCTCACCAGTGAATATATATGATATAGGATAGACAGTATACGATCATTATTTTACCCACAACCCCTTTTGATAAGTTATTCGCCACAATGCTTATTAAAATGCAGCAAACCTTTTTTTATATTTAATTAGTGTTTGTGCTTCTAATTTCCCTTCTTAAACCACACGCAATTTCATCAATAAGCCGTTCATTCAGCCTTTCTCTTTCTACACCACTTTTCATCGGAACTGTTTTTGTTGTGACACGAGTAGGCTAGTATGCCCTGCCCACGCTTAGCATTCTCATAACCAGCTGTAATTTGGCGCGCAACTGAATGATTCGTCCGGTATGGAGTGGAATGCGAACGTAGAGTGGACGGGTTACCATCCTTTCAGAGAAATTTATCCAAAAAGTCTTATCAAGAGATATCCCAGGCGGTAAGCATACGATTATATACCCTTAAAAATCTCTTCGGGTGCTGTCAAAAAAATTCATTACAGTAGAATCTTCATTATCCGAAGTAATTGGGACAGAACCTACTTCGGATAATCGAGAATTCATCAATAATCATCTAGTTTAATATGTAGTATAGTCATTGGTACAATAACATTCGATTACTCTGGGACTCGGCAGTATGACCTTCCAAATTTCGAAATGGGGTGTGTTTTTGTTTAGAACATGGATGTTTGAGAGTTGGGAAAGGTACACTCATACCGATAATTGAGCTTGAGAGAAGAAATTTTAAAAAAGGGAATTCCAAAATATTTATCTGCACTTATAGTTTGGAAAGGATGGCTTGCATACAAAAAGAATGTGAAGAATAAGAAAACTTTAAAAATGCATTAAAATATTTGGATGATAGTAGAAAGTGAAAAAAAAAAACCGACTTCGGTTAACGAAGAATTTCGGTTAATCGAGGTTCTACTGTACTTGCAATAAGTAATCGACAGTGCACTCAGTATAATTAGCCTTCCAGAAGCCTTATGCTGATCGTCGGTACCGGAGTTCATGGGTTCGAATCCCACTATGGCATGGATGTTCGTTGCCGTTCGGTATCGGCATTAAGCAGTACGTCCCGGTCTCATTAGCCTTCGTGTACAAAACAGTAGACTGTAGCTCTCCAAACCACACCAAAACCATCCACAAGCCTTATTACACGCCAACATGATCATGTTACGCTAAAAATCCTTTGGTGAACTGGTGTAAAAAACTGGTGAAGAATGTGCAGATTTCTTGTGATACAGCGAAGAGTTTTCCACTAATTTTAGTTCAATCTGACTTGTGATAAAGCCTTTTATCAGTTGAAAATTTTTTTCTATCCCACGAGTAATCTGTGTATTCTTCAACGGAAAAAGAAATCCTAAGCTGAAATTGCTGCTTTTTCAACAAGTATATTCTGACGTGTGATAACGTTATGTTTCTTTGACTGGCTAATTTATCGCAAGGCAGTTGAGTATAGTATGATTTAATTAATTTTAAATATTAGTCAAGTCCAGAAATACTTGCAATTGACTACCCTTTAGATTATTACAGTAATTCTCTATAGATGTGGCACAGTAATACACCGCTAAAGATTTTCAGGTGTGCATTGAGGATATTTTTTAAATAATTAAAGTCGTATGGTATTGTATCAATAGTAGGAAATTTTCTATTTATGTACAATTTTTTCTTACGCATTTCCTTTCCCCGCTGCAGCATCTACTCCTCGTACCAGAATTCGCGGCTTTGAATCCCGCTCACGACATGGATATACATAGCCATTCGGAATCGGCTTTCAGTAGAAGACTTCTGTCTCATGTGTGTGTCTTTTGTCATATGTGTGGTAAAAAAGTAGACCCCACATCAGCATTTCAAACGTGTGACTTACTATTTGTCCCTCCCAATAGCAGTTATGCTCTCTTTACACTCTATGACTTTAACTTTCGACTCGTCGAGATAGCGTTCGCCTCCAAAATCTTTGAGGTTTGGGAATTTTTTTTTTATCTGCGAGCACGCAATGCATATTTTCTAGTCAGCGTTTTAGTTCGAAAAGGAATTGCATGGAGCAAACCAAGTAGCATAAAAATATCTGTTCACATCAAACGGACAACCACCCACCCCCAGATCATATCCTTCATTATCCGTTTTTGATATTTAGCAATGTTGGCCAATATCCCCCAAAATCTCTGGATATCCTTTTTAATTATTTAGCAACTTACGCCAGATGGTTATTTTGCTATTCGAGTTAATTAATTCACTTCTTGAATTAAAGATTTTTCTATTTTTTTAGAAGCTTTATGTTTTAAATTTGTATTACCTGACAATTTCCCACGAAACAAAAATCTACGGCCATCCAATTTCAGTTAGCTAGTCTCAAAGCTTTCCGAAGAATCACAATATTTACAATTAGTAGTAGTACTAGTTGTGTAGAAAGAGCAGAATCTATTCTATTCCGTTGCCATTCAGATAATGTCATATTGTGCTTTATGCCAAATACCAGGAGATATCATTTGATGCCAGAAAATATTTATTGTTATCTACCGAATATCGGTAGATATAACTGAATATAAATAAATAATACTTTTAAGAACATTGTTAACAAAATTAAGAAAAAATATTCAAAAAAGTAAATTTCGTAAAAACTGGCAAATTTTATAAATTTTTATTTTTTAGAATAATATTTCTCTTATAAATAGTACAAAAACTCTTAAAGGCTTTCTTTTAAATAATTTCAAATTTGAAATATGTCAGTCAATATTGACAGATGTCCCAAATTAGATGTCCGACATATTCAGTTACATTAACACTAAAACCACGGGATGAAAGTAGTAGAAATATGTAGTTTTATGTCTAAATAGGGTCGTTACCTTAAAACCCTGTTACTTAGTTTTCTTTTCAATTATCTAAATTTCTCAATTTTAGAAAAGTTTAAACACTTTTATCACTCTATAGAGAAGAACAAATTATACACGGATTTGCAGAAGTCTCTGTTAGAAAATTAGTTAATTTATTTTTATAATAAGTAATTTAAATATTTTATTTTATTACCTATCTCATAACCACTGACGATATTAGCGTATTATGCATGCATTTCCTTTTGAGCCGTGACGTACATACGTCTGAAGATCGTTTCTTTCAATACCGATAAGTACTCCGCGAGCAAAAAGCTATATGTCAGTAGTAGTAGTAGTAGGGCTTCATTAGTTGTACGACAGTTAGCCGATGTTTCTTTTCTTTCTCTTTCTTTTACATTTAATAAAACTGTTTATAAATGATGTTAACGTTTGTCTTAATACTCTTCAGAATTGATAGGACGAAATGCTTCTCCTTCAACTATTATTCTATTATAGTTTTAATTAAGCTAACAGTCTCAATATTTTTTAAATGCACGTAGTGCCTTCTTTTTACTTTCGATATATTGATATATATTTCTTTCTCCTCCTTCAATTCTTATCCCAACACTAAAACAGCAACCCTTGTATATAAAATGTATACATACGACAATTCTAATGGGAGAAAGAGTTATAACATCCACATACCCACTCCCGGTTAAACTATAGTACTTTAACTCGGAAGAAGGTAGGTAACAGTCACTTAAATGTAATTGTAAAAATTATTATAAATTAAATAATTACTTAATAGTTAATAGCAGATATTTTTCGAAATACTTAATAAAACTGGATTTTTAATTTCATAAATTCTGTTTTGTTACAAATGTTTGGCTTTAACAAAATTTTACTACACGAGGGAAAACTAAACTGATGCTTACTTTCAAAAGATGATAACAAACAGCTTTTAACATTTGTACCACAACCGGGATTAACCCCTTATTTTTTTTGCACGTACACCATACTTTTAATGATTTGACCGTATGGAACAATCTGTGTTGTTCTCACTATTTTGGCTGCATCTTTTCTATTTTTAAGTGTTAAATTAATTGTATAGATGTCCACCAGATGTTAGTTTTTGAAGTGAATTCTGTTTGGTTTAAAAACGCGGGCTTTCTGATTTGCATTACTCCGCGAATTTTTATCTTTGAGTTTTTGGATTGACTTTGAGTTTTGGAGAGACTGACCGAGAGATATTTTAGAGGTAATGTCACTTACAGACGAAAAAATTAATACCTACAAACCATTGTTATGTGTGTTCACTGAAGAAATAGGACAGCGGCAAAAGAATTATAGACTAATTATTTTTGTCCGGACTGTGACGTTGGACTACACCTCTTGCTCTTTTTCAAGATTTATAGCACTAAATCTGATCTTTGACAAAACAGGTTAAGTAAATGTACTTGTAGTATTTGCATTCGAATATAACTGTGTAGTAATTGTAATCGAAAATATTTGTATTTTTATAAGTACAACTGTAAAAGTAACTTCCCTGTCTGGCGTACATGAGAGAAAAAAGACAACTGTCAGGGAAAACATTTTATTTCCAGAAAAAAAAAATTGTAAATGCTTAAAATAATTAGAAATATCACATTTAATAGCATTTTCCATATTACAAATGTAAAATAAACAAAAATAGGTAATAAAAAATGTGACAATTTTTGGATCGAATTAGTGAAAAAATGAAACTGTTAAGGGATTAAATACGCCGACTCCAGTAGAGAAATGATATGCCCTACGATACCGCTGCCTTCCACCTATTTATTATAAATTATTAAATACTTTTAGCGTAGCAAAAAATAAAGTTCGCTTATACTCTAGAAACATCTAAAGCTAAAGATTTAAATACTGATATACAGTAAGAGAATTAAACAATGTGAAACGCTTTTAAAATGTAAAACTAGATATTCGAGATCTGTAATAAAAATTTTAATTTACCCCCTTAAGATTTTCAGAATCTTTTCAGTTGAAGTTTTTGCAAACCAAACATTTCATAAGCTTTAGATAAGTTTAGAATGAGAAATGTTAATTATGAATTTCTTTCATGGACTAGTGCCTAGTTCAGGAAACAAGGTGCTTTTAACCTCCTTTTTTAAAATCTTAAGTATAATTTTATTTTTTATGTGAAACCAAATAATGATCAAAATAAAACACTTTCTCGTAAAAATTCAGTTGTCCAACAATATTCTATAAAATGTTCAAAGCACATTGATTAGCCAGATTATGCCTGCATTTAATGTTTATATACAAAACATAATTAGTTATCAAATTTTATTTATTTCAAACAGTTCATATAAAACATATGATTCTAAAATGTTTTATCCTTTTTAATTAAAGTTTCCTTGCATCACTGACTCAACAGATATTTGATAAGTTGAAAAAAGACATGACCAAACTCGGTGGTTCTCAAAGGGCCGGTGAGACTATGCTAGTGGGCATGAACTTGTTTCGGGCTGTGGGGCAGCGATGTGGGCAGGTTTTGACTTTCAAACTTAATTTTAACAATACGAAATAAATGTATTACATTAACTAACTAATTTACACGATTTTTAACAGTAATAAAACAAACTTACGCGGTGGTACCAGAACCAGTTATTTTCAATCCCTATGTTCTGCCTGAAATTGGGCCGACATTCAGAAACATATATTTAATCAACAGCATTAGCTTTGTTTGATTTGGAGAGCTACGGTCTACTCCTTTGCAACACGAGGGCTGTTGAAACCGGATTCCGTACGGCTACGAACAAGTATACCTCAGTGGGATTCGAACCAACGAACTCCGGAACCGAAGATCACCACCCTAACCACTCGCCATAGCATTCGTTTGAGCGTTTCTCAGTAACAAAAATTTTATTTATAACTCTATTGAAGAAAATGACCTAAACATTTTGCCTCTTATAATTGAGTACTTCAACTACTCTACAATTTAAATTACGGGATTTTTACAAAGGAGGGCGTTAAACACATTTCGGCTCCATAGGGATGTGGTATCTTAAAAAAAAGGTTGAGAATCACTGACCGAACTTTAAAGCTTAAGACAGGACATGAGTTAAGCCACCAACATTTTGATGAACAGTTTGGATTAAAATTAAAAAAAAAACAATGGACTCAAACCCACAAATAATGTACCAAATAAGTCAAAGTTAAAAAATAAATAAATTTATGAACATGAAAAAAAAAAAGAATTCAGTGAAATAAAACAGACATTCGATTATAAAATTTCCCCTTGATTTCGTAAATGTACGGGGGGGGGAATCCTACTTTCCACTTTTGGTCTTATTCATCCATTTTTAAGGTATCTCAAACCCTGAAACAAAATATCAAACATCAAAACAGATACTCAAATTTTTAAAGCTGTAAATTAATTTTTTTATTTCCGTAAGTTTTAAAATTTTTATCCTTTTAATGTCTGAAGATCAGCAGTCGATTAATGACTGAAATATAATAACCATTTTTTCATATACAATAAATTTTAAAATTTTAAGTAGCTTAAATATTAAAAATTAATGTTTTAGCACAATGAATTTAAAAACAAATATAATTAATCAGTTTATGTTTATACGAACTGAATAAAAATATTTGTATCGGATAAATAAATACAAGTCAATGTATTTATTTATCCGATACCAAAAGTGAACCAAAAATACCAAAGTGAATTGACGTAACATACATTCGTCAAAAAAAATTAAAATTTTAAACTTATAATCAAATATCAAATATTAACGTCTATAAAATAAAATAATAAATAAATAAAAAATATGCATGCATAAAAAATAAAGTTATTTATAAATTATGTATTTCTTCAATAATATGAAAATAAGCTAAGTTTTTATTTTATAAATTTGCGTAATAATGAAATAGATTGATTTTTGAGAAACTAAAAAGACTGAATTTTTTAAGGTGATAGTAATATTTATTTGCAATTCCTTTATCTTTTGGTGCTGCCATCTGTATTTGAAAAAGTAAGTTAACTCTATTCTACATTATCTTTAATTATTTTTGTACTAAAATCATTACATTTAAATAATTTTTAGCAAACATGATATCTTCATAATTACAATATATATTCATTTCTCATTTGTGATTTGACATCGAGATACTTTAGTTGAGCAACTGTAAAAATATAAACAGAAATTGAAAATAATTTAAAATCTTTGTCATAAAATTATAAATAGAGAATTTACTTATCTTACACCAATTTGAAATTTTAAAAATATGTAAAATTAATTAAATACCTCA
This sequence comes from Pardosa pseudoannulata, assembly GCA_032207245.1. Taxonomy (NCBI): domain Eukaryota; kingdom Metazoa; phylum Arthropoda; class Arachnida; order Araneae; family Lycosidae; genus Pardosa; species Pardosa pseudoannulata. The sequence goes on from CM063501.1 coordinate 166,578,664, forward strand.
GGAATTAAAAAGCAAAATTTTCAGGTGGCTTTCAATTCTATGAATTTTTTAGTCGAAAGAATACAGATTATTTTCGTCAAAAAGGAAAGACCTAGGAACAATGGCCTATCTTTTCCTACAAGGTGTGGGTTGTGTATATGCACTGTCGAACTGCATCACCCCTATGTTAGTCGATATAAAAATGTATTTATTAATTTATCTATATTTGGTTAAAGAAATGGATTTTGTGATCAATATCTTGCAAGCATCTCTAGACGGCGCCAGATCAGTGGAGGCTAATTTAGGCAAAACAACGTTTCTGACATTATTTTGCGATGATGCTTTTGAGAAAAAGAAAATGCTTCCTCCTTTAGGCCCAAGATTAGATGCCAAACCCAAAAAGTATCAACCATGAGAAAAGGGAACAAGAGCAGGGGCATGAAGCATTGCCACGACGTCGTGCAAACATTCTTCAAGCGATTCGATGCTGCCGGAATCAGCCGGATCCAGGCTTCCAGGAGCAGGTGGAGAAGAATCACTTGGTGTGTCATAGTGCTGCTCAATGCAATCATCATGACTTACATGACGTATAAAGTAGTCAAAGAATACTTCGAATACAAGAAGACAGTGGAAACGGCTGTAAGTCTCTTCTATAAAGATATATTAAATCACGATCTATACCTCTTCTTTAAAAGTTTAAAGACTTTTATGACAAATAGAATTTATATTTGTAGAATGCACTGGGTGTTTCAATATCTGAATTCGTGCAAGTTAACACATTGTGTGCGGGTACATTTCGCAGCGGAATACCGGGAGCGGCCGTTTTGAGCGTAAATTTAGTTATTCAGTGAAATCTCAATAGATCGAAAATTAATTAATTTTTGAACCAATTTTTCGTATTTTATATTGAAATATATAAGCAAATATATCAATTGATAAATAAATAACTATATAAAAATATAAATATATAATATATAAATATACATATATATAATATCAGTTTCGCAAAGATAAATAAAAAGTTAATTTTAAATCTAAATTGATTTTTTTAATCAACCTTCCCGTTCTGTGGTTCCGCATCGACTGATGTAAAAACTAGTTTTTATTTGTCTCAATTTTTCCAGAATCTATGTAGTAGACAAGAACATTCGGCTTCGTTTTCCTGTATATACCGTTATTTTTGTACCCACAAACAAGCCATGTTGTTACACTAACCCGTACTAGTACGTAACCCGCTCTCAAGTATCAATCGTCATAAAACGTACTAATACATGTTCCGCGTTCAAATATCAATCGTCAGAAAACGTACTAGTGCGTATCCCGCATACAATGTGTTAAAATAAAAATAAAATAAACCATTTTATTTATTAAACCACTGATGTATGCAGAAGTTTTTCGAAAGTTCCAAACACTTAATCCAAAGTACATCGCACTTTCAAAAAAATTATTACACTCATACATACAAATACATACATGCATAAATAGTTTTGCATATAAATACGTCATAAAACGTAAGTGCTGTGAGTAACTTTACTGTAACTTGAAAAATATCTGTGCAGTTCAGCTGTCTTTTTTAATTTACGATCTCAGTTTTTGCCAGGTTTAAATTTATCTGGAAAATACTAGATCATAATTAATTTACGGTCCAGTATATTCCTGAAGAATTTAAAAACTAAAGTAATTTTATGAGCAATTAGAAAAATCTTAAAAACACTTTTGAAAAAGGAATCATGATATACCCTTTTATTTTTCTTTTACAAACTTACACACCTAGCGTGACAACAAAATTCAAAGAGTGAATGACACAATCAGCAATTTATAAACTACCTTTTCATAATAGTAAATAATTTGTTCTAGCATTCAAGGCCAATGTTCAAACCTTCATCTTCATGTATAGTCAAGCACTGAAAGTAAAGTTGAATTTGGCCAGTTCTATTGCGAAGAAATGTTTTGACCTTTTTCGTGGTTGAAAACGATCTTTCAAAGCTTGCAGTAAATACTAGCAATGTACATAAATTTTTATAAGTTTAAGAAATCGTGTAATGCATGCATTCAAAATATTTCGAGGAGGGTCTAAATCTCCCTCCCGTGCCCACCCTACAAATACAACTTTGTAATAAGCAATATTTTTAAACAGTAAATCCTTAGACCGAATGCCCAGTGGCGTTGGGGTAGCACTTCGCGCTCACACGACACAGGTCCGAAATTCGATCCCCAGACTGGACAAGGTTGACTCAACCTTTCATCCTTTCAGTGGGTAGACAAACGGAGAACCAAACATGCTAGGGAACTAAACATTGGTGTTCCATGTAAGGTTGATATATGCTTCGTACCTCAGGGCACTTGGTCACGGAAAGGAAAATTGACACCGCAAGTCGTGGACCCTAAGTTGGGCTGTTGCGCCGCCGAGGAGTTTAGTTCGTTTTTTAAACCCTCAGACCACCCCATCCCCTTATTTTCTAAAAAAATATCAAACTAACTATGTATAACTGCCTCTTTGATTACATTACATATGGCTTATTGTATTAAAACCATATAACTTAAGCATGGAATCCTTTAAGGTCGAACATGCAAAACTCTAATATTATTGCAAAACCCAAAGACACTGTGAAGAACAAGCTCCGTGAAAGATTTTTAGAGCTTTACTTGAAATCCTTGTCAGTTTTTTTTTTTTTAGATTATTAGAGGATTTTAGAGATTTATACAGATCTATAGAAATCCCAACGTAAGACCCCATTTTCAAATCCTGAGGGGTGCGAAAGCTTTCCTTCACTGAAATCAATGACGCAGCCAAAATTTTATTTTTAGGAGGGTTCAAAGTAGTAACCCAAAGTACCGCGAACTTCCAGTCTCATAACAAATATTCACTATGCAAAGTACGTACCTAATTTCAATACATACACACATAAATAAGTCACAAAACGGATCAGCAACGTTAAACGTGATTTCACTGTATCTTGAAAAACAAATGACAACTACCTCTTGATTTACGCTTTAAGCTTTTACTGAGTTTATTGCCTGGCAAACACTGGAGCTTATTTAATTTACAATCTTACATTTACCAGATGAATTAAAATTAAGTAATTCTATGAATAACTGAAAGAAAATTGAGTAAAGAACATTCTTTTACAAAATTACATACCTTGTATTAAAACAAAATTTTTAAAAAATATAGCATAATTCGTTTTTTATAAACTATCGTTTCATAATAGTAAATTAATTTTAGCTTTTACTGTCAGATTGCAAACTCGTTTCTGCATTTGTAGTCATGCCTATATGCACCAAAAAAATACTAAATTTCTCAACCCCTTGCGACCATTTCTATTTCAAAAAAAACGTTCGATCGTTTCTTTGTAATAGAATTCTTTCGATTCTTTGTAATATAAAACTTTTGATCATTTTTATCTTGATCTTTCAACACTTACAGTGGAAACTAGTAATGTCCTCAAATTCCAGAACCTCCGTACCCCCCCCCACACACACACACTATGAATAAATCCTTGACTAAGATGATGAAACAAACACTTCCTAGTGTATTTTTATTTATAGAGAGCAGACAATGCCCTGGTCATGATTGCAACACTCTGTCATCCCATTTTAAGATATCTGTTGTATGCATAAAAAAAATCTATAAAATAATTGGTTCTAAGAAACTTAATGTACAAGTTCTAATAAATTGATTGAATAAATTGAATTCTAGCGAGAAATGGAATACTGGAATGAAATGGACATTAATTATTAAAATTTCAAATTATATTGAATAGAAAGGAAGGATTGAAGTCTGACATGAGGAAGCAACTCTTAGATTAAAAGTTTGAGAACCACCTACGTCGACTGAAGTAAGATGAGATTCACTAATTTTTTTTTATCCGCGTCTTCTCTGTTTCAGAGAGTGATGCTGAGCAGCATGGAATTTCCGGCCATCACCATCTGCAGTCCCGTCACTTTGCTGAAATCGAGAGCGCTCACAGCCGGACTTCACCACCTCGTCAGGCTCGAGGAATTCCTGGAATCTGTCAACAGATACCGGTAAGGGTGGTCTCCAGACACGGAGGCTGACACTTATATTGTTTTGAAGAAGATAAAGCCTCGTTTATGTGTGTCAAAGAACAGCGCAAATGCAGAGTAAATCCGTGAATCCTAAGGAAAAAATTTAGGCGTAAAAAATTCCACCTTTCTACCGGGGTAGTTTCAGAGTTTAACCTCCTTTCCTATGATTCTTTGAGGTTCTAGTGCTAGATTTTATGATGGCCGATTTTGTTACTGCAAATACAACAGTAATTGTAATTACCACCCCATTCCGGGGGCCGCGTAGTAATAACACACTGTTCTGGGGCGCTATACTTGCGTGGGTCCTGCCCGCATACTTTACTGGGTCAGGTATGTTAGTAGATCGCCGCTGGGATGCATAAAATTATCTCCGACAGCTTTTAGGACAACAAATAACATTTTATTTACAAAACTTGAAGAAAACATTAAATATTAAAGTAAACCAAATTGACATATTTTGAATCTCATGGCCTGTCTAAAATCAAAAAGTATTAGCCGAGCATTTTTCATATCCAAAAATAAAACCGTCTTCGTGTTCTCTCACATCGAACAGAGAGATGTCTCCTAGTCGCAGGCCCGAATCCAACTGCTCTCTTGCAGATCTTCTTTTCCTTCCTCGGGAGGAGGGGGGGATCAGCATTCTCGAAACTTGATCCTTGCCGAAAAGAGAAGTCCTCCCTTCCAGATGTACTGCCGGACTGCAAAAACACCGACAAGCTCATCAGAAAAACTTTATCTGCCCCCCCTCCTTTGCCGGCCAGCTTCTATATCCCCAAGGAACGCCAGGTAGAACTGGTCAACGGGGGCGATTTTGCAAATATCAAGAAAAGCACACATATGCTGCTGAACACTGGTAGTTCGGTCCAAACTCCTTACAGTAATAATAAATGCAATTGAAAAATTTTCACAAATATAATTGCAACTGATAATAACAAGCTAACAGATCGATTTAATTCCTTCATTATTCTCTTACATTTTCATCCTAATTTAATGAATGTTTCATGTCATTCATTAAAAAAGGTAAACATTTTGTCACCAATACTATTATTACATATTAAGAAAATGTGACTAATAAAAATTGAACACGACTCGTTTTAAAAATGTGGCCGTAAATGGTTACCATCGGAGACATTGAATTTCCCGTCAATTGTGTCACTTTTGGGCGGCTTTTCGCCTGCGCCGGCGAAATGGAAAGGCTTTTCATTTCACTTTTCTATTTAGAAATCACAGATATGACTTAGCAGACTTTATTGCCATCAAACAATCATTGTTATTGATTTTATCATTACTATTATTACATATTAGTAAAAAGTCGTAACTTGTAAAATATGGCCACAAATCGTTTTGATAATGCGGCCTTAACCAGCAAAGTTCTGTTTGGCGTCGGTTGTATCATTTTTAATAAATTTATCACCTGCACTGGCAAAATGGAAAAGGACCTTCGGGAGAACTTAGAGGCCAAAATGTGGATCTCCCGTAGCTAATATTTCTCTCTTACCAAAGATGTTGTCAAGAAACTCTCGTACTTGACAGGCAAAGTGAAGAGAAGCTCAGTCCGGGTACAAATGATAATATTTCATGATATCCACTCTTATCAACTGTGTTACTAGAATTGTTTGCAGCATACTAAGGAAACTATCATCAGTTACGGTGATGTGTTCGAAAGAAGCCCCATTAAATGTGAGTGTCACATAACTCCACGCATTAACTTTTAAGCTGCAAAATCTTGTCTTGAACTCAAGTCTCTCGATTACGTCTTTCATTATTGTTGAACAGTTACCAAGGTCTTGAGTTCGTTCCGGTCCGTTTCCACTTTTCATGGTCGTTAATGCATCCTCAACTTCTAACTGCAGTGCATGCAATTTTTTTATTGTATAAATAGTGTTGTTGCACATTTTTTTAACCGAAGGATAATGTGTAAGTAATGTTAAAGATTTACAGGCATTTGTAGATGTTGGCAAGTTTGTAAACATTAATATAATTTTATTATCATTCAAATAAAAGGAATAAATACTCGTTTTAAGAGAAATTGTTGTGTACTTAGTTTTCAACTTGAGCCACACCACGGACTTTTACAACTCCGCATTACTCTACAGATAATATCTTTTAAATAAGTCAAAAACCAAGTGCACAGAGACTGTCTAGATTCAACGATACAGTTTAAACAAACTAACGTAGTTGGAATGATATTTTCACATCAAACTGCAATACATGCATCGTACCACCAGACCTAAGATTAGTTAAAAGCATTCTGGAATACTCTTGCATGATTTCTCTGAGAATAAATAAACCTAATAACTCGATTAAGAGGAAAAAATGGAGTTTATGAATTGCAAATTTTTGTCATTGTATATATGTGTGTGTGTCATTGTATATATGTATGTGAGTTAATCTTTGCAGGAACAGCAAGGCGGACAGGGCGCAGTGCAACCTAAACCCGGCTTGTATGTGGTCGTGGTTTGAAGACAAGTGCCTGTGCGAGTCCAACCCTTGCCAGTCGGAGTACTGCACAACGGGTTATCCCCTGTGCCTCTGCTCACCTCTGCTGTGCCGATACTTCAACGAAACTTGCTTCCAAGTCAGGAACATTGAGGACGGAACTGAAGAGGCCTGCTACTGCCCAAACAGGACCTTCCCCTCAGACAGGTACCAATTCGGATTCGCTCTACAGTTACACTCGAAAGGGAATGTGGTACAGTAAAGTTTCCTATAATGCGGTTGATTCGTATTACGTAGTATGGAAACCATGTTAGATAAAAGTCAAAATTCAAATCATTAAATGCACACGTTCTATATAGAAACCGAGTTATGAAAATCATAGAAAGGAAAAAAATCGGATCAATTTATACAGCGTTATAACAAACTCAGAAATAATACAAATTAAATTAATGCGTTCCATGTTATATAGAATCTTTGAAATAGATAAATTGAACATAAGTTGGACCTGTTTAGACCTATATCAAAAATGCATTTTCGAAGTATCAAGTTGTAACTGATATGGTTAATAAATAAAATTTTATAATAGAAATGACATAGTATCCACGTTGTCTCAAAGCATTCTTTTCCTTAGAGAATGTAGAGGAATAACAAAAATCTCTCGTTTAACACTCCTCTGAAAAAAAGGGATGGTGTACGAGGTCTTCAGTTTCTGTCCCTCGCGGTCATCTATCTCATAGGACTAGCCCCCAATCACCTTTGTCGTCGGTTTAAGGGCATGATGGACTTCATTAACAATAAAATTATCTTTAGAAGGCCATTTGTGGAGTGTTAACGGCTTATCACACGTCAAAATGTCTGTGTTAAAAAAGCAGGAGATTCAGTTTAGGATTTATTTTTATGTTGAAGACTACGCTAATTTCTCATATGAGGACGAATTCTATTAAAATCCTTATCACAAGTCAACCTGAACTAAAACTGGCTGAAAATTTTTTGCTGTAATACAATTTGCACTTACATTCTATACCAGTAAATGTAAATGCATTCATAAACAAAAGACTTACATATTGACACCTGATAAGGCCTTTAGAGATTGATTCATTTTTTCCACGCATTTAGTTTTTGTTACATTTTAAGTTCGCCTTATACACGAGATGTGATTTTTCGACATTTTTTCTCATTAAAAAGAGTGGGCAGTTTTATACACGAATAAACGCAGTTTATCGTTTCCTCTTTCAGAGCACCGAAAGAAAACAAATACTCGCCTTTGAACGATTCTCTGTTAGAGGAGTTAAACGATGAAGAGGTCCACGACCTCATATCTATCATTCGTGATTCGGAAATAAACGACCTGTCGGACGTGAAGTGGGCGTACCAACCGAACATCCACGACTTGTCGAATTTCGGCACCAGTTACGACAACCTCATCCTAGGATGCAGCTTCCAAAAGAAAAAATGCGACAAAAGGTGATGTCTTTTGCCTTCTCCCAAAAGCTGAAACCTTATTTCTCAGATTCACAACTTTTTCTTTTACTCCAGGAACTTCACCGTGCTGTACACTCCCAACAACGGCAAGTGCTACACGTTCAACTACGCGGGTGAAGGGTCGAAGCAGATACATCCCATAGAGACAAAACGATTCGGATGGACCAGTGGTAAGAAGCTCCCTGTACTTTTTTACTTAACTGTTTCTGTAGGATAGATTTTTATGCATCTATTTTGAATAGATTGTTATCTTGCACGGATGGTCGGGAGAATCAGCGATATTTTACCATTATGCTTCCTAAAAGTCAACACAACAGCGAGTATTAATGACTGAAAATAATTTATTATAAAAATGTAAGATTTAAAAGACTTGCCACAAAATTGGCTTTATGGGAACTGTTAATTACTCCTTGGGAATATATACATAATATATTAATATCTGTGTCCTTTTAAGCGCACATATATTTGATAAGCGGGGCCGTGGTAACTTAGTCGGCAAAACCAATGATTTCATAACCAGAGAGTTGTGAGTTTGAGGCTCGAGCTGCCAAAAATACACAGTCTGGATTAATGACAGCGTACAATCAAGTGGATTGTTTGCGATCAAACATACTTCTGGTGGTTTAACCCTCTAACGGACAGTGGTTTGGTATCAAAACCACCTATTAAACATCTTTTTTTTTTTAAACTTTACTTTTGAGATTACTTTACTCTTTATCTTTTTATAATTATTTACGGCTCCAATCTCATAAATCTGTGATATATGGAAGACAATGGTGTAGAATCAAGAGCTTTTGCAATTAAAAAAAAAACTTTTTGGAGACAAGGATGAGTTTTCGATTATATATATATATATATATATATATATATATATATATATATATATATATGTGTGTGTGTGTGTGTGTGTGTGTATATGTATATGTATATATATATATATATATATATATGTATGTATATAAATATATATGTATATGTATATATATATGTATATATTTATATATACATATTATACATTTTATACATATTATATTTTTGATATTTTAAATATATAACAGATGATAGTTCTACGTTTAACTTATTTATTTCTTTTTCTATTGAACTATATGTATTTAAACTTTCTGTACTGGAGAAGTCAGATTCAATTTATCTTACTTATGACCTCAACTAAAAGTATCTGTACAAACAACACATTTAAGTTGTTAAGCTATTTATTTATTATGCCAGTTTAAGGATTATCATTCGTTGTTCTTCCAGTATAGTTAAACTTTTAAAAAGGCATAATATTCAAGCTGTACAAGGGTAGGGGTTAGTCAGTTAAACCACTTTTCAAACCCTAATTTGGTATCCTCTAAGGCAAACCCTTCTAAGGAATGTAAAAAAATAATTATATATTTTACATATACAAGGCTTATAGATAACATTTATAAACAAATTACATTAAATTCCCATGAATTTGTTTTGGTGACCTTTAAAGGGTTAAATCGGTTCAAACGATACCTCTGGAAAGGATAGGCTAAGCCTGGAGGTCTTTTGCTTGATCCATGCTTTTTAAAAAAGAAGACCTATCTGAGTAATGTTATTTTCATCTGTAGCATTCCTTAAGCTATTCTTGATCCCTGGGTGGTTTTAAATGAGTAACAGCTTCTCAGTAGTATTTGCCACAAAGATATGTCTGTATCGCCAGCTGCATGGGGAAAACAAATTAGGACAGCAGTGTAACGTTGTAAAATGTGTAACTTTCCTTCTGTAAGTAGTCATAGCTTTAGAAATGTACTTAATACTTTTTTTAGGAACTTATTAACAAATTATATGCGGAACACGTACTAGTACGTTTTCTGACGATTGATACTGGAGAGCGGGTCACGTACTAGTACCGGTTAGTGTAACAATATGGTTTGTTTGTGGGCACAAAAATAACAGTATATACAGAAAAAAGAAGCCAAATATTCTTGTCTACTATATAGATTCTGGAAAAATTTAGACAAATAAAAACTAGTTTTTACATCAGTCAATGCGGAACCACAGAAAAGGGAAGGTTGATTAAAAAAATCAATTTGGATTTATAATTAACTTTTTATTTATCCTTGGAAAAATGATATTTTATATATATATATATATATATTGTGTGTGTGTGTGTGTGTATGTATGTATATTTATATATTATATATATTTGTCTATATATATTATATATATTTGTATTTATATATGTATTTGTTTATTTGTCTATTTATATATTTGTTTATGTATTTCAATATAAAATATGAAGAGTTGGTTAAAAAATTAAGTAATTTTCGATGTTTTGAGATTTAACTGAATAACTAAATTTATGCTCAAAACGCCCGCTCCCGGTACAGTTTCGCTGTGAAATGTACCCGCACACAATGTGTTAATATTACTGTCGAGCTAAGTAAAAACTAAAGACACTCATGTCGCCGCCCTAGCTTACCCAATTAAGGGCATTATGTTTATGGGACAAGAACCCTAACTTAACGGTGGGTCGAGGGGTGGAGGGATAACTCGATGGGTGGAGGAGAAACCTAATGTACTATCCGAACTCAGAGTATGAAGAATGATACAGATAACCCGTCTTTTTCCCCCATGTTATACGCCACTCTTAGGACGCCACCAGAGGTAATATTACTTAGTATAAGGAGGAATTAGGGTCCTAACTGAAAACAATTTACAAAATAGATGAATTTAAAATAAGGTTACCTAGTTTAAGATATCCCAGCCGGCTCGTATTTCTAATAAAATCAGCTAACGTAGCCGTCGAAACAGAACGTTTTAATAATTGATATACATATGAAATCCTGATTTTTTTCTCCAAAGGATAATTTTCTAGAAATGATTTCTTCCTTCATTTATTAGTCACTTTTATACATGGCTATTGTCAGTGAACGTGAACCTTTTTTCAGGGCTGCAACTAGACCTTCAGATTCGTGAGGAAGAAGTGATCAATCTGTTAACCAAAGATATTGGAGCCATCGTGGCAGTACACAACCCAGACGAATTGCCTTTTGTGTCCGAATATGGCCTGATCCTCCGGCCGGGAGACTCCGCTTCTCTGCGGGTCGAGAAGGGACAAATCAACAGGCTTGGACATCCTTGGGGACAATGTCTTCATTCTGGTGCGCACTTGCCATTTAAATACACAGACCAGCCCTACTCGCAGCTGGTAATTATGAGTTGTCACTTTTCTTCTCTTGCTATAGTTAAGGCTTGGTAAATATCACCCATTGCGTGTGGAGCTTACCTAATACTAGAATACAATCTTTGTTTGATGATACACTAATTAGTAAAGTAGGAAATCAAACGATCGTGTTGGATTGCCAAATATTAAAACCACTGTGGAATAATTTATTTCCGCCTACATACTGAAAATACTTTTATTTGAACTATAGAGTTGAAAGGAAAAGATACACCAATGCTGTAGCTTGTGAAGCCAAATAGTGATCGTCCATATTCTTTATCTATTCTGTTTTGCAAATGATAGCAGGTAGGACCTTTCAGATTCGATTCCTCCTGCTGACAGCAGGTACACTAATAGCTTTCGGTACCGGAGTCAGTTGGTTCAAGTCTTCCTTTTGGCGTGAATGCTAGCTGTTGTTCGGACTCAATTAAAAGCAATAGATTCTGGTTTCGTTAATCCTTGTTTACGATTTTGATTGTAACAACTTGTACAAACATGTTAGTAGTATTCATCTGCATTGGGTTGTAAGCAGCCTGTCCTAGTCTAATCAATATCCATGTATCTAAAAGTTGACTTGTACACTCAAAACCAAGTAGCCATTTTAATTTAGTTCTGGATTTTCTTAGCTGTTTCTATATGGTGGGTTTTTAATAACAGGAACTTAAATATGAGCCATTGTTGGAGAATATTTATTTAATAAAAAATATGTAAATCATTCTTACACACTGAATAACACATTATTTAGTTCTCTTTAAGTTATACCTTCTTCCGGACATATTAGTTGCCCTTATTTTAAAAATATCAGTGTTAAGTCACCTGTTAGATGTTACAGTTGTTGCCTCCGACTAAAACTTCATCCTTCAAACATTTAGATATAAGCCTTCAAATTCCCGTTCCTCCACATGATATTGTTGTAAGGAATCACACTATGCTTCGTTGTTCCTGTTTTGATGCTTCCATTTAAAAAGAAAAACATAAATTGCAATTTAGTTTTCTTTAGAGCTCAACGGTCTACTGTTTTGCTTCACGAGGGCTAATGAGACAGGGACCTACTGCTTAAAGCCGATTCCGAACGACTACGAATATCCTTCCATCATCTGGATTCAAATCCGCAAATTCCTGTACCGAAAAGCAGCACTCTACCCTCATACAATCGTTTGTCAGATTGCAGTTTGGATTGAAAACCTCCCACTGAAACTTCAACCTTCACACATTCGCCTGTAAATTTCCTTTCCTCCCCATCTTACTGCTGGAAGGAATTCCATTACTCCTCGCTACTTTCCTTTTGGTGTTTCCATTTCAAACCAAAAATATGAAATAAAGTTTGGATTGTAATTTTTATAACTTTACAAAATTATAATATTTTTCTGGTTAAAAATTTCAAAAAATAAAAAACTAATTTTCAAAAAAATTATCTTGTGTAAACGGCTTGGCTTTGCTATTTATGGAATGCACCTTATATTGCACTTAACTGTTACTTGAATTTCAGGGTTGCCAACGTACCTGTCAGAATTATTATATAAAACAGAAATGCAACTGCATGAGGAGAAGCTTAATGCCACCTTCTGTGAAGAGGCCCAAAGAACAAAATATTTCAGCCATATGCAACTTTCACATCATTTCGCAAAGTAAGTTCTCAAAAGAACTAGTCTTCTTGATAGAGGACTAGTCACATATAATAAGTCAAATATATGAATCTTTAATTTGGGATTTACAAGAAGTCTTTTTGTTATTTCAAGCGTGTAACAGCGCACCACTTGCTGTGGTGCTATGTCAGCATGTAACCTGTCCACCTACTTAACTGGGACAGGTATTCTTTATGTTCGTAGATTGTCGCTGGGACGTACTAAATTACTTCCGAAACTTAAAGGATAACAAATAACATTTATTTACAAGATTGAAAAAAATTAAAGCTAGAACAAAAACATATTCTCGGCGTCCCTGGCCTGTCTTAAACTCAACCCGAATCAGGCGGATGAGCGGTTCCATGCTTCAAAGTCAGGCGTTGCATTTCCTCACTCCAACCAGAAAGATCCCTTCAGGTCGCAGGCTTTACGTGGACTTCTCGACTCAAGTGACGACAGATCCTCTCTCCTTTCTTCGGGGGTCATCTTCTGGAAACTTGATCCCTTCCGAAAAAGGAATCTCCTTTTTAAATGCACTGCCGCCCTGCCAAAAAAAAAAAAAAGTGACACATCCGAAAAACCTTATCAGCTCCCTTAGCCGGCCGACTCCTATTCTCCCGAAGGGACGCTGGGTGGAGGGGTCAATGGGGTCAATTTTGCAGATATAGTGAAGGGTGCACAGCTGCGAAAAACAAGTTGTGGGTCCAAATTCCTTACAACGGCACTATCAAAAGTAAAATAATGCTTGGGATATGTTACCAAATACACGGATCCCATTCCTTGTAATTAAACTTTTAATCATAATTTAATCTTTGTCACTTGTTCTTGTTCTTTTTGTATGCTCCGTGGTTTTTTTTTTCTTCAGTATGTAAATAATTTTAAAGTTTCCGAAATCAAGAAGTATAAAAGGGACACATTACGTTCACCTTTTGCCTGTTGTTTTTGCTTTTGTTATTGCCTGGTGATGTATGTTGCTCGTCGTGTTTTTCCTCCAATATAGTTTTTTTCCACCAGATAAATTACATAATGCCACACTTGCCAGAAAATAAACTTTGATGTTTTTTATATTTTTTGTGTAATTTCTTTAAAGAAACTCAGTCTTCAGTTAGGACTTGCTACTGTGCTAAACATCAGTGGAAACCTGCTGATCGTTATTGACCAAAATAGGATACTATAGCTTATTTTGTAAACTTCGCCTTGCTTGGACTTATCTATATACAACCAAATTTTATTCCAAGTTTAAAACGCAGCTATTACAAGATAAACTAGAGCCGAAAATGAGAGAATGTGTAGCGTGCTTCTCTTCACTACGAGAGTCCCGAGTACGCACTCCGCTGATGGCATGGATGTTCGTAGCCGTTTGAAATGGCTTTTAAGCTATCGGTTCTGATCTCATTAGCATTCGTGTAGTAAAACAATAGACTGTAGAGTTCCAAACCAAGCCTAACACGGTCTAGTTACCAGGTCGTGGGTCGTAATTCTTTACAAAGCGATTTGGCACTTTACTTTTATTTATCCATTTTCCTCATTCGTTCTAATAAGCAGTCGTGGAGGCTTTATCATTAAATACGGGAAATATTGTTAATTTCTTATATTAGGTTGGGGAAAAAGAAATCAATTATTTTTTCGGTAGATGGCTGTAGTGATCAATATCTCATAAAGTATCGATCAAAAAATTTCAAATTTATGCTCATTGTCAAGATGATATTTCACACTAAAAAATTTCTTTTACTGATTTTTTGATTGGTCTATTCAATTGTAAGTTACAGGGTGTTTAAAAATGGAAGTCAACATAGAGAAAATTTGGATACATTTTACAGTTTTACTTTGATAAAGGCGAAAATGCAAGCCAGGGGGCTGAAATTGTAAATGGTGTTTATGTTGCCGATACTATAACAGCTAATTACATGCAATTTTGTCATATATAGTCAATTCCGTTCAGGCATTTTTGATGTTAAAGATGCACTTCGCACAGGCAGTCCCGTCGTCTAAAATGTCGATAAAATCACAGAAATAATTGAAGTTGACAGGCATGTTAGTATTTGCAGCATCTCCCAGGAGCTAAAGATCGACCATAAAACAGTTTTAAACCATTTGCGCCAAGTTGGATTCAAAAAGAAGCTCTATGTTTGGGTGCCACTCCAATTAACACCAAAAAAAATAAGATGGATCGAATTTCCGTATGTAAAGCCTTGCGAAACGGAATGAAATCGGCTCATTTATTAAACGGATGGTGGCTGAGGATGAGAAATGACAATATTGTCCGAAACCTATCATGAGCAAAGCTCGGTGAAGCATCTCAAACGGTGGTCAGACCAGGACTAACTGCCAGGGAGGTTCTATTGCTTATTTGGTGGGACTGGAAGGGAATTAAATATTATGAGTTGCTTCCGTATGGCCAAACCCTAAATTCAGATCTCCACTGTTAACAACTGGACCTTTGAAGCTAGCGATTGACCAGAAACGGCCAGAATTGGCAAACATAAGAGGTGTTGCATTCCATCAGAACAACTGTACGACTGTAGTGACTCGCCAGAAACTCAGAGAGCTTGGTTGAGAAGTTTTAATGCATTAAACATATAGTCCGGACCTGGTACCAAGCGATTACCACCTTTTTCTTGCATTGCAAAACTTCCTGAAGTGATAAGAAATTGGGATCAAGAGAAGACTGTGAAAATTGATTACTAGAGTTTTTCGCCAATAAGGACCAAGACTTCTATAAGAGAGGCATTATGAAGTTACCTTTAAAATGGCAACAAATTATACAATAACACGGTGCATATTTGACCCAAATCGGACACTCCAAAATATGTTAATTTAATTCATTAATTTCACGCCAAAATAATGGATTTCTTTTTCCCCAACCTAATATTTATAAATGGGGATAATAAGGGCTGCGCTCTTGAAAACCTGAGAATTTCTGATTCTTCCTTAGGAACGTGCTCCGACCAAGTGATTGAGGCCATAGAAAACGAGACTATTCGCTGCAACTGCTTTCAAGCATGCAAGTAAGTGCATCTTCTATCTCGATTACAGTCCTTTGTAACGAAACAGGCATCCACCTCTTCTTATTTTACTTTCCTTCGACGTTCGATGACTACTCTCCCAACTTAGCCCCCTAAAGTATGATAAAAAGTATAAAACTGCATTATAGACGCGTTTTTCATGAAATGTTTTATTAAAAATAAAATTAATTTTTGATTAAAATTTTTGAGTAAGTATTTTGAGTGAAAATTCACTTTATGCGGTACATGATAAATATCGTTTTCATTTTTCATATTGAGTTTATATGTATTGTGGCAGCTGGTCACAAGAGAACGAGAGAGGGTCGGTTATTCTCAGGACCCGTGGCAATTTTTCCCCTGAAAGAGTTCCAGACCCAGAGGGGTTTCAGATTTTTATGTCCCTGCATACATCTGTGTGGAATGCCGGCTATCATTGAGGAGTCCGGTCCACTGACCACTCCCTTGCTCTCAGCCCTTTTTCTCCCCCCCCCCTCTTTTTGAGAGGGATCTTTCAAGAACCAGGCAGTGGGTTGTCGGGGGCTTGAGGGAAGAGAAGGTTGTTTCTCTCTCCCAACGATGTTGTTTATATCATGTATATATTGTAGATAGTCGAGATAATAAAGTCTAGGACTTTAAGCGATTGTTTTTACTAAGCCCCCACAAACACAGAGGTGTATGTATGTTGCGACGTTACAGTATGCATAAACATACATACATATGTAAACCAGCGAAATTAATCCGCAGGTTACATACGGAAGTAGCTCCAGTTATTTTCAATTGCCCGGACTTACTGGGCAGTTAGTGAACCTAAGCACATTGCAGTCGTGGCTCCATTAAACTAAAAGCGAAGTCCGCGGTGGAACTTTATTTAACACTAGATTTACCAGCAATTTAAATATACATTGAGTTGCAATTGCCAAACCAGTCATTTTGACTGGTTTGATAAATCTAGTGTTAAGACTAAGTAAAAGACATGTTTCTCCTACAAGAGCAGAGCATTGAATGATACATGAAAGCACTTATTGGCATCAAGTGAGATGAGAAGAATACTTTCCCAAGAGAGAGCAGCTTAGTCAGCGTTATTAATAGTGAGAAAGGAACTTAGATCATTGGAAAAGTGAACCATTTTATTAAAACAGCTAAAATATGTGGCGAGTGGACAGAAAATTAGCATTTATTTCAGAGTTTGCTTTGGGAGACCGATAAAAAGAATTTTAAGTATAATAGTTTTGATATATTACATATTACCCGTCAGCTCATTAACTTAAAAATTTTGCGTTCGCACACATGCCACGTAAATTTTACCCAAGCTTTTAAGTTAAATGCTAGTTAACATATTACACCTTAAAACGTACAACTAAATAATTAAATTCACTTTCCTAATTAAAGGGTTTTTTGCATAAAAAACAATTTTATTTTAAATTGTGTTTAACACCCTCAGGGACACACCTGTAGGCATGTTCAGGTTTCATGCACCCGAGTTACTAGAATGATCTTTTCGCTACGCTACGTTCTTAGTAATGAGCTTACCTCTTCAGCGATTGTTCCTTATCTCCTTGGACCACCTTAACACATTGTGTGCGAGTACATTTCGCAGCGGAATTGTACCTGGAGCGGGCGTTTTTTGCGCGCAAATTTAGTTATTCAGTTAAATCTCAATAGATCGAAAATTATTTAATTTTTTAACCAACTTTTCGTATTTTATATTAAAATATATAAACAAATATATATATATATATATATATATATATATATATATATATATATATATATATATATATATATATATATATATATATATAATATCATTTTCGCAAGGATAAATAAAAAGTTAATTTTAAATCTAAATTGATTTTTTTAATCAACCTTCCCGTTCTGTGGTTCCGCATCGACTGATGTAAAAGCTAGTTTTTATTTGTCTCAATTTTTCCAGAATCTATGTAGTAGACAAGAACATTCGGCTTCGTTTTCCTGTATATACCGTTATTTTTGTACCCACAAACAAACCATGTTGTTACACTAACTCGTACTAGTACGTGACCCGCGCTCAAGTATTAATCGTCAGAAAACGTACTGGTACATATCTCACATACAATGTGTTAACTCTGACCATTATGGATCTCTCTTCGGTCAGTATCAGCTTGCTAACTACTTTGAGTTACTATAGTGCGTCTCTCAGTAATTCCGTATGGCTATGCACCGAATCGGTACAAATAATTCTCCCTAAAGTGTACTTAATTTTAAATACCCCAAAATTATTAAATTGCCTTATCACATTTTACTAGTATTTTTTTCATACATTTTATACATTAAATTTACCTTTTAGGTATGATGAGAAATTTTTTCATGCATAGCAATATTCAAATTATAATAATAATGAAAATCTTTGGTAATGTTTACAGTTGATTAATCTGAGTAAATGAAATTTAAACATCCACTGAATGCACATATGAATTTCGAAAATTTGCTTTCCTATAGCAGATTAGATAGAAGTATTTTATTTCCTTTAGTACTTGGCTTGTTTACAACGATATTTTAAAACGAACTGTGAATGTTAAAATCAGAGAATATGCTTCTCAATCAGGTCTGTAACTAGGTTCTTTAGCGCCAGTGGCAAAAATTAGTCTACACCTTTACTACCAAATATAAGGAGAAAATATATAAACATGTTTTTTTTTCTATATCATATATTCAAGATGAACCTCAATATATTTTGTTAATTCTTAAAATGTTCCTTATATATTAATTTTTATATTTTTCTTTTATTTTTACCATATTAATACTTAAAAATATTTTTAAATACTCTGAAGGTATTATTTTCCAGATGAACTGAATAGTTTATTGAGGGGAATATGTTTTATTTGAAAGTTAAATTTTCATAACAAGGGGCGAATTTTTATATTTTGTTTTAATAACATGAATAAATTTAAAATTTAAAACGAAATTAAGGATTTATATTAAGGCATGTTAGGATTGTTTGGTAAACATTCTGTAAGAATTTATATCAAGTTTGGTCTATAAAAGCAATTTAAAAAATAAGAAAATTCATACAAAAATAATTTCTAAACACATTGTATTTTATAATGAAAAAATTATTTTTCAATTTTTCCTTATTTTTACTCGAGGCAGATCGTCCTCTTTCGGACCCCATTTTCCTCACGGGGCGACGACCCTATGCGCTGGTGGAAATGCCACCTTTGCCAAGCCGTAGTTACGGCCCTGTTCTCAATCCATGGAAGTACTCGCAAGGACATTATTCAGACGCTGCTATTTGCACTTGTACTTCGTCATCATAGACTAAATATAGCTGCTCTAGCTCAGTCGTCTCACAAGGTGCCGAGCTCATATCCTGAACACTGTCGGTTCGAGACTCAAGCCAACGAAAGATTCACCGTGTTCCTTAATGATGGCTGAGGCACTTAAAATAAGTTCGGGGTCGTAATATCCTTTAAGTTCGTAAGATACCTCTGGGGGTGAGAGACCAGATATTTCTGCTTAAGAACCAGCAGGGGCAATGTTACACGCATCCGTAGCATTCCTTAAGCTAAACGAGCCTCCCGGATGGTGATAAATTAGAAACAACTTTGCAGACTTTTTTCAGCATATAGATATGTCTATTACCACCTGCATTCGACAATAATTTTATTCTATACCTCAATGTCAAAGCTTATATACCTGTATCCACCCCGTGCTAATTTCCATATAAGCTATACAGTCACACTCTCAAGAACTTTTAAACCTCCCCTAATAAAAATAGAATCAAATTTTGACAGCGCATTTTAATATATATATACTTATAGGATACTGTAAGCTAATGTTAAGTATCGATCACTTTTTTCTTTCATTAACACGTTGACTGCCATGGGGGTCACCGGTGACCGGCACTCGACTTGGCTACAGTGCCGTGAGGGCCACCAGTGACGCAGCAAATAATAAAAGTACATAATTATAGTACATATGGATACTGATAATTTTTTCTATAATACCATAGTCATTATAATGGTTTAAATAAATTAATGCAATATAAAAAATTCAAAAATAATTTTATGAAAAATACACATTTTATCAGTGAATATAGCGATGAGTCTGATTGAAACGTTCAAAGCAAAGAAAAGGTGAATCAACGCAATCGGACCAATAGGTCACTACTTTTTTAGTCAAATTCTTTGCTCTAGTTCTTCCTAACCGTTTTGAATACTAAAGAATGAGAGTAATCACTTAGCAATCGAAGCACAATTTATTGAAAAAAAGAACAATCGTAACAATTGCCTACCACGCCGAGGGAGTCACTGGTGACCCTCACCACGAAAATTGCTTAAGCATGATTTTATAACTCATTTTATCTGCTGCAAATAATATTTCAGCATAATATGCATCGCATAATGAAAAGTTCACGTCGGCGTCTTGGGCAAACCACCGAAAATACTTCTAGCAGTCAACGTGTTAAATAGCATCCCTTATAGTTCACCTATATATGAATATATCATACGTTTTAACAAAGTTTTTTTCTCCTCAGAGAAAACATCTTCTACACTTCCCTGACATCAGGGAAGCTTAATAAACATTTCTATCAGTTGGTGAAATCTGCCAAGACGCTGAGGAAAGATGAAGAGGGAAATTTTTTAACTACATTTGCATCTAATAAGTAAGAAAAATTTTGAATTTATAATGGTTGATATAAATTAAAGTTACAGTTAGAAGGAACCATTTCTATAACTTTTTATTTAAATCCCACAAGACATAGACATTTATTCAGTTTTGAGATTTATAAAAGATATTAGCAACCTCATGTTGTTAAAGTCATAAAAATCAATAGAGTGCGATGGCTTGGACACCTATTCCTACTCGATAACATAAACACAGTAAAACAGCTCACTTTCACTAATCCCATGGGGCAGAAGAAACGAGGAAGACCACCAATTAGGTGGCTTGACTCAGTAGAGAGGGACTTAACCACTGTCAAAAAGGGAAACTGGAGGAGTCTTGCAGCAGATAGGAACGACTGGAAAAAACTGCTTGGGACAGCCTTGGCCTGTAACAGGCTGTAGTGCTTTAGAAGAAGACATGTACATGTAGTAGTCTTGTGACATCAAAGAGCAGTAGCTCTATATCCAAGGGATTAATTTGTTACACGCATCAAAATACTGGTTTTAGTTGACTTATCACATAAAAGTAAATTATAAAATTGTAATGGAAAATTATTATTTTGTGTTATTATTTTATTTTATATTTTTATTTTGTATTACGAGGTGCATCCAGAAAGTAAGTTTCCCTATTTAAAAGAAAAAAAGAACTCACACATTCAAGGACATATTTATTGGCAACAAGTACAGCAATGTTTCAGCTGTTTTTCAACATAGCCACCACCAGAATTGAGACACTTGTCGTATTGTGGGATCCACTTTTGTATCCCTCTGTCGTAGAACTCTGCCGCCTGTGAATGGAACCAGCCTTCCTGTCCAAGAACACCGTGCACACCCCTTTCTGTACCGACAGCGTCTGTTTGAATTTGGTCCTGACTGAAGATCCACTGTGATGCCAATGCATTGACTGCTGCTTGGGTTCCGGGGTAAAGTGCGAAATACAAGTCTCATTGTCCTTGACGGTCCTGTCAAGGAACTCGTCGCCGTCGTCGTGATACCGTAGCAAGAATGTCAGTGCTGCTCCTAAGCGTTGAATTTTGTGTTCGGGCGTCAGTTTCGGCTCATAGACCTGGCAGAGATGACGATGAATTTCAATTGGTGCAATGCTTTGTGCATTCAAGATCACCGACCGAGCCTTGCAGGCAGCGGGAGAATGAGTTAGATTTTCCCTTTCTGACCACTGCTACCTCGATACTGGCACAAATCGGGACTCGTCCAGCTGGCATATGATTAATACGTCATAGATCTGTTACGCATGCGCAACTGACATGGCTAATTACGTTAACTTTAAAGGGAAAACATCGGGAAACTTACTTTCTGGATGCGCCTCGTATTATTTTATCATCAGTTAAAAGTTTTGATTAAAATAAATCAAACTCATATAAATTAGCATTTAATATTCAAAATGAAGTATCAAAGTCGGTGAGACTCTATTGGTGTAAGTTTAATAAAGGAATGTAAGATTATCGTAGTTGTCGTAGTTTGAAAAATTATATAGGTTCATAGGCCGGAATATTTTCTACCTCTTCGTTTTTTTATACAAGTGTCTGAAAAAGATTCAAATTCCACTGACCTCTGTGTTTCTGTCTGATGGACGGCACGTAAAACAAATTTGGACAGCAAATCTTAAAATAAGTTTACCAAAAAAAAAAAAACAGTTCATTGCCACAATTTATTATTGTGACTAGTGTGATAATTTTATGAAATCCTAAGTTGTTAATAATCATCTCTCAATGATAAACTAGAAATATACTTCAGTTAAGAATTAATCTGAATTAGAGCCTCATACAACATTGCCGAACAGTTTGAAACCTACAGATTTAATATTAGTAACGTATTACGATTAACTCAGAGAAAACTTTTAGAATCACCCTTTAAGTAATTAAGAGAAAATGTTTGAAAGCTAAACCTTTTTTTTTTTTTTCAAAGTAGTTCATTTTGTTTTTCATAAAAAAATTGAAAATTGAAAAACAGTTAAATATGGTTGTATGAGACTTAGGTACTAGTGTACAGCATGTTTACACCATGCTGATCTAGTAGCGATTGATCCAGAATGTAGGATACTTTAAAACGCGTAGGTTTCATTAAATGTAGAATCATTTTTTCTCTACTTTTTAGAAACAAGAATATTTTTTTATTTTCTAAACTTTTAACACATAAAACTAGCAACAGGTGGTATTACAACACTAAATTTTTTTACCGTAATTTATATATTTCAAATATACTTATTTAAACTTTCTTTAAAGGGAAAAGTCACAAATTTGCTATTTCTCGCTTATGACCTTCCCCTCCCCAAAAAAGGCTTATCAGAACTACACTTATTTATTACACTAATTTAATAACCAATTTTATTTTAAAAATTGCATCACTTTCACACTGTACTGGAGGATACTTTCAGAGCTAACATGCCCACTATTCCGCCTACCTCTCAAGGAAAGAAAAATAATACATTTCACACTTATAAAGTTTATATATAACATTTGTATAAGATTTTCATTAAATGACATTGAATTTTAAAACGATTAAAGAAGATTATCCAACAGACCGATGTTCTAAGAGCAATAAATAGATACTAAAGTACAGCATGTTCTATACTTTTCACTTTCTACATAACCTAATGTTTTGTAACGTCTTAACACTAAACATACCTTAAAACTCAATACATACCTATATCTACCATAGCCGGTTAAATGACCGGATTTTATGTTTCCTGATTCAATGTATGAAATATGGATATTGAGAAGGAAATAAACAAATAAACTATTATAATTAAGAAAAATTATATACTGTCAATTTTTATGTATTACAAACATAAAGAATAAGAATTTTTAATTCATTGTCCATCGCATTTTTTACATATACATTACCGGTCGTTTAGCCAGTTATGGTATGTTTACTGTTAATGTATCCATGTAAATGAAAAACTGGAGACTAAATAATATGAACCAGTTTTTTAGTATTGAGTATTACAAGGACAAATTAAATATTTAGTAAATTTAACCAATTTTCAAATTAATTTGAGCTCATATGGGAAAAATTCTGATAACATTTTCCTAAATCTCCTGTAGGTCTAATGTTCTGAGTCTCAGAGTATATTACGGGACCTTAACGTTACAAAATGTTACGGAGAGAGCTGCTTATAGCGTAAGTACAAATTTTCATGAATTTTTATCGAATTTTAAGGCAAGCAAGTCGTAAATTCATGTATTACAGAGAAGTTGTTTTAGAAACTGTTCAATAAAGGGTTTAAAAACTTACAAACCATTACAGAACCATAAATAACAATAAGGGTCAAATTCAAGTCAAACGCGTATCTTTCGTATCTCACCGTCCGTCTGAAAACTTGATAGCAAATTTCGGGTTGGATTGGGTTTAGAGAGCTACAGATTGACTTTTACAGCAGGAAAGCTGATGAGATTGGGACCTACAGCTTAAAGACTATTCCAAATGGCTACGAACATCCATGCCTCCGTGGGATTCGAACCTACCGGAGTTCGTGAGTTCCAACTTCGAATCAAACCCAATCAAACTCGAAACATTCTTATCTCTGCAAGTTTGCGGACTGAAGGTGATATACGAGAGATACGTGTTTGACTTGAATTTGGCCCTAAATCTATTCCAGAATAGCTGCCTAAATGCTTATAAACAAAAATGGTAGTTAAAGAAGTAGAATTACATTTTTTTTTTGTAGTTTTTTATTAATGTGTTGCATTAAGTAATTTCCTAAAAGCATCTTCGAAGTGGCATTTTCTTTTATTCTACGTTTCTCAAGATTAAAGAGTATTAACCACTGATCCTTTTCTGGTCTTCTTAACTTTAAAATGGCTGTAACAGCACTACTTGGTGCTATGCCAGTGTGTAACCTACCCGCCTACTTAACTAGGACAGGTATACTTTATGTTCGTAGATTGTCGCTGGGATGCATTAAATTACTTCCGAAACTTAAAGAACAACAACTAACATTTATTTACCAGATTGAAAAAAAATTAAAGGTAGAACAAAAACATATTTTCGCGTACCGGAGCCTGACTTAACAACAAAAAAATCAGGTGGACTAGCAGCCTTCCATATATCATAAACAGACGTTGCGTTCTCTCCTTCCAACCAAAGAAATCTCTTCAGGTCTCAAACTCTACGTGGACTCCTCGACTCAAGTGCCGACAGATCTTTTCCCCTTTCTGCGGGGGTCAGCTTCTGGAAACTTGATCTCTTCCGAAAAAAGGAATCCTCTTTTTAGATGCACTGCCGTCCTCAAGAAATAAATAAATAAATAAATAACCCTACACAACCGAAATCTTTATCAGCTTCCTTAGCCTTAAAATAATAAATGCCTTTTAAAAATCCATAGCAGCTTGAGGAATGGCGTATCTGCCATGTTGTCATACTCGTCCTTGGCCTGGAAAAGTTTGAGCATGCGCTCGTTATCTTAACTCTCATGCAATGATGGGAATTTTCGATAGCTACAAGTTTGCCATAACAAGATTGCCACGGTTTTGCAGCAAAATTGCGTTGCAAAGGAGTGGTCGCTTTCTGCTCCGTCTAACTTGCAGGAGTTTTGCTGCAAGTTTGTTGCGTCAAATTTGTTATGACAAGATATTATCCAGAAAAAATCAAACTTGCTAAAAGTATGCATGTTATTTGGATCTATGCTTTCTATTAAACAATTTTAAGTTTTAATTTTACACTGTCTTATTTTCTGCTTTTCTTTCAGTGGGAAACACTCATCGCAAATATTGGCGGCAACCTTGGGTTCTTTATGGGGCTCACTCTTATCACGTTTATGGAACTGGCCGAACTAATCTGCGACTTGTTCCTATTTGCTCTCAAGATAAAATGACCATCAATATAGTGTCCAATAAAATTTTTCACCAAATAATTTTGTACTACAAAATGAAATAATTCTACCAGTTATTAATCATCAGATTAATGCATTTTGAAGCTGTTATACCATCAAGTTTTTCGTACAGAATCTGAGTTGACATCGCAATAAAGTGCATACAAAAGAGTCAACTTTTACGGATCGAACTAGCTATAAAATTGGAATTCCATAGTTAATTCCAATGTCCAGGTGGGATTTTAAAAAAGTATTTCGATTTATTTTTAAACTCGCTCTTGTTATTCTGTCCCACGTACACACAACTGAAAATTTTGGATGATGCGATTTCCAGTTGTTGGAGAAATGGTATAAGGAAAGATATATGGATAGATAGAGAATCAAGTAAAATAATATATATACTTTTAGGAACCCAAAGATGTTTTATGATCAGATAATACAAGTGACTAAAATAAAATTTCTGCCATGTATCAGCATTCCTATTATTCAAAAGTTGCAAAGAGTGCAAAACAAAACACTTCAAATGATTCGCAAGAGTTCCTTAGCATCATACCCATGATGCTAAATGACTAAAATGAATCCAATTAGAACAATCATCAAGAATCTTGAACTGAACTTTTTGGGTAAGTAAGAAACGAAGAAATAACTCTACCAAACCAGCATCTCAGAGAGTTTTTTCAAAAGACTGAAAGCAGACATACATTCTTTTACTAAACCTACTCTAATATAGACTGACCGACTATGCTTCGTTATCAATTTTGAATACTAATTTATTTAAGCCATTTATTTTAATCCCAACTTTGCACTTTTAAAATTTATTTAAACAAATAGCAATAATATCAATTTTCTGTTGTCATGAGTCAACTAACTTCAGTATTTTAGTATTCCTACATGTCTAACAAATTAATACCATGAATATGGAATTGCTGCTCTTTGGTGCCATGAACACTACTTCGTGTCTATATCCTCTATTAGTTTAAGCAATTTATCTATGTGATGATGGCATAGCTGTGCTGAAATAAAGATATTTGGATAGACAACGGATATAAAATGACATACTGGATCTTTTCAAGCACTACTAGTTGTTTTCTGGTTCAAAGTACTGAAAGAAAATTTAGATGATACATTTCCGTGTCCACAAATCGTCTATCTGGTGAATATACTTTGTTATAGCATCACAACATTGGCGATTAGACTGCAGATGAAGAATAAGAAATTTTGACAGGTATATAGAATGATTTTGATTGATAAACTCTTTTGGACGTCTTATATTTATTGAGCAAATAAACAAAACAGCTGAAACAAAATTCATCTAAATTCCTCTATACCTCTTCGATTCCTCGACCAACTTTGTTCTGTGCTAATAACTGTCTCTGCTTGCCATCAAACCACTATTGTCTTTTCGAAAAAGATTAAAAATATGATTGGAATAACTTCAACTCATAAAGAATTACTGGATGAATTATATCTGTACGAACATCTACGATACCCATCCTGTAATCTGAAATAAACTTTTCAAATATCAGCATGAAAATATACCTACTCAAAATTATTTACGATAACTGTGAGCATAACTGCAAATACATATAACGTACTTAAATCATGAAAACTGTATCCTATGTCCATTATTCCCAGGTAGTATAAAAATATCGGTCAATTTCAAAATTATGATATAGGTCTACATCAAATTCTCCCACTTCTAAATGATATCCCTAAATATCAATTTTTGATATTTAACTATGCTGATCAATACACCACATGGTACTTTTAGCATGAGAACTCATTCACTTCTTCAAGTAGAGCTTTTTCTAGTTGTTTAGAAGCTTTATGTTTAAAATTTGTATTACCTGGTATTTTCCCTCAAAGTAAAAATCTGCAACAATCCAGTTCTGCTTTGCTGGTGTCACAGCTATCACAATAATTACAATTAGTCGTAGGGCTTTTCCTAATACAGGGTGGAGAAAGTACAGAATCTATTCACTTCGGTTCACATTCGGCAAATGAGTTGAGTTGAATGTCGTGAGATATCATTGGAGGTCAAAAAACAATATTTATTTTTACTTATATCGATAGATATCATGATATCGATGTATATGTTACTAAATATCATTTTCTGACATTGATGACAATATTTAGGAAAATAATTTTTAAAATAAATTTTGTACAAACTGAAAAATTTATTAAATTTCTTTTTTAAAGAATAATATTTCTCTTATAAGTCATACCAACTACGATTTTAAATTCTTTCTTTTAAACAATTTCAAATTTTAATTTTACAATATGTCAGTCAGTATCCATAGTTGTCCAAAATTGGATGTCCGACGTTCGGCGACATTGAAAATATTAGCTAACATTTGTACAACATTGACCAATATAGTTCTGCTACCTGGGTTTTGAAGTAACAAGTTTATATTTTTCTTAAATTATGATATTATAAAAATAAATTTATATTAAAAATTTTGGTAACATTTTATTGTCTGTTTTTACTTCCCTTACTCAAGTATATTTTACAATACTTCTTCCTCTTTTCGTGCAAAAGAACGAGTATAAGCGTTTGTAGGCAGGACGAGGACATTGGCAGAACAGACCAAGGAAAGCATTACTGAAGTGCTTGTGCTGTTCAGAAAGTGTCTGAATTATTAGAATTCGATCTCATGTGCAGAAAAGATCATAGAAGGTTTTCCAACCAACTGGCTTCTCTTGTAAGCAATCAATGTGTATACCTTTTCATGAAACAAATAACCTTGAATCTTTGTTTTAGAATATGCAAATTTTAACTATATTCATATAATGATTCTATATAGTTCTGATAACCATATTGGAAATTGTAATTACCCCTTTTTTTGAGGGGGTGTTTGTAACGCACCCTCTTTACTACCGGTGCGCTACGTTTTAGCGTGAGACCTGCCCGCCTACTTTACTGGGGCAGGTACGTTCTTAAACTGTCGCTGGGATGCATTACTTTTAAAATGATTCATCGGAAACCTCTTACAGACGAAATAACATTTTTTATTTACACAAAATTAAGAAAAAAAACAATTAAAGAAAATGGTATATCATAATTGAGTCTCAGAGCCAGTCCTAGCTAGATATTTTGAATTACCGAGCGTTCTCTTTCTTTTCTACATCAGCGCAGAGAGATGTGTTTCAGCTGGCGGCCCAATCTCGACTCCCCTGGTCTCTCTTCTCTGCTGAACTCCAACATTCCCCCTTCCTTCTTCGGGGGGGGGGGTTGTCTGGAAACTTGAGCCCTGCCGAAAAGGGCATACACTCCTCCTCCGAGAACCTGCAAAAACATCCACCAGTGCCTCCGAAAAACGTTATCAGCCCCCCCTTTGCCGGCCGGCTTCTTATTTCTCCTAAGAAAAGCCGCGTGGAAGGGGTCAAAATGGGGCGATTCTCCCAATGTCATTCAGAGCACACAAAGTCGTGGGTGCTTATTCCTTACAGTGTTACTTGCCTTTCTTCTTCCATTTGTCACTACAAATGGTCAACAAACATGCGGCTTTGTAGGATGGTGTTTTTAATAAGATCCCACCTTATCAGTGTCTTAATGTGTGTTAAAATTGTCAACATAAGAGCCGCAGCTCCGAAAATCGTGAAAACTACTTCTTTCTCCCGAATAAGGAAACACATTTATTCATGCATTTGCCACTACATTGCCTTAGGTCTGTTCACCATTTTATTATGGTAGTACCATGTAGGTGGTCAACATTACTCCATTTGAAGAGACAGCATGAATAACAGCCAAGCCTTACGCAGGATTTCAACCCAAACCCTTCATAAGGGTAGACAATGCTCTAACCAACTGGGTAGGTGTAAGCTTTCTTAAATACACTATATTGCCAATGATGACCGTCACTTGCGATTTTGTTGAATATCTAGAAAAATACACGAAGAATTATCCTGAAACCTCAGTTGTATAAACAGGTAGACGTCATATATTTTAACTAAGAATTTTTCCCGAAACCCCATAGGGGACCGTCAACAAATTGAAGAAAAACGAATATGTTTTGGATAATCCTGTAGAAAGTAATGTATGAAAAGCGTTGAAACTTGAGCACATGATTAGGATGCTTCTTGTATGCTTCCTAATCACGTGCATAAAATATTCAACAAAATATCTAAAATCGCAAGTGACCGGTTATCATTGGCAATATAGTGTATTTATTGTTAAGTGACGAATAAAGAGGAAAAATTCAACCTACGTTAAAATCTATTTGAAACTCCATATATTTCGAGTAACTTTATTAAACATTCAAAAATATATACATTTCAATAAAATATTCTATACTATATATCTGTTGCTTAAACCTAAAAACAGTAGGTTCATATCGTGCAGCAAGGGACACAAATTAATAATTTGTAATAAAATATACAATATCTCATCTTTTCCTCCTTAAATTTACCAGAATTTCAATGCCTCGGAATGAATTTCAGTCGAACCTCTTGAGCAGGTCTCAGTGTCAGTTCTATTTTGACGTGAAACTGGTCTCTCGGATCCAGAGAGATAATCTTAAAATGCCGAAGAATATTGCTGACGACAGTTTTCTCTTCCAGCATAGCAAATTTCTGACCTGTAAAATTTATTCCATGCTGTTATACACCGATAAAATGGCTAAATAGATTTCATACATTTTGAAAAAATATATTAATCATAAATTATTTTTATATCGTTAAGGTAAGCAGTTGAAACACATTATACGAAGAGGAAAACGTAAAATTCTTCGAAGATGGGATTACTTCGTATATGTGAATAGGAGTCGCACCCACCTAGGAAAATATAAACCAATGCTACACTGTTTTTCGTTCTTTTTATCAAACAAACTTTAAGTTTAAAGTAGTTTATTTTAATATCTGCAAAATACACTTACTTCCAAAAGTTAAGCAAGAAGATGTAAAGTGCAAAAAAATCAACAAATACTGCTTTGATTGACACAAAATTCGGCAGGAAAGTTGCATATATATTTATTCACAAAACGAAATCAATAATTATATACACAAATGAAAACAATATTGAATTTTTGTAAGTTATCAGATAATGACATATTGGTGACAAACAGAAGTATGTATAAAGGGAAAATAAACAGCATAAAATGAAAAAAAGACATTAATAGGTTATATGATTCCATCTCATCTGTATACAAAGTTTACACCTTGTGACCATGCTTTCAATTAGGTGGTCAACCACCGAAGAATTAAGCAATCACCATTCTTCTTGGAGAGCAATTTCCAGCTCAAAAAGAGTGGCTGGGGGTGCACATATTTGCATACTTCCATCTACCTCTGCAGCAAATTGCATCCCCTTCAATACTGATTGACTTCCGGAAATTCGCATTTTCATCTTCGTGCTTAATACCTTAAAGATTTTCAAAAAGTATCTGGTTTGTGTTTGTATGTATTTAATAAGCCGCGGTAACTCAGTCTGCAAATTTCGTCGTGTTGCTTTTGGAACACGGTTTCTTTTGGAGTGTCACTTTTGGAAGTGAGTGTATGTTAAACAACACATTTATATGAGTTTTCTTATTTTATAATTGTCATTTAATGCACATAGATATGAAGCCCATAGCATCTACAGACTATAATATAAGTAAAAAATGAATGTTTCCGTCTATATAAAATACAGCATGTTGATGTAAGCATTAGATTGTTGTTGTTTATGATGCCACTTGGTCAAACGAAACACGATTGAGCCATACGCTAATCGTATTAAGGCAAAGGGGTGAGCCTTTTGTTTTAACGAGCACCGCTGGGTGAAAGTATGATTTATTCTCAAGTGGGTCCTCGTAATTTAGAAAAAAGGAACCAAGCAAAAGACTCATAGTCTTGACCTGCCACCCTCCGAGGTATTAATTGAGAACTTGGAGGACATTTATATAGAAACTATTCTTACCTATGCAGTTTCTTGGTCCAGCCGAGAAGGGTACGTAGGCGTAAGGATGCCTGTCGAGGGAGTTTTCCGGTGAAAATCTCTCGGGATCAAAAATAACCGGATTCTTGAAAACAGTAGAATTTCTATGCAACCCCAATATATTTAGGTGAACGGCCGTGCCTTTCGGAATCTTCATATTATCTGTCGAAAAAGCATAGATAAGGGGTAAATATTCATTTACAAGGAATCAAAAAGTGTGATAGAAAAAGTGTATTTTTTTAGTAGGTACTTCTATAAACGATTGTTCTCTTATATAGAATGATTTACTTTCAATACGACAATCTTATCGGAAATGTAGGAAATACACAAAGACGATTCGGAATCACATAGAAAATCAGGGTCGGAAATTCCTTCATCATGCAATAGAGGGCGTTAAATGAGAGGTCGTGTGAACAGCAATTTAGCTAATGGTTTTGAGCCAGTTTTGAAGCTAGCTCCGCTAACAAGGGTGAAATATTTTAAAAATAAAGTGTTGCTGGTGATAATTTGGGTTATTCAAGATGTTCATAAAAATAGTTGAATTCCAAAATGGCCACTAAAAAATATAACGGTCATTTAGAGTTTCGTGCTCTTAAAGTTTGATGAACATGGAAAAGTTTTCAACAGCTCTTAAAATTTCAGAATAACATTAATCCTCTAACTTTTTTTATCTTCTTTTAGCCCACTACAAAAAGAATTCGCCCATCGCTAATCTACACTAATAACAGTTATCTCCTCATATTTATGATTCCTTTTCGGCTTCCCTGTAATATATTTGCCAAACAACTGAGAGATTACTATGATTCTCTTAAATATACAAAAGATAATTTAATAAATTTTAACTGTTTAATGTGATTGGTTAAATGTAAATTTCACATTATAATTTCATTTATAAACCTATTACTTGATTTCAGGAAGCACAATAGGAAATTACGACAACAAATACAATTTTGTAGAAAAGTTTAGTCACTTAAAACAGGAATCTTGACAAACTATTTTAAGCTTGATTTAGCAAATTCTTCATCAAACTCACCAAAGTAGATATCTTCACTAAGCTTTCTTCCAATCAGCGGAACCGATGGATACACTCTGTGGCTTTCCTGTAAGTAAATATTTAACATATGTGTTACAATCTACGTGAAACATTCGAAAAAACAAACATTAAAACACGCTAACTTCCCAAGATTTTCATTTAAGATACGCTTTCAGATCCCCGAGTTTTAAGTCATCTCTAGGTTACGTGTTATATTCTGTACAAAATTTATTGAAATTCTCAGGTTTTACTTTCTGTGATAGTTTTGAAAACGTAAATTTTTTCTTGTATTTTCAATAGATTTGGAATTTTAAACATTGGTCGTTATATTTGATTTTAATGTCTATCGGAATTGTAACTTATTTAGGGCACCTGGGCTTAAGCCGAATTCTCAATGTTGAAGGTGAGAAATTACTCATAAAGGTGTGCATCATTTAAATACAAGAACATATTAAGAATGAAAACAATTTAAGTGAATAGAGTCTAAAGATGAAAATAGAATAATTAGAAGGCCCTAAACAGCTTATAGTTAAAATTAAATAAAAATAAAAACTTAAAAGAATAGAAAATATTTAATGAAAGTTTTAAGAACTTTAGGAAAACATTTGAGAGAGGAAAGAAATCTTTTTCGCGGATGCGAGCATCCAATTTTTATAAATTTTATACACACACACACACACACACACATATATATATATATATATATATATTTCATTTAAAAAGAAAAGATAGTTTAACATTATGAGGGAAAGAAGAAAACTTATGACAGAGGAATTAAGAGTAGGTGATTATAAGGAATAAGAGGGGAAGCAAATGTCAATCCGCGCAATATTTAGGAAGTAATTTAAGTAAAGAGAATTTGGAAAGAAGAAAACGATTTAAACTAAAGGTATTTTCCTATAACAAAATACACAATTTTTATATTAATACAGTAACCCGTTTCCTGCAGGTGGTACGAAAACACACCATTTCTTTTATTCACCATTTGGTTTTTTAGTGTGAAAATAAATATTTTGATCAACAAAAACAACTTTGTTTAAATTTGTAACGTTTGTATCGACTACTTAGGTGGCCAAAGTGAATGCCTGGAAATTGTACCAAAAAGGGATTTAGATGGATATGAATTCATTAGTTCCATATAATATTAGCAACATCTCTTCTACAGACGCTATACATGGCACCACTGAACAAGATTCTCAACCACGTACAAGCCACATAGGGCACCCATCAACAATTCCAGGCCAGTTTTTGAAATCTGCCTCACATATTATATAGTGGTTAGCGTATTGTGCTTCCATTCGATGGACTTCGATCGATTCTCGTCTAAGTTTTGAATGTATTTGTGTTCACCCTTCTTAGGGAGCAAAGTTGATCTACTTATGTGGTGCTGCAGCAATGAAAAGGGCAACGTAAACCAGCGGCTTTGTATAGTGAATTCTATTAATAAAGGCAAGTAGCTCATATTGAAAAAAATGTTTTAGAAAAGTCTGTCAAAGAATAAATTTGGACTATGCGATATCTATACTGTGGCTCTTGCATAAAATGCAACGTATCCGTACATCCTAAATGTACGGATACGTTGCATTTTATGCATCCTTGAATCATTTCATAAATAATTAAGATTTGATTTATAATAAATTTTTATTCATCTTGGGAAAAATTCCTGCAACTGATACATGTTTTGCTCTCTTTTGAATTTCTGGTTATATCTACATTTTTTACGGCTTCTGCGCATGGTGCATTTTTTAACCATGTTTTCTTTGCAGATTTGTTATGAGTATATAATTGAAATTCGAGTGTAAAATGATTAATAAAAAAATTATTGCGTCAAGAAAATAGGATCAGTTTCGAAAAATATTCGAATTCTTCTCCGATACTTCTACGACTACATGGCGTATTGCCAAAAGTGACTCAAATTCAACTTTACAGTTGTAGACTGCTACAAATACAGATTTTCTTCGAAAATCCTACAATTTTAAAACTAATATCTATCAGAATTACTTCCTAATAATAATAGTATTAAACTGGCGCCCCAGCTGGGGCTATACCATGAAAATCATGGATTATTTTATTAGCATGGAGACCTTTAGGACGCATTCCAAGTACTTCATGTTTCTAGTGTCGTCATGAGTGACTGGTCTTTCGGTGTCCCCGCCAAATATTTCTTCTAATTCTTCCACAATTTTATTTTGGACGTCGGGATACAAACCAATGCAGTACAAAGCGAAGATAATGCCCATGGCTGTGGTATCGTGACCCTGAAAATGAAGAAAATGAAGATTATTTCAAACGCTCCTGCGCAACAGATATTCGTCTAGATTTCAAATTTACACACACACACACATAAAAAGAGACAGATGTTTTACTTTTCTATAAAAAATGTATTTTTAGAATATTGTTCTTCTATTGTTCTGTGTTTTATTATAAACGTTTTACTTAATCGTAACATTTTAGAAGTGAAGACAAAAAAATTTATTACATTTTATGCCAAAGGTTTATTTTGAAATGAAATAGATGTATTTTAAAATGTGGCATTGTAGGGATGCCATTTCGGAAATGGCCAAATAATGACCTAACTTCTACTTAAACTTGAATTCTACGGCGCATGTGTTACGCATTTAAATCTTCTACAGGCACTGTTTCCGTTTTTCTAAATGTGTCTAAAATTTGGTACAGATCTGCCATTTTGATGTAAAACCACGCTAATTTTAACCTTGATCATAGAATTTGGAAGCCTGTATGTAGATAAGCATATACACATTAAAACATCAAATCTTTAAACGTATTTAAGAGCTTTCAAACAACCATATCAGGATCAAATCCGTCCAATTTATGTATATATGTATGTGCATTTCTATATATACATACATATATTAGTAAATAAACCTTTTTCCCTCCAATTTTGTCTTCAGGATTAGATTTTATCTTCCCTTATCAACAACAAAACTTGATCAGTCCTTGATCTCCAAGCAATCGCGATGTCCAAGTAAGAAGTTAATGTGGAAGTAAAGAAACCGAAACAGATATCTTCATATTTAAAGTATTAATCTGTGTTTATTTAAGTTCCTGTGTGAAACTGAAACCTGAATATTCGAAGAGCAACACTCTGTCTATAAATTCAACTAATTCCTGATTTAAAAAAAAATAGTGTATTGTAACGTTTTTATCACCTAGACCGAAGTGCACAGGGAGACCACTCAGACATCCAGTACACTAAAATTCCTTTTATTGAAGGATATTGGATAAATGGGCATGTCGACAGGCTATATACAAAGATCCACCGGAAGAAAATCCTTTGATGTCGATAACAGGTGTAGACTGCTTTCGCTTCTTCTCGAACGAGATGAAGTTGATCGCTGTTTAGGCAACTTGGCTGCAACGAAAGGAAGAGAAACCTTCTCTCCTTAGACTCTAATAGTCTATAATGAGGACTTGGCTCACAGCCCGTCCTCAAAATGAAAGTAAAGTTGCCCCGCTACTCACAAGGCATTCCTCTCTCTAGAGGGGTGGACACATCGCTCTTAAAAAAAAAAAAAAAAAAAAAAAAAAAAAACCCAAGAAGAAGCCCTCGAGAGCGGGTTCTCTGCCGTTTTTAAAGCTCCCCGAAATGACGTCGGTACAGCATCGCCTAACTCATTTTCCGTGGCCCTCATAGGCTGGTGAGGTTAGGAGGGCTATCGATATGCCTCGATATTATTTTTTATCGGCCAGCCAACAAGGGCGTAATCACTATTATGTTATAGTATCACAACCCTAGATTTTATGGCTCCACTAAATTGTTACCAAGGTCCCACTTGCCAGAAAATAAAAGCATGGCATCAGTTGCTTTCCTCGCCGGTAACAAGTCGGCCATTGTGCTTTGAGACATGCGTCTGGGACTAAACAGTATCCTGCATCTACAGTTTTCGTCCCCAATTAGTTGCAGCCAATTTTCTTTTAGGCCTGGACATGTTTATGATGCTAATGATGTGGAAAATGGGCCCACACTGACTTAACTGCAGAAATCTAATTTGGACCTCATTGAATGACATCACGAATTTTTTAATATTCCATACGTGCATTTTTTTAAAATCGTAGCAAATTTAGGATCATTAAAAGCGCGTACCTCAAACATGAAGGTATCCACTTCTTCTCGAATGTCCGCTTCGCTCAGTTGCTGACCGTTTACGTGCATGTCCAATAGAAGATCCATGAAGGTCTTCCTCTGTTTCGCGTAGTATTCGTCCTCTCCTTTACCTTCCGTTTCTGAAGAATCCATTTCTTTTCTCAACAACTTGTCCTTCTTCTCTTTAATCACCTGAAAGAAACGAATACTTCTCTTACATCGCTATATATTAGTAGTTAGGCTTAAAAGTAGGTCTAGCCAACATTGCAAGACACCTTTAAAAATTATAGATATCATCAAAGGTATAGCTGGACATAAGGGATTATAACTTCTTAACGTACGGCTGTAATTAAGCCTATGGAAACAAATAAGTATATTTCTTTTTTAATTCGCATATGAACTATATTTTAAACCGTCCAAAAGTTGCTCTCGAAGTTGAATTGAATGTCCATATAGAATGTATGAATTGAATAAACCATAAGATTCCCAACTGTTTTTAGGCCGCCTCCCTCTTTACCAAGAAGAAGAAAAAAAGAGCCGAACGATAGCCTATTGGTTAGGGTGCTGGCCTTCAGTACCGATGTTCGTGGGTTCGAATCTGCTTTAAACTGTAGGTCCCGGTCTCCTTAGCCTTCGTGTTGCAAAATACAGACCGTAGCACTCCAAACCAAAACAAAAAAGAAAAGAAATAGTAATTCTAATGTTCCCTCTCTCATAGTAGTTAATGTACCAAAAATTAAAATATTGTTGCATTTTACATATACTAATTTTATTTGTCGGTTTATCTATTAAGAATCCCAAAGCAGAAATCAATTATAACGAACACCAACTGTAGTAAAAAACTGGTAAATAAAAATTTTAAAGTAACTACAAAATCAATAATAAATTTTGAAAAATAAAAAGGCATAATGTTCAAGCTGTACAGGGGTAGGGGTTAGTCAGTTAAACCACTTCTCAAACCCTAATTTGGTATCCTCTAAGGCAAACCCTTCTAAGGAATCTAAAGAAAGAATCTAAGAATTTATATATTTTACATATACAACGCTTATAGATAACATTTATAAACAAATTACATTAAATTCCTATGAATTTATTTTGGTGACCTTTGAAGGGTTAACAAATCAGTAGTTTCATCATTGAAGCTTTCAGGACATAATTTACTTTTTTTTCTTTACTCAATCGTACTAAATTCTCATTGCAGGTAGAAAACATAAAGAACGAAAGATTTCCAAAATAATTTTAGTGCAAATGTAGCATAATCACAATTTGTCACATTATTAATTTAACATTATTACTTCTTTTTTGCAAATTCTTACTCGGTTTCGTTAGAAATTTAATGAAAGGTCATAATATTCAAATTTTGTTCTATTTTGTTCGTTAAAAATTCTTAATTTTTAAGTTTAAAATATCTTTGAAAATTTTTTTTTTCTTTTTGCGAAAAACTTGGAAATGCTTTAAACCTTCAAAGATACTTTAGAACTGCAATTTGTAACTCGGTTTCGTGAAACAGAAATTTAATGAAAGGTCATAATATTCAAATTTTGTTCTATTTTGTTCGTTAAAAAATTCTTAATTTTTAAGTTTAAAATATGTTTGATAATTTTTTTTTTCTTTTTGCAAAAAAACTGGGAAATGCTTTAATCCTTCAAAGATACTTTAGAACTGCAATTTTCAAACTTTTTTAGCACGGATCCCTTCTGATAGTAAACACTTTGCCATAAATTCCCTAGTGAAATAACTCTATATGGAATAATTGCAAAATTGAAATTTAACTATATTTTTAAAAAAATCAGCATGTTTCCAAAAGGGAACAATGGCATGTTTTGCTGTACAAAATTACATGTATTTTTTTAACCTAGCGTAACACGCCAATGTCCCCATGAAAACATTCTAAAATTTCCTCACATTGTTTTTCCGAAATTTCCTTTAGTATAGTCGTTATAAAAAAGAATTACTGCAGCCAATCGCTGTTTTTTTTTTTTTTTGGATTAAGATCACTACTGAAATCCTACTTGATAAAAAGAAACACAAAGATATTACTGTATAAGGTATTGATCAAGTCAGTTTTGACTTATGCCTCGGAGACTTGGACCCTAACAAGAAAAGAAGAGAGGATGTTGGCAACCTTTAAAGGAAGATCCTGCGAACCATCTTTAGTACTGTCTTTGAAAATAAGAACTGGAGAAAAAGATATAATTTTGAATTATATAAGGTCTTTAACAGTGATGATGTTATCAAATCTATAAAGCTGAATAGAATGAGATGGGCAGGACATGTAATGAGAATGAGCCCAGAAAGAACAACTTTGAGGGTTTTTAATGCACTCCCTTCCAATAAAAGACCAAAAGGAAGGCCTAAGAAACGGTGGAAAGACTGTGTGGATGAAGATTTTGCCATCTTAAAGAACTGGAGATCAATTGCTGGGAGAAGGGCAGATTGGGAAAAGCTTCTAAGGAAGGCCCAGGCCCACAAAGGGCTGTCGTGCCAATGCTGATGATGATGATAGTCTTTATAATTGCATGTAATTGAAATTTTAATGAATAAATATTACTTCTTGATTTCAATGTCTTGATTATTATACAACGTTTTAAAGGTCAGTAGGTACATTACTTTAGAGTACGGAGTTTATTAAACTTTCCACCAATCCCCATAACAATGTAAATTGTAATTGCTAAATAAATTCAATTATAGTTGCCTAAATAAACTCAATTATAGTTGCCTAAATAAATTCAAAATATCTAGGAATGAGATAACGTGAGAGTCCAGCTGCCCATGATTTTGCTAGCTTACTTTTACACGGGCGACCAAATATCTAAGAATACCCAGCTTAATGTAATTTTGATAATCATAATTATGTTTTTAATGAAGTACTCTGTAATTTTTTTAAAGGTAGCTTAAAAATAAAGCATACATAAAACATTTTGATTTTTAAAGTAACACTGTTGAAATTCTTACCTTCAAGTAGTGAGTTAAGTGTTGGCAATAGCAAGCAAATCACGGTGTCAATATCATCTTTTAGCAACTTCAAAATGGAGAATTTTTGTTGTTTTTCGATTCGTCATAACTTTTTTATTATCGAAATGACATGATAATTTCAGCATTTATTATTTGTATCTGTTTACGTATTTTTTTAACTAATTTTTCATGTATTCTTGTTTTTATTCTTTTGTTTACCTTGCCCCTAACATGACATAATAGCATATGAGAAAACGAAAACGTATAAAAGTAAAAAATGTATAAAGTCCCTTCTGTCGATCTGTATTTCAAACATTTGTAAAAAAAATATATTAACAACTTTCACAAAATGCTTAAGAATTATAAAAATCTCACTCTATACACAAAATATATTTAAAGAAAAATAATAATATTACATAATGCGTCGCAAGTCAAGTTTTCATCAAGTTATTAACGAAAACATAAGCATCATTCTCAAGGACATCGCATAACAATCATCATAACCGTTCACAAGGACAAACGTTTATCCTTAAAACGATGCTGTGGAAGATAAAAATTGATGACATAGTCGTAAAGAGTTTCACTGAACTAGAAGAACAAGAACCAGGAATTTTTCCAAATGGTGTGAGGA
Source organism: Pardosa pseudoannulata (assembly GCA_032207245.1). Lineage (NCBI taxonomy): Eukaryota > Metazoa > Arthropoda > Arachnida > Araneae > Lycosidae > Pardosa > Pardosa pseudoannulata. The sequence goes on from CM063501.1 coordinate 166,618,549, forward strand.
TAATCGTTTTGCCATATAAAGTATGTAAAACAAAACAAAAAACTTTCCCGTTTGAAAGTTGTTTTTTTTCCCGTTTCGGACACTGTTATCAGCAGGAAAATTATAATGTTTATATCTTAGTAAATTGCGTATGGAGGAGGAAAATTCCATTTTCCCGTAAGTACCGTTTTCCACAATTTATGAACTAATGAAGGGAAGAATGAAGTTACCTTCACTTACAAAATGTCTGCTATGATTTCAGATTTAATCAGAGTTAAAAAAGAAAATAATAAAATTAACCGCATGGGAGAAATAAATTGTCATATTATACATTGTTATTTTATAGCTAATTTTCCGTGTAATATATAAAAAAAAACATGCATATTCAGCGACTGTATGATCAAGCCTAAAACAAAAAAATACAAAAATGACAAATGTACAGCAGGAAATTTAAAATGAGGAATTTTCACGTTTTCTAATTTTGATTTTAAACGATAGAAGACAAAAAAGTAAGCAGGACAGTAGCTATTTTTCTTTCATTTGGGGGCCTAATGAGTGATTTCTGATGGGTTTTATAGCGGACTCTTTAACGTCTCTTAAAAACGATACTTTTTCTCCGACGAGTTTGTGACGTCATCGTTCATGCAGACACCGAGCGCCTATGCTGTTTACATGTTAAAAGGCGACTTTTAAATTTGTTTTTGTGTAAAGTATCGCATATAATAGAAATTTTTTTGTTATGTCTGGCATTAAAAAATCATACTCTAAATATTGTATTGTGCCATTCTGTAAAAATACAACAACTAATTGCAATGAGAAGATATTTTTCAGCGTCCCGAAAGACCCACATACACGTAAAATCTGGACAACTGGGATGAAAAGGGATGAGAAATTAAACCCCAAATTATCATATAAATCATCTTTATGGGTTTGTGAAGACCATTTCTCGGTAAGTAAATGCTTGCTTTTGTTTAAATATTACTAATTTAGAACAATTAAAGTATATAAAAATACATCTATACCTTTAAAAGGATTGTTGATTAACCACTGCTATTTAACTTTTAAAACTGCTAATTTTCGAGTATTATCACAGAGTTCAAGTACAATAAATATTTTATAAAGCATATAAATATCGAAAAACATAAATATCTAAAGCATATAATTATCTAATAAATAACTCGGGGGAGGGGAAGGTTATGTATTTTCAAGGTATTATAAATATTTTCTTCAGAGATGCATACTTTCTTGTGTATCATATCACAGTGATACTTTTCGATTAAATGTTGACTAATTTGAAAAAAAGTATAATATTTTTAAAATACTTAATAATGATATTACTTTAAAAATTAAATTTAATTTGAGAAATTTTATACATTTTTTAATTTGACATTAATATTAAAGGCAATAAAATTGTATTGCTATTTAAATATGTATAAATAATTAAGTAAAGCCGTTTAAAGATTTTAAATTTCTTTTCATCATATTTAAAATATCTAAGAATTGGTTTGGTTTTGGTTTGGTTTTTGGAGTGCTACGGTCTACTTTTTGCAACACGAAGGCTAATGAGACCGGTCTCACAATAAATAACTCCTCTAATTTTTATTTTAATATTACATCCGTCTCTATTTATAAAAAACGATGCTACTACAAATGTGTGTATATGATATATGTATATTTATTTGACTTGTTTGTGTTTACAAACAAAAGAGCTGTGTTTAGCATGAATAAAGTATTAATACATGTTAAGTAAAATTGGAAAAAAATATAAATGATTTTACATACCTTTGGGTTTTAATTCCTCATATTTCTGCTCCCATAAAATCCGGGTTTTTTGCCAAGAAAGAAAACATTGACATGCTGTCAATTTTCGGGAGGTTGTCTGATTGTGCTTTGGTAAATCCAGGTAGAAGAGACATTTATGACAAATTGAGATAACTAAGCTATCTAGATCGATAAAATAAACCTTCAGGTTTAAATAAAAATAAATTTTGATAGCTAGAAAATTTTAGGAACTTGCAAAAACAAAATCGAAAAATAGTGCGCGCTTAAAAGTAATACAAAAATATTGGTCTTCATGAACGATGACATCACAACCAATCACGGAGCGTTTTGATGTCACGTGATTTTCGCTTAACTTTAAAATTAATTTTTTAAATGATGGACCCAGTTTTTTACATTTTTGAGAACATTTTTGGAATCTGCGAGTCTGAAATTATCAGAAAAACACTAAGTTGTTCGAATGCCCCACATGTGCAAATTCCTCATTCTGTTATGAAATGTACATTACTACTTTTGCTATATACCGTTATATTGAGTTGAAGATGACAAGCTGTATCGCAGGAAATTTAAAATTCTGTTATGTAAATCCTGTAATATAGTCTTTATAATTGCACTTATATGAAATTTTAATGAATAAATATTACTTCTTGATCTCAATGTCTTAATCATAATACGGCGTTTTAAAGGTTAGTAGGTACAATATTTTAAAATACGGAGTTTATTAAACTTTCCAACAATTCCTATAACAATGTAAACTATAATTGCCTAAATAAATTCAAAATATTTCGACATTAGATAAGCTGCCTATGATTTTGCTAGCTTACTTTTACACGGGCGACCAAATATCTAAGAATGGCCAGGCTTAACCCTTTAGCGGACAGTGGTTTCGCAGCAAAACCACTTATTAAACATCTTTTTTTTAATCTTTACTTTTTGAAGTACTTTACTTTATCTTTTTATAATTATTTACAGCTTCAATCTCATACATCTGTGATGTATGGAAGTCAATAATGAAGAATCAAGAGCTTCTGCAGTTAAAAAAAATTGGAGGTATGAATGATATTTCAATTTTTTTCAAGTTAGTAATTCAGTTTATTTCACTTATGACCCAAATAAAAGTATTTATACAAACAACACTTATAAATTGTTAAGCTATTTATTTACTATACTATTTTAAGGATTCCTATTGTTCTTCCCATATATTTAAACTTTTAAGGAAGCATAATATTCATGCTATACCAGGGGAGGAGTTTTTCAGTTAAACCACTCCTCAAACCCTCCTTAGGTATCCTCTAAGGCAAACCCCACTAAGGAATAAAAAGAAAATGTATCATATATTTCACATTTATAAGGTTCATAGATAACATATATAAACTAATTACATGAAATTCGAATGAACTTATTTTGGTAACCTTTAAAGGGTTAAGGTAATTTTGATAATCATAATTATGTTTTTAATGAAGTACTCTGTAATTCAATAATTCACCTCAAAAAATCATTATTAATCTTCAAACTCAATACAATGTAAGATATATTTTTCCGATATTCTTTACCGCCATTTATTTTTGTATTCACATGATAAGTAAAAGAAAACTTATTGTGTTTGTATTATTTATTCATTTTCTTATAGTAAAATAAAATCTTGGAGAAAAATATGCAGAAAATACTCATAACGTTGAAAAATAAAACGTAGAATGTTTTGATGAACGTTCTTAAATCTTTTTGATGACTAATCACTGTAATACTAGACTCAAGACTCAAGTTGGTGTTACATGGACACCTGCATTTTTCTACGGCGCTAAGGAGCGAAGACGGACACATCGTGAGAGGGTAGACAAGCCCTACTCCAGCGAGGTGAAAAGTTCACCAGAAGGGGGAAGGATGCCACCCCCTCCCGCGCCAGCTGCGGAGGAGGACATTTTTCCCCTGGAAGCAAAAGCCTAACCAAGAGGAGGGACTCCACCCTCACGAACAACAGTGGAGGAGATGCCTGCTCGGAACGGAAGAGAAGGGATATTTTTTCATGAAGGAGAGCTGAGACCAAGAGAGATGCTTTCCACTCGGCACTAATTGGTCATTCTCGGTCTTATTTCAGCCATGTTTGTGGTTAACGATGTTCAGTGTACATATGTTTAACCAAACTTGTAAATAATAAATATTTAGTCTAGGATTTAATCATTTTAGTACTTAATTGTTGTCAATATAGGCTTTCATCGAATCCACAATACCTGCTCCAGTAACAATAGGCGAGCAGGTACAGAAACGAGGCGTGCGGTCATCAGGAAAGACAGCCGTGGACACGTGAGACGCTTACAATCACGCACTTAAAAATCAGTTCTGAAAAGAATAACGTCTATTTACATAGTCTTAAGAAAGCGGGAAAATTTTTGGGGTATCAAAAGCAGTCTCAGAAATTAGAGAATGCTGATAAATACACTCTACTACTCTTTCTATCTGTTGCGCCAACAGGAAACAAAGACCGTCATGTGCAATATTGGTATTCAGGCATTTTTTAAAAAAGGTTAAAAGAAATTATCTCTTTCTACATTCAGCCGCTTAGTCATACTATTCCTTACCAATTAGTAAATCACTACTATTTTTTGGCAGCACAGGGGCTAATGAAACCGGGACCTACTGCTTAAAACTGAATCCGAGTGGTTATGAATATCAATGCCACAGTGGGATTCAAACCTACCATCTCCGGTACCAAATATTAGTGCCCTAACCATTCGGCCATGGTTTGACATAATGAATTTTAAAGGATACAAGTTATAATCCCTTGGGCATGAGCCCATGTCAAGACAAAATATTTTATTCACTCATGTGCTACTTGCTGAAGTACTTTTTAAAATTTTCATTTTCGGCAACATATTAATAATGCATTTGGGTGGAAAAATCTTACCACAGTCCTCTTCCGTTATGGCTTAATGTCAGGATATATTTCCATGGTTGACAGCTTGGAATCCACAAGAAAATCTCTTCTTGAATAGGAGGAGTACATGCAGAAAAATTTCATGGCCCCAAAATACATTTCCGTAAAATTAGGAAGAAGTACAAAATAATATGAAAATCTGCCTTCGTGGCGATGATCGAAATGGTAAAAGTCATTTTCACTCTAAGAAACCTATACAACTATTTAATATTTCTAATTATCCTTATCTTTAGTTCTTTTGGGAGGTTTCAAAAAACCAGAAAATCCATCAATATTGCTACTTAAACACCGCAAAATAAATACATGATTCACAACAGTGTAATACATATCAACCTTACCTTGTCGGTAAATCTGTGTAATGTTTCGATGTCTTTGCTGAATTTCCGTCCTATACTGGTCAATCCAAACAGAAAATCAGACCACAGCCAAGGTTGAGCAGTGCGATGATTGAAAAAGTCAGCAAGGCTGTCAAGTTTAAGGAAAAATATTAAGATCATGCCTCAATAAAAGACAGGCAACAGGCGGAACCTCTAGAAATCCTTCACTTCCTTAAATCGAGAATTAAGGACTACTTTGACTATTCGATAATTAATGACGTGAAGATAACAACTTTTATAGAGACTGTTAAGTTAAAATTTTCAAAACTTATAACAAGGGGTACCAATCTAGCTCCTCCCCCCCCCCCAAAAAAAAAAATGATAATAATAATAACTACTTAGATCACAAGATACTATCATTGCTTTTGAAATTCCGACTTAGAAACCATTTGTAATTCAGTAAAAATTTTCTCCATCTTACCCCCCAAGCAATTCCTTTTGGATTTTATGTCAATGTTGGTACCAATCTAGTAACATTTTTAAAATAATTTTAAAATATATATTTACAAATAGTTCGTAAATAAAATGAAACAATAAACAAGAGATGACAGAGAATTAGTTTAACAGATGAGGCAAACCAAGAAAAGGGAATATAATTCACCAAAATACCGTTAGGCTGTAGGAAGCCCCAAAAATATGATGCCATTCCGTAAAAAAAGTAAACATGTAAAAAAAAGTAACACGATCTACGACATTAATAAAGTACGTGAGATAAAGAAAGAGGAAGATGAACTAATTATTATTTATGTTTGACTGCTCACTGATATATTGTAATATTTATTACTAAGCAATTTTTTTAAAAAATTTATATCCATTTTTAAATAAGTTAACTCACATTAAATAAATTGCATATACATTTTTTAACATAAAGACATAAATTTAAATTTAAAAACTTAAATGCAAATTTCATTAATAAACGAATTTTCATTGTTCAAAATATCATAACTACATTGATCAAATAGTTTAACATTAAAAAAGGGGTTTCCATTTGTTTAATTTTTATTCAAACAAAAGTTTTAAAACTGAAATTATAATTTGGTTTTTTTCTGACTTATATAACTTAATTTTTTTCAATTAAACAACAATTTGAAAATATTATATATTTACATACTTAATAAAATACCGGGCTTGTATAAAAAGTAATGAGGCTAAATTCGTGAAAAAAAAACTATTTAAGGTATCGATACAAACTATTAAAATTCTTCAATAAGGGACCCATGTGTATTTGAATGCTTCTACCAACGAGTTTTCTACATTTGTAAGGCACACTACTAGAGTGGTTTTTCAGACAGTCCTTCAAGAAAAGCCCTTGGATCACTCCTACGGCTCTTTGGCAGTATCCTTTGAAGACTGTCTTCATACGGGAAAACAAAAATAGCCTGCTGGTGCCAGATAAGGACTGTAAGAGACCTAGGTAAGAGTGGCGGTACCGTTTGATGTCAAGAAGTTGTTGACCACACAGCAAGTGAGACAAGCGGCATTGCAGTATATAACTTCCAATATGCACAGATTTTTCTCATTTTCAAATCGTTGCTAGAGAGGTTGGCGTACAGCCATTTTATCACCTTCTACATAGTCTGTGATCATTCGAACATTTAACTGCTAATCTGAGTTCAACACAACACGCGCATGTGACACATTGTTATTGATTCGGTTTGCGGATGAGTGTCCTGTACAAGGTTCGACTTTTACACTCTCTCAACCAAATTTGAAGTACTTGAGCCTTTGCTGAATCATGGCTTTCATCTCCAAAGCCAACTTTTTAAGTATTAAACAGCATTTAAGACTTCACTGTAATTTTTAGCTTCGAGTGAACATTTAGATAGATGTCCCAAAATGACTAAGGAACTCGCATTAGCTTCTGCAATTGAGTGACTTGGCAATGTGATCAGCTTAAGTCAGAAGTTACGGTCCTGGGGCTAACTTTTGCAGCCCTCCCAAAGGGATCACATTACCTGAGGGACCCACAGCTCAACTTTTTTATGCTGTCTGCAGCACCCCCTCCCTTTTTACTTTTTTAACTTAATAATCCTTAATTAAGGTCTAGTTTTTCACCCCTTAAATTAATGAAAGGTTTCAGTGGGTATTTCTGAGCAAGCCAAGTTACTAGAGTTCCGCAACGTGGTGCAAAGTTCCGTTGCAATGACTCACGAGTGATGGTTCCGAGGCCCAGGACTGCGACTGTCGAGTCACAAAACTTCCTGATCCTTCTTTAGGAATCCGGATCCTGTCTTGAAGCGCAACGAGCTAAATTCATCAGACTACAAGATTAACCCTCTTTTTGGTCCACGTGGTTTGCGCCACCCTCACTACCTCCGGCGTCAACAGCCCGCTAGAGCATCCAGTAATCTTCCAAATTCCTCCAACGACCACTACTCTGCTACGTTTGCTCGCCATTGGTGCCTGCTGGGCGACAAGCACGCGCCGGGCACTTTGAAGAGGATGGTCGGTTGAGGTAACCTAGTACTTGATATCTGCTCACTACGCCCGGCCAAGCCTGAAGGGAATCACAGTCATTCGGGCCTGGATTGGTGCGGGATTGTCTCATTAGCTTGTAAGCAACTGATTTCAAATGGACTTTGAAGCTAAGCCTCCATCGAAGATGCCTAGAGTAAATACACTGCTACACACAGTCACGTCAGAAAAACATAGGTCTCGTTACTTTTCGTAGAAACCTTGCATTGTTTTCTTTAAAGCAACCCCTAAATATGGAGTGCATTATGATCCAAAAAATACAAGGATAAAAATGTACTGTAAAGACCGTATGGGCAGTAAGGGACAGTGAAAAGATCAATTATAAATCAAAGATCAAAGTTCAATCCATATAGTAATTCTATAAAGGCATAAATAAAAATAAGCGTTAAAATTAAAAAAGAAACAAGAGAAATTAACTACATTTTATTAAGTGTTTCGATAAATTTATTAATTTTTTATTAAGTTTCTAACAAACATTAAATTTGTTTTTGGATTATTTTGGATAAAAGATAAAAACTTATAGTTAAAATCTTTTAAAAGTTATAAATTTTGTTCGTTGATTAATCGTTGATCTACCATTTATTTTTTAATTTTTGGAAAATAATTTTATTTAAAGGTAAATTTTCTTAATTTACTACGGTTATACAAAAGCATTCATATCATGTGAGACTTTTGGCCAATAAGTATTATTATTTACTTCTGAAATAAAATACACACTTATAATAAAAATAAAACATACTTATGAATGGCTTGAACGTACTCCGTGTTATTTCCCTTTTGAGCTTCGATAGATACGCCCATTATCGTTTCTGAAAGCAAATTGGCATTTGAAAAATGTTTTATAATAATGATAATAATAATAATTCGAAACCTTAAAACAAATCACATTCATTTCAAATTTTAGTGAAGAAATAGAGTTTTCACATTACGGAGAATTTCAAAGTGAAACTGGAATAAATTTTACCTTTTTCTGTGGAGATCCCATGCCATAGCATGGGAAAATAGAATATAGACTCAGGAAAAAGGGAAGGTGCCGTAGATATAATGTAAATACGCAAGCGAAAGACGTGATCTCCAAGAGCCTTGACAGAAAACTATTTTACAGGCTTCTGTTCAGACTCAGTTTTATTATTTATCTTTTAATTTTGATTTTGTTTTTTAAATTACCAATTTTGTAGATTTTAGGTATGGATTTTTAAAAATTACTTGTAAATTATATGCTTGAGGTATAGGCTAATACGCGCACAATGTTTAAGTTAATTTTGCATTACGTTCTAGATTAAATTTTCTGTTAAACAGGTAGCTGCAAGTGACGTTGAACCTTAGTTTGACTAACAGACCGAGTGTGTATCATTCTTTACAGGAGATTGAATTTGTAGTTCCAGCACTGTGACGTCACTACACCAAGACTTAGCCACTAACATTTAAAACGGCAGCAGGTGTGGATCACACAGACGGTGACTCCTGTAAGAAGGTTTCCTTGCTGAACATCGCTAAATTATTCGGGTTTTAACCTTGGAGTGTGTATTCCCGGTTTGCTCTGAGTGGATGTGAAAATTCCACTTACCTCTTGCAAGGGGAATCTATTTCGCAAAAAGCAGGAGATAAACCCGACAAAGCCCATTCGAACATAACCTTCCCCACTGAAGGAATCGGCTTCCAAACAGGACCAAGAGAAGAAATAAGCCTTAACCCCCTTCACCAAAAATATCAGATACGAAACAGAAAGACACCAACAGAGACATTGAACAGGATGGTAAACAGTGTGGGAGAGAAATAGCATCCAAGGAGCCAGTGTAAATTACGTTGGCAAACAGCAACGAGTGGTAGATGTGCCGACAACAGCAGGAGAGCATGCTCTCCGTTATCAGTCTTGTCAGTAGAGGAATAGACAAGAACGACGATCAACATTCCTTTTGACACGGGGGGAGGTAGTTGTTAGTGCTGCGATCAGATATACACCAGCTTAACTCTAGCGAACTATCTTGCGACTAAACCTAACGAATCAACCTCTTTAAAGCATCTTTTTTACTTTTTAGCATTCGATTATTTGACATCACAAGCAACGTTATTGGTGAACAACACGATTTATCCGACTTATAACGTGGAAACTCTTTAGAAAGGGACAGCGGCGAAAATATGCCGCAAAATTCAGACGTGTGCTAGGGACTCTTCTCTGACATTCGTTCAATATATTTTTGTCTAAAGAAGTGAAATGTTCAGCAACATTGGATTCTACGTTCTTTATCATACTTTCTGTATCTATGGACGAATAAGAAAAACACTCACCGCAAATCACGTCCAGAGTGCACAAGATGATATGAGGCGTTATATCCACGTACTCTTTGTCCGATAAAGATCTCAGCTTCTTCACTAATATTAACGACTGCTGATTGAAGACCGGCAAGAAATCATCTAGTATGCGGAAATGGAAAGACGGAGTGAGAAGTTTCCTTCTGTGCCTCCATTTTTCCCCTTTGCTGAAAATTAGAACAAAATCTATTAACTTTCAAGACCATAGGAGAATTATTTAAAATAAAATACGACGAAAGGTGTGCGAACACTGGATTTCTTTTCTTGACAAGTTTGTAAATGGTTCAGTCGTAGTCATAACAGTACAAAGTAAGTAAACCTGATAGGAGAAATTAGTCGTCTTCGTTAAAATGGCTGGGCATCGACTACAGTGAATTTTTTTTTTTATATCTAATCTATGGAAAAATATTGGTACTTTTCCATTTCATCTTCGCAGATGATAAAGTCGCCAAAAATGATACAACCGGCGCCAAACAGAGTATCCCCGTAACGTTTTACCGTTATATTTTTAAAACAAGTCACGGCCATTTTTATCAGTCAAGTCTTTTCCTTAATTCGTAATAATATTATTGGTGACAAATAATAACAAAGATTGTTTGTCGCCAGTAAACCCGGCTTGGCGAAATTTGAACCGGCAAAATGGAAATTAAACAAAATACCACTAGTAACGGGAGACTTCCGTTGAAACATTTCTTAATTCAATCTCGCCACATAATAAAACAGGAAATTATGTAATATATGTTTGGTTCAATTTCTATGAAAACTAAGAAAAAATATATTTATTTTAAAACTATTTCTGAAAAATGTGGGTACGCTCGTTTTAATGCAAATAAAAATGTTTAAAAGTTAGAGTTTTCTTAAATAAAAAAGAAATAAATCTAAAAAATACTCTTTTCTGTCATGGGCAAGGTTTATGGAAAGAAATCTTAAAGTGCAAGCTGTATGCAGGTAGAAATATTTTCTCTGTAGGTTGTAACGTCACAGCTCTAAAATAGGTAATTTTGGTAGCGTTATGGTCGAGCCGGGTTCTTCATAGGCCTCATGAGGATGACACATCGAACACAAGCGAGGTGGAGATGAAAGAAGGATTTATTCTGGTATATACAAATATTTACATCATTTACATTCTCGGCAAGGCTCATTCATCCTCGCCCGCCGGACAACAACTCTCAGCGTCTTCTCCCACACCAAACGACGCTTGGCCCTCGTGACGTCACTCGAAAAAACCCCACACCCCTCTCTGTCTTTTCTCGAGGAGAGGTTAGGGAGGAGAGAATGGAGGCATGGGGACCCCCCAGATAGCAAGAACACGTTCGACTGACGTCAGAGCGAGCCGTAATACACAAACAAATACATATTAAAAGTTTTCCAGTAGCGTGATGCTACAAGGTATACAATGAGTAAAAGAAATCCTGTTTGTTTGTTTTTCTAATGCAGCTGGCAATACAGACACATATACCTTTATATGAAAGCTTTTACCCATTTAGCACTACCCGACAAGCGCATGTTGTAGAATAATTGCTTCCGAGGACAGAGGGCGCTGATGCCCGCGCCGAGGTAGAGAGAATTGTAGTTTGTGTTATGTCTGTCTTGAAGGCGGCGGCCTAACAATACGCTGTGTCCTTAGTCCATTAAAGTTTTGTTTTTAAAAATGCTGAACCACCGTCATTTGAACTAGAAAGCCATTTTTCTTCATGGTGTATCGGCCTGAAATAGGTTGAACTTTGGAAAACTTCTGTGTTTTCAACAAAACTTTAATGGACTAAGAACACAGCGTATTGTTAGGCCGCCGCCTTCAAGAACAGACATAACACAAACTCTCTACCTCGGCGTGGGAATCAGCGCCCTCTGGCCTCGGAAGCAATTATTCTACACATGTAGCTTAGGGAATGTTGCGGACACGAGTAACATTACTCTTGCTGGGTCCTCGTAGAAGAAGGGACCAAGCAGAAGACCCCAGGCTTGCCCTGTCACCTCCAAGATGTATCGTTTGAGGACACTGTGACCACGAACATATTTTACGTGCCCCAGTCACCTTTAACGAACTGTGGATCGTAGGTCGGGTCGAGCCCCGAATCTGCAACCTTTCAGTTACGAGATTGCTGCCTTTGCCGACTGAGCTACTTTTAAAATACTTTTAATTACATGCTTAAACATTCTCGCCGTTTCTTAGAGCTTACCTCGGAATATTTAAATATATTGAACAGACCTTGTTAGCAATCCTGTCCCGAGCCACTGCTGTAAAAAGTCGTATTCGTACGATTTTTCTATTGAGATGCTGCTACTTAAAATAAGCTGAAAGAAAATAAATATCTATCTCAATATACGCATAAGCAACACTATGTCTTGACATGTGTATGAAAAACAGACATAGAAATAGCATTTCTTTGTCTTGGCGTTGAACATTATCCTTTTTATGTCAACAACCGCGAAATGAAAAAATATTCTTCATATGTTAGTAAAAAATATTTCAAACTTTAAAAAAAATAGTTTAAAAAATTTAAAACTTTAAAATAAAGATTTATTTGCAAAAAAGAGTGTATTTTCAATAAACTAATAATGTACATTTCTTACATATATTGTAAATAATTTGGCCAAAAATTGTCTTTACATAAAGAATTTAAATTTTTTTGAGGGGGGAGGGAATCTAGTTCTTGCGTCTCTATATCTTTTTAATTTAACTAATTCAAAGTTTATTCCAACAGTAATCAAGGAAAAACGATCAAAAGATGAAAAAAAATTTGGCACGAAAATTAAATTTAGTGAGCCGCAGTTGCTCAGTCAGCAAAGGCGTCGATTTTATAATTAGAGAACTGTGGGTTCTAGGTTCGAGCCAGCCAAAGATCTGTCGTGTTTATTAATGAAGGCTGGGGCATGTAAAATAGTTTCATGGTCGAAATATCCTCCAAGTTCCCAAACGATATCTTAAGCATGGAGGAGGTGGCAAGCCAAGTATGGGAGGTTTTGGACTTGGTCTCTGCTTCTAAAATGCGAAGATCCATCGGAAGCAATGCTATTCATGTATGGAGCATTCCTTCAGTTACACCTGCACTCCGGGTAGTGCTAAATAAGTAATAGCGCTCGCAACCATGTTCGGCATAAATATATTTGTCTGTATTGCCAGCTGCATTAGAAAAATGATAAATTGACACGAATTACGGATACTGCCTTTTGATATTGATCCTACGTTCAAATTGTGTGAATTGCAGTATTATAGGATAACAAACCTCTGAAGGACACTGTAATCACGAACCTATTTTACGTAACCCAGCAGCTATGGGGTAATTATAGTACTCATGAAAAGCTAAAATAGATAACTACAGGAACAAATCAACGTCTTGCAATATTTTCAGTTTTTAAAACCGTCATCCTCCTCTTGGATTGCCTCACTCTTTTAAAGGTATAATCTCCCTCAAGATTGTAGGAATCTATGTCGGGACATAAGAGTTATGGATTGGTTTCTGGAAATAAGTTGGACTTTCTATCCGACATTCTCAGCCTACTCCAAAGCAGATTATACCTAGGAGTTATGTAACCAATTATTCTCGATTAGTATTCATAAAAAATTACTAAAAACGGAAACGAGTGAACAAAAGGACTCTTTAGGGCAATAACACTACTTGCAAAATCGAATGTGTTCGGACAAACCAGCTACTTTTATTTGGGAACTTTGTCAAGAATAATTTCTCACAAAACGACTTCCGCGAGCTGATGGCCTCTATGCTTCAGTTCTGTAAGTTATACTCCTCGTCCAAAGAAAAAGGAAGAAAATATGAATTGATTTGACGCCTGTATAACTGAAAGTCCCGAAACTTTGTTTTCTTTACATGCTTCGTTATTTGTGCAAGTGTGTATTTCTAAATAAAGATATGTGTTTGTACAAAGGTTATGTAACCAATTATTCTAGATTAGTATTCATAAAAAATTATTAAAAACGGAAAAGAGTTAACAAAAGGACTCTTTAGGGCAATAACACTACTTGCAAAATCGAATGTGTTCGGATAAACCAGCTACTTTTATTTATATGGGAACTTTGTCAAGAATAATTTCTCACAAAACGACTCCCGTGAACTGACGCCCTCTATGTTTCTGTTCTGGAAGTTATACTCCTCATCCAAAGAAAAAAGGAAGGAAATATAAATTGACCTGACGCCTGTATAGCTGAAAGTCCCTCAAACTCTGTTTTCTTTACATGCTTCGTTATTTATGCAAGTGTGTGTTTCTAAAAAAAGATATGAGTTTGTACAAAGGTTAAATTTAATTTCGAATTAAAAATATTTTTCCAATGTAAATAGCAATGCAGACACATATCTTTATACAAAACACGGCTGCGTAGCTGTTACTCATTTAGAAACACATATAGCTGAAGGAATGCTACGGACTAGAGTAACATTGCCCCCGCTGGGTCCTCATAATTAAGAAGCAGGGATCAAGCGGAAGATCCCCAGGCTTGGCCTGCCACCTCTAGAAGTATCGTTTGCGACCACGAACCTATTTTACATGTTCCAACAGTCATTAATCATTGATCTTTGTCCAGTTTGGACCTCGACTTCGCTACCCACCGGCTACGAGATCGTTGCCAACTGAACTACCACGGCTCAAATGCTTACTTTTATTTTACAAGCTTGTTCAGTTCTTCTGTTCATACAGATATGCTTACAGACAAATAGACGTTCTAAATTTATTATTCTGACTTAGTTGATGGAAATATAAAACATCGATACTCTTCAAAACCTTCAGGTCCAAATTTTTTTACGGTAACAATATTGGGAAATCTAAGCTTACTTAGCCAGAAGTTATTCGTTTTGGTTTGTGAACGAAGAACAGAATAACTGGGTGTTGGGCACGACCTAGCAGGAAGAAAGTGGAGGGAAAAAGGAACATTTATGCACTCGAGAGGTGCAGATATCAGTGCGCTCTAAATGTAAATAATGTATATATCTATGGAGTGTTGAATAATAAACATGCAGAAAACTGCTAGGTTCGAGTAGTGTCTTCTTGTTTGTGGTTTCTTCAAAACTAACCACAAACAGGAGCATGACAAATACCTTTTCTGAATTCGAGACGAGTATCCACATATGAGAAATTTAAACCATTGGTATTAACAAGTTCCCCAGAAATATAGAAAGTAAAAGAATATATTATTGTCAGAGTTGAAAAAGTGAGCATGACAGAACTCAGTTCTTTGGCGACACATTATACGGAAAAAGTTTTCAAAAT